>OY987333.1:70726444-71092736 GCA_963920685.1 Polydrusus tereticollis | reverse complement strand
GATCGACTGTTGGAGAGAATTCGTATAAGGTATGTGAAGGATTATTTGTATAATACGAGCCGGAAATAATATTGCACTCTATGCGTATAGTAACAACTTGTATTATTTCTACAGGTAGATCTGATTCATGCACAACACCTGCTGATAGTTTACGTTGAGAAAAACCTAATAATCTTGCTATACTATCTTCTGGCTGAAAATTTAGGTCGTATTGGCTTCTCAACTCGCACCTTAGCGTATTATTATTAGGTTTCAACGAAAAGGCGTGATTGCGCTCGTCTAAAGTAGCGTGTGAATCAAGAATGCGATTCTGAACAAACGTTTCGATATCCTGCAGTTCGTACGACCCCGTAGGTATCTTCAATATCTTTTCACGTTATTTTCAGTATAGTAAATCTTGTTTTTTCCTGATTCAATGTTTGGGATAGTATTCCAAGTATTCAGCGATATAAGTGCAAGAGAGTATTCGTAGTTTGGGTCAAGTTCTATTGGAGGAACAAAGTGTGCTTCAAGCTGGTGAGAACGACCTTTTAGCGTAAACGTCTGAGACATGACTGTTGTAAGGGACTTTGAATGATATGTTTTATAGAGATTTATTGTAGAGAAAAGCCAATGCTAGATGTCCACAATTGGATGATCCAAAGTCCTGATACTGATCGTAATTAAAGCAAATTTTACAATTTTTCATATATTTTATAAATTCCTTGGGTGGTTTCAAATTGCCAAAACTATCGAAATAAACAACTTTATCACCGCGTTTCTTATAAGCTACCCAATGTGTTCCGAATCCGACGTTTCGATCTAAATTGACAACACCACACTCAGTATGGTTAGGTGATTTTGGAAGAGTATCTCGCATAAAGACCCCCCTAAAGTTGGGTATCTTTAATTGAGATGTATAGTTTTTGATGTCTTCATCGGTTAACGGGCGTTTGGGTAGCTTCAGTGGTAGTTTTTTGGCATTTTTCTTAGATATAATCCATACCCTGATTTATACTTCTTTAAATATAGACCGCTACCCTTTTTCCCTAAAGCAATGGCTTCCATCGTTTCATTGTGGCGTTTAGCCTCTTGTAGCTTGTCTCTCCCACTTTGAACATCATTGACGGTTTTTGCAATACCGGCCACCCCGCCGCTGAGAGCACCCAAAGCACTAAGCCCGGCAAATATTGGTATCAAAGGAAGGATCCCGCCAGTCTTAGGGAGTGGTATAACCCTCGGTATACTAATTTTTCTACGTCCACCGGCTTTCTTTATCGACATGCGTGCTGCTTTTAGTAAGTTACTCAAGGTCTTTTTCTTGGTTATATCACCAGCGCCGTGTTTACTAAGCTTATTCACAATCGAAGTCAAGCTTTTGCACCCCGCCCCCAACTTACGTTTAACCTTCATAGCGTTAGTGACTAGCCAAGCTGATGTTTTTTCGCCAAAACTGGAGTCGTTGGCTTTCACGCGCTCCCACGCTCTATTTTCAAGTATTTTATCTGCCTGATGTCTTTGTTTCAAGTCTTGAGACTGAGAGTATGCAATGTCGTGATCTCGACAAAAACTGTCCAATTTATTTTTTGGGGGATCACCTCGAGCTAAACGTTCTTTTAATCGAGTGCCGGGACCACAATATGAATAACCAGGTAAGTGAAGTTCAAACGGGAGTCGATTTATGGTACTATTTAAGACACCTGCACCCTGCAACGTTGTCATTACAAATAAAGTTCTTGAAGAGAAAAGAGTGTATTTATAGTAATGCGGAAGCAGAAACAAAAACATCACCTAAATATTCAAAATTTCGATATGCCCAAACAGAAACAAACAAACAAACACGGGCAGCTTTTTCCAAACACCATTAGGGCGTTAATATGTGGACCGAGTAATTGTGGAAAAACCAATGTAATGATGAGTCTATTAACTGACGCCAATGGTTTAAAATTTCAAAATGTGTACGTTTATTCGAAATCTTTACAACAGGAAAAATATGATTTCCTCCGAGAAACATTGAAACATTGTCGTTTGGGGTATTTCACATATGGTGAGAATGATGATGTAATAGACCCGTCAACTGCTCAACCCGACTCTGTATTCATCTTTGACGATGTGGCTTGCGAGAAACAGGATAAAATTAGAAATTATTTCTGTATGGGCCGTCATAATGATATCGACTCATTCTATCTCACGCAAACATATTCAAAAGTACCCAAACAGTTGATTCGCGATAATGCCAACGTGTTAGTTTTGTTTAAACAAGACGAGCTAAACTTGAAACATATTTATAGCGATCATGTAAACACGGACATGTCTTTCGATTCGTTTAAACGCATTTGCTCTGAATGTTGGAATGATAAATATGGGTTTTTAGTCATGGTTAAAGACAACGACATTAATAAAGGCAGATATCGTAGTAAATTCGATACCTATATAATACTATAACGTCATCATATGTAGTTAGTATCACCGTCATCATTGTAAAGCATAGACCATTTAGTCGCAATGTCTCGACAATTTAACAGCTATGATAAGAATGTTAAACGTCGAATAATTGATGCCTCTAATACAATAAGAAGGAAATACTTGGCTTTAAAGCTGGAAAGAAACGAAGAAGATGCTGCGCTTAACAAGTTTTTAACACCAGTTACTACCCCGCTAAATATGCTTGTACCGCTTATGGAAAAGAGAGCCAAGAAGCCAAAGATTAAAACTGAACCGACAGAGACGATTGTAAAAACAAAACCAGAAGAAGTTCAATTTTTGCCCAGAGAAGCGGAAGTTAGGTATGGAGATTTGGTTGATAATGAGGAAATCGAGGATGATGTGTTTGAAGAGAATACCCCACAAGATTTAAAGGAGGTATTTGAAACTACTATGAGAACGAATCCGGCAATTTTCGAGGAATTTACCAGTCAATATCCTCCAATTTCTCACGAATATTTAAAAATGTATTGGACAAGTTCCCCTGATTTGGATGACTCACAAGGTCTAACATACAATTTTGAAAATGGTAAATGGACAATGGGTTCTCTGTCTGTGGACTTTTTGCAAAATGGAGACATTAAAGTAGGCGATGTCGCTTATCCAGGAAGTCAGGGTTTATATGAGTTATTGTTTTTAAAGAATCCCATCAATCGTAAGAAAGATGATGATGTGCATTATAAAGACATATTAGTGCGCACTAATGCATATAGGCGGTTAAGTAATGGTCAACTAAAAGGTAGCAAATCGGAAAAATATAAAAATATTATTAGACCGCTACTAACATCTTCAACACGAGGATCATCGTCCTTATTGCAATCATCAGCATCTTCTCATGCTAGAAATCTTAGAAGTTCTTCGAACAAAACACCGCCTATTAGTAGAATGCCTGTAACAAGATCTAAACTGAAATCTGGGAATGCATTAATGGAGTACAACGAAAGACCAAAGGAATTTGTATATTACGACGATGTAAATGAGCTAGTTGAGCGAATGAAGAAGCTTGAGGCCTCCGAACATGTTGGTAATAATAATAATTGGAACGAGATTCAGAATATTTTACAGGAATTGCAGAGACTTGGAATTATTGAATTCTATAAATAAACATGTAATTCCTTAAAAGCATCATTAAAGTATTAATCATGAATAAGTTTGGACGTTCTTTACCTTCCCCCTACAGGGTTCCGAGAGTTTTACCAGCACCCACCATACTTTCCTTCACTAGGGATGGTGATTACAATTTTAGGGAACATAAGCTTTGTAACGTCAGTCCCCCAACAGATGATACAGATGGTGTTAATAAAAAATTTTTAGATGATGCAATTTCTGTTATTTACATGAAAATTATTGCTTCTTCAAACGAGTGTGTTAAGCTGGTTAACGATACTACCAATAGCATCGAAGGTCACATGAAGGCTGTATCTGCAGAATTACGCGGTTTAAATGATCGTTTGTTAAAGTCTTCTACCAGTATTTCAAGAATAACAAGAGATATTTCAACAATTAATGATCGTTTTAATGCAATTGATGTTAAATTGAAATTAGTTGACAATTACCAGCAAGAAGCCATGAAAATAGTGCAACCAGAGTTCGATAAACTCGAGGACCTCTTACATAGTTACATGCATGTAAAAATCGAAAATTCTTTTGCACCTTTAGCTGCAGACTTGAAGAAACTTGATGAAAAAGTAACTAAATTAGCAGATACAGTTGATAGGGGTATATAAATTGCCTAACATGTTTCAAATATTTCACTTTATTAACAAAATGCCCAAGGGTATCATCACTAAGGCGCGAGAACAGGTTGTTAAAGAGTTACACGCCCCAGCTCGTTCGAAATTTAAACGTCGTAGATTTATCCAATATGGTTTAGATGATACATTTGCATCCGATCTTGCGCAACTCGATCAATATGCGCGCGAAAATAGGGGGTATAAATACATACTTGTTGTTATCGATTCGTTTTCGAAATTTCTCTGGGCAAGACCCATAAAGACGAAAACTGCTCAAGAAGTAACCAAAGCGATGGAAAATATTTTTAGACACTCCAAGCGAATCCCGAAAAAGTTAGTTACAGATAATGGAAAGGAGTACTACAATACAAGTTTTCAAAATCTTATGAAGACGCATAAAATACATCATTATAGCACTTTCAGTATCTTGAAGGCTTCAATTGCGGAGCGAGTAATTCGAACAATTAAAGAAAAGCTTTTTAGATTGTTTACTTTAAATGGAAATCATCGATGGATTGATTTGTTGGAGGAAATCGTGAATACATACAATGCTACTAAACATCACACGATTGGCATGAAGCCGTCGGATGTTAATAAGAGTAACGCGGATAAGTTATTAAACTCTGTATATACACATCTAAAGGTTGTGGGGAAGCGAAAATTTGAGGTTGGGGACATTGTTCGTATAAGTAAATCCAAGCATGTCTTTGAAAAGGGTTATGTACCTAATTGGACAACCGAGCTTTTCAAAATTTCCAAGGTTAATATAACAAATCCTACAACCTATATATTGGAGGATATGCAGGGACGACCAATCAGTGGAGGATTTTATGAAGCGGAATTACAGAAAACTAAACAGCCCGATGTATTTCTTATTGAAAGAATTATACGGAAAAAGGGGAAGAAAATGTTTGTCAAGTGGCTTGGCTTTGATAATTCACACAACAGCTGGGTGGACATGATAAAAGATGTTGTTTAGTTTGCTAGAATTGAGTGTTATGCAGACTCATTTGGATAAATACGTCATATTTCGTAATAATCAGATAGTATTATAGTATAAGATATACTGCAAACAGTGCCGCTGTGAGGTGATTAAAGGTCATAATCGTACAACGAAACATAAGGAAAACTGTTGGGGAGATTGTAGGCTCTGGTATTAAACTTATTCAAACAGCTTTTAAGAATAGAGTGAATACCTATCACATATCGACAAATAATAATTTGACTGATGTTAAGCTGTTCCTGAAAGACTTGAAACATAGGGTTCTAACGGTGTTAGCGGAGCAGTTGAGTCTTCATCGAACTATATCAATGAATATGGAACTTTATGGTGTCTACAACCATCAACACAGGAACAAGAAATTAAATCATTTAATTCGAGATATGGCGTGATTCATCCAGGTACTAAGTTAGACCATGTGTTTGAACTATATAAAAATAACCTACTTAAAAAAGCTTTAGAATTTACCGAGATGGGTAGCGGGTGCGCCTTGTCGCAACTTTTATTCCTAGAACTTAATATTAATAAATATTCAGGAGTGGGGTAGTCAGAGTGTAGTCGATAATTTGCTTGGATGGTTTCAGTACTTATTTAGTCATGGGCGAATACGTTGTTGAAGAAGATTCAAGAAGTTTGTCTCCTTGGAGATATCTTGATAGCATGATATTAAGAAGTAGAGAAGACATTAAGAATGAGAAAAAGCTGTTGAACGAGGTACATTATTCCGCTGGAAATTATAAGATAATCGTTGGCCTTAGTGTAGCTAGAGGAATGGTGCCGAGTGTAAAGTTAATAAATACTGTTTTAAATTTACCTGAGGAAAAAGTTGCAGCATCACTAGCCAATTTCGAGTGGCATGAGTTTCTCGAAATCGCGTCCAAAATGGTTGAAGATGATACATTATTAAGAATTGATTCTGAAACTGAAAATTTTACAGTGTCGTCCGTTACATTGTTGAGTGAAAAAATAATAAATCTTGTGTGTAATAATACAACGTTATGTTTCTGTTCTCACGACATAACCTCATTTGTTAGTATAAGTCACATTATTAATTATAGATTGAACCTGATAAAAAATTTAGATTTTATGGTATTTTATGATAACTTTTTAAATTATATGAACATTAATGAAGACATCCAAGGAAACTTTTTTGAGATTATTAAAAATATTTGTAGTTTAAACATGTCTGAACAAGCTATTTACATGTTGGAACTAATACACTTTAATCCCAAGAAGGTACTAGATGACTTTGATAGAATACAAATGTGTAATATTTGATGATAATAAATGTATATTAACCCGTTTTATTGGTTTTATTTCATAGTATTCTTACAACACTTTAGATAGCAACATCTCCTAAAATGTGTGGAGATGATGGTTATAGTTTGCTTCGTAATTTTGAAGATAGGCTAATTACGTTCGCTAATTGGCCTAGCAAGCTCAATCCTGAAGAGTTGGCAAGTGCGGGGTTTTATTACACTGAGAGATTGGATATTGTCAGGTGTTCATTTTGTCATTGTGAGTTTGATAGTTGGTATGTGGGAGATGATCCTTTGAAAGATCATTATAAGAATGTCATGCATTGTGAGCTAGCTAAAGTCTTATGGAGATGCCGCCAATTGAGAAAAAATAAACCGATAAAGTGTACAAAAGAGAAGAAAAACAAGAGTTTCTCATATACCGACGCCATTTGTATGCTAGTAATATTTATAATTTTTATGAGCGTCTGGTACCAATCTCATGAAGTAATAAAGGTTTTAGGGAATGGAGTTTAGATCATTCTACCTACAGTCATGGCGGCGTTAAGTTCATCCTATATTCTCTTGACTGCCTTAGTGCAAAATGTGTTTTACGTTTACGCTCCGTATAATGTATTGAATGCATCGGTAATGTTGGGAACTCCACCCTTTTCTGCAAACAACACATGGCTTCAAATGACATATGAACAAATTGATAATAGACATACGGCTGTTTTTAAATCAAACGCTCCAACAGTTGGTGATTTGCGATATAAGGTTAGGTTTCAGTTTAGAGACCTGACTTTTGGCGAAACCGAGTGGAGGACGCTAATAAACCAAAATGCTTCTCACAATTCTCCAATAGTGGATGGATATGCTGGAACACATGGTGTGCTTAGTTTAATTGTATTTATATGCGTATCTTGTACCATTTTACTAATTAATCTATTGCATACCTTTATTAAGTCAAGGTATAGATAAATAAATAATTTTCTATAATTTTGATGTCTTTTCTTTTATTTAATATATAACTCATATCCGCGAAACAATTTTTTTCTCGCACATGCGGACTGTTAAATTTGGTTCTATTTACTCAATTAACCCCGTTCCTTTTTTAAACAACTTATGACGTCACCCTAAACACGCGACATGTATTAGCTATACTAAGGTTACAATTTCGTCGGGAATATATATTTTAGGGAATTTGGGGGGGCCTGGGAGGTCTTTGTATACTTACTTTACATCTTCCCTGTATAGATTTTTGTATAAAATTATACAAGTAATTATCTGTTTAAGAAATGCACTTTTGCATATAAATGACACAAAATATTGTTGTAAATTAGCAGTAGTCAATTAGCATAAATAAATCATTATCTAGACAAGCCTCGTGTATAATTAGTGTTTTACATAATGATACTACATTTGCATCGCACTCGTCAAGGTTATTTTCCATCCTTTGAACTGACAATCGATTATTAAAATTCAATTAAAAGCTTGAAGGATATAATAAAATTTGAAATACAGGGGGGATCTTCAAAATACTTTTGTGATTTGGCCCGATCAACCCCGTCCTTTTTTAAACAACTTATTTCATCACCCTAAACCCGCGATATGTATTTGCAATCTTTCACCCTCCTGCCGTTCGGGCATTAGCTATATCAACTTTGGCCCTATTGGCCCGATCAACCCGGTTCTTTTTTTAAACGACTCATGACATCACTCTAAACACGTGACATACATCAGCTGTCGATTTTGACATTTGACAGGTGACATCTGACAGGTGACAGTTCTTAATTGACAGGTGACCGGTGTCATTTTCGGGTCACGCGCAAGAACCCATTTCATAGACCCCAACTTCGCATGCGCAATATCCTAGGCCCATTGGTTCCGGAGATATGAGCCATAAAAATCCCTCCGAAAATTAACATTGGAGTTCCCAGCCTGGTTTACCCTAATTTTGTACATTATAAAACACCACCATAACCCCACTAAGGACCTTTTGTTCCAGCAATCTAATCAGATGTGCCCCCGTGGTTTCACGTTGTCTAACATTGTTTAGCAGTTTTAATCTATATGCTCTCGTAGCGTATTTTGCAAGGCTTTGAGGTTTGACCCCAGAGGATTATGGTTCAAATCCCACCGAGGACAAAAACTTTTTTTCTGTTATTATTATATTTTAAAATATTTTAACTGATTTACAACGTCATACCTACCATCGCGGTAAACAAGATGCCTTATATGAAAAGCAGGTGGCGCTACAGGTCTCAAGATAACAGGTACGTACATCTCTCCCCGTTCGGTGGCACCCCTACAATGATATTACTATATAATCGGGGTAACACGTGATCTGGGTTCCGTTGGGACAAAAGTTAGGTTAGAATAATGTGTGGGGGGTTAGTTGACAGCAGTGGAGGCTTCCACACAGGTCAATAGGGCCCTATATTACCGGCATCGGATACCCTCGGGCGATCATCGGGTAACCATCGGGTCACCACCGCTCGGGGTCGCTGACCTGTCTGAGCTAGCCTCGCGAATTATGCATAGGGTCTCGCGGTATCGCCTTCGATCATCATGCGCGCTCAACGCCTGTTGTGGAGGCTTCCTCCGCCGCGGGTCTGGGGCTCGCGCCTCCGCGGGTACTTGGGTTCCATGGGGAATGCTGTTAGGTTAGAATCTTCAAATAATGGGGCCCCCTGGTAATACCGGGGGGGGGCCACTTAGGTTAATACGGATCCTGTATCTACTGCGAGTAGTTATGACGTCAGACACTAGATGGCTATAGTAGTTGGGTTCCGCTCGGGTTAAGAGAGGGTGGCGACTTCCAGGAAAAGTGCCACACCCTAAAATGGCGATAAAACTGCAGATTTCAGGACAATGTTATTTCTTATGGAGTTTTGAGTTGAAACATATGTAGCTTATCTACTCTCGTTGACCGTTACATCACTGCTCGCAACGCTTTGAACACTGGCTCGAACCAACCGCTTGTCAGGTGGATATAATTTGCTAACGAATGCGTTCATAAATCAGTCACGTGACAAGTCGAGGACATAGATTGTCTTACTGTAGGACCTGTCTCACTGTTGGGCATTCTCCCCCTATATACTGACTTTCGGAGAATATTGTCAGTTTTCGTATTTATTAGGTACCTATCACTAATTTTTGAATTTTAAAAAATTTAGTTATTCCGAGAACAAGTTAGCATGACTGGCATGACTCGCAATTTATAAGAAAAACTTTGTGATTACAAATCAAAAGATGTTCAAATATCTTTTTTATTAATTTATTACAAAATTTCGCAGCCATTTATGCTTTTTAAATCCAGTGTCTGCTGCAATGGCATTTTTCGATGAAATATTATCGGATGAACTAAAAGCAAAAATGGTCATTCAATTAAATACTATTGATGATGAAGATTGTCCCAAACGTATACTCATGTAAAATATATATCTTGTATAATATAGACATTGATTTCTTTATATAATCTCAATTTTACGAGTTTTTAAAATATTCGCGATAAATAGTGAGTTTCTGTTTCTGTGACTGTTCCGTCAGACTGGAACTCAAATGATAACAATTATAATAAGGAATTGGCGTTAGTTACAAAATTTAAAGTTATTAATGATAACGTAGGAAAGATCGTAAAATTAGTGGAAGAATACAGTAACATAATAACTAAAAACAAAGATCAAAATCAATTTATGATTATTGAGCTTACATCCGAATTTAAAAAATATTCCAGATGCAAGAAGAAGTACGATAGTCAAAAATTATTCATTTATCTTTGCGATAAAATTCAAAATGTTTTTTTTATGTATGGTAACTTTTCTTATTGCAGACATGTTATTTTTATAATTTTATAGTTATATACGAATAAAGAATAATTTATTGATGAGCCCCTGGGAGCATAGGAAATTGTCAAAATAATGAATACCCTAGTCACTAGGCCCTAGTGTATAGAGACACTTTTCTAAGTGTCTCACCCAATTCGCGATTTTCCTGCTGACTATCTAATAAAAAACAAATTCTCAATGATTTTCGACAAGGAAGTTTATTGCCAAAAAATATATAGGTTCCCAAATTTAACAGATACGACGCCATTTTCAATTTTTTTGAATGGCATCGCTCATAAATATTCAATATAACATATATATTTGGTACAGTTGTGTAAGAGGATCTGATGCACCCCATGATGATATTGGCGTTGTTGCCAGCTTTTTAGTTTGTCTGGAATTCGAACGAATTTTATATTTTTAAATGTAACACCCTGTATGCTTTTTCATTTATAGTTTTTACTTTAAATCTGTTACACTTTTGGTATAACATACTTTGTTCCTAATATTCAGTAGTTTTTGAAATAACGACGTACTTTGAGAATATCAACAAATTGTGTTTTATTTTTTAATAAATAAAACACCAGTTCAGTTTTGATGTAAAGTCATAAAAGCTGTTATTTTTACATGCAAAAATGTCTTTAACTGAAAGTGAAATAATTACAATTCTTATGATGAGAGAATATTGCGATAGGGTCAGGTCTTACGAAGAGGTTAAAAATCTATTTTATGACGCATTTCCAAACCGAAATCCAATTTCAAAAGCAACTGTTCTAAAAACTATCCGACGGTTCGGAGAAACTAGAAATTGTAGAGATAGGCGACGATCAGGACGACCAGCAGCAGTAGATGAAGAGAAAAGTTTAGAAATTTTACAACATGTTGTTGAAACCCCTGTTTCTTCATTAAGAAAAAATTCTTAAGTAAGTGACGTCTGTTTCAAATCCGTCCATAATGTTTTAATAAAACATATATATCACCCAAAATACATGTAGTTCAAGAGTTATCAGAAGATGATTATGAGCGAAGAATTGAATTTTGTGATATTATGATGTCAAGGCAAAAAGTAACCCAACTAATAAGAGGCGAAAGCTTTGTCGGCTTCTTTGATGTTGATGTACCCAAATTCTGTGACCTCGATACCACCAGCTACACAGTAAAAAATAGGATACATTTATAGGATAAAAATTTATATCTGAATACGGTCTACACGGGAAAAAAATCGGTCCTGTTACAGGCAACATATTATTAAATTAATTGAATATTCAATATATTTTAATGCAAATAGTATTCAGACTTAGGCCTGTTTCGTGTAACCTTATTTTATCTCATTCACATAGCCAAATGCCTAGTACTTGTGTACGTAAAAAAGCATGCTGACTTCCAGTTCACTTTAAGATCATTAAGGAAAACAAACTACTACAAAGTTACATACGATAAACTAATGTTGCATAAACCCAGCTTTGCTTTAATACAAAATTGTTGGTTTGGTTGGTAATCTTGTTGCTATTCATTGTCTATTTAAAAGGATTTTTGTTAATGATCAATTTGTGTAAATAAATAGATTAACTCTTTCTTAACATACCTCCCTGTATCCGTTGGAAATCTGAAAAATGAAATTCCTTTCCGGTTCTGTTAGGGCACCCACGGTGAGCACACAATGAATCACCTTTAAGCTTTGTTTCCGACATTTAAACAAATAGATTTAAACCACCGACAAGTCACAAAACAATAATAAGTTTTGAAATTATTAAAAAATACGTCCTAACACACTAAAAACACCGATAGAAAAAAATAAAACAAGAAAACCACAAAAATTATTACTTTGTTTACGTCAAGATACGATTGACAGTGATTGATAACAAAATATGACTCATCAAATTTGACTGATATACTACTAACTTCGCGCATGCGCTTACAATTTGGTTTCGCCGGACTGGCTTTCTTTCGCCTCTTATTGGTTATGCTACTCTTTGGTCAAGGTTTAACCAAAATAACCAGTTTTTCAAATTTATAGTAGTCAATAGACACAACTGTAGGTTTTAGGCAAATGAAAATCCCCACTGTGTAAGAGATGGTCAAATTTGACATCATAACTTCACCTTGAGCTTTTGGAAACGCAAATAGTGCCTACTATACGAAATGTGATGGGTCCAAATTATGCAAGTACATTTTTCCAACAGGACGGAGCTCCTCCCCATTTTGGTCGAAACGAATTTTTGAACAACACTTTTTTGAATAGGTGGATCGGTAGAGGGGGTACAATTGAGTGGTCACCTAGGTCTCCTGATTTGTCGCCTAACGACTACTTTTTATGGGGACACTTGAAGAACAGAGTTTATACCACAAAACCTCAAGATTTGGCCGATTTGCAGCGTCGAATTTCGGACGAATTTGAATTAATAACGCCAGAAATGATTTACAATATAATTGAAAAATTTTATTTTCAATTAGCACACTTTCAAGCTGTACAGGGAAAACAGTTTGGACATTTAATATAAAAAATATATTTTTTCTAAATTGTACTCGTTATTTCGAAAACTACTGATATTAGGAACAAAGTATGTTATACCAAAGTGTAACAAATTTAAAGTAAAAATTATAAATGAAAAAATATACATATATCGTTTGAATTTCAGACAGACTAAGAAGCTGGCAACAACGCCAATATCGTCATTCGGTGCGCCAGATCCTCTTACACAACTGTACCAAATTTGGTTTAAATCGACCAATAAATTGTGATGTTATTATGCTGTTTCCAGACTTTATACACACACTGTATAATATAATAATTCAAAAACATATAGTTGTTGACATATATTTTCAGCCGTTTTGGAAATACGGGGATTCCTAATTTGCCTTCATCGATTTTGTCTTTTAAGTGTCTCATGCCCGTTTGTACCAAATTGTTGCTAGGAAAAGACTAACTAAGTATTACCTAAACTAAGTAGTCCCCTAAATACTATCGGCGTTGCACCAAACAATTTTAAGATATTCTCAGCTGGGATGCGAAATCGTTTGGCAACATTGCAGATTATGTTCGTGCCACTCTTGGAAGCTGTCTTGCTGCTTTAGAAGAGGAGAAGAACGTAGAATGTAACCCAAATATTTTTATGTGATTTTTATTTTTTATCATCATAGAAAAAGGAAACCTTGTTTCCTTTTTGTATGTTTATAATTTTTTGCTGGAAAACCCTTTATAGTGTAATGACCTTTTCTCCCGGTCGTTACAAGTAACTAGAAAAGGTCCATCACTTTGAAAAATCGTAATCTATCATTGAATTTCTCGGTTGCATTAGGTAATTAATTACCTATTGCACGACCCTGGTAAATGAAAAATCTTGACCTAGCCCAACATATTGATCCGCAAGTCTCCGCACATTGAACTCGCGTCGACGGACGAAAGCCGGGAAGTCTATAAATAAATGTACAAAGGCCGTAATTTCCTTTTTATAACGAAGACAGCAAAAATCCTGTGTCAGGTCACTGTTTTCGAGTGTTTAAATAAGTATTTAAAGACACTAAAGTGTTGCGGGTTTTTCCCGGATGTATAAGTAACTTCATTAGAAATGCTTCCAGCACATTAGGGGATATTAGTGACCTGGCGAAAGAGAAACCCGACCAACAGGTAAACAATTAAGTTTTTTGGTGTAGTATTCCGTGGTATTAACGGCGGCCATTTTGTTCCTTTCAGGTTTCACTTTATGATTATATATATTTCACCTTAGGATTTCTATTTTATCATTTCGATATTATATTTTCACCTTAAGATCTCTATTTTTCACCATGAATTTTTATTTTTCACGTTAGGTTTTTTTATTTTTCATGTCTCGCCCTAAATTTTAGCTCTCTGTTCATGTCCCATTTTAAGTTATCTGTTTTACAGCTTAGTTGATCCATTCCATCACATCTAGCAAATTTTTAATCTGTAATCGGGCTAAAACGAACGATTTCAACGATTTTTTCAAATCTTCAGTCATCGGACGTCTAACGAACGTTTCATCAGATATAATCAATAAAATCTCTTCCGGAATCATTAACGCTTAAATCCGGACCAATAATTTCGACATTCATCAATTATTAATACACCAATTTTCCATTTAAAGCCCTTCATGTCATTCTAACCTATAAATTTTCTACATTTGAGTGAGGTTGCCATGCCCTCATTCAGGTTTCAATGTTTCACGTTCGTTTGATTTGATCAGTGGCCTTAAAGAAGCTTTTGCCACCCCCCGCTTGGGACAACAAGCCAAATTATTTTAACTTCAATATCTTTGTCAGTAATTCCATTTGATAACCTGTACCCCGTTTTATTGCAACCTTGCTGGTGTGTTGTCTGCTCGCTTGGAGAAGTTACCAAAGCAGTGAAGACCTTCCCTGGTGTTCATCTTGGTTGAGGATTCCTACGATTGGTGTTACCTGGCATCGGCCGATTTATGGGACCTACTGTAGGAGACTCAGCTGATAACTGTGTTAGCAGCGTTCAGGAGCAGTTCATTGGATAAACCACTGAATGGACGGAACCGAGTGAATCGACGGACAAAAGTTAAGTGTTGCCTCCAATCAGTTATTTGTTTTTATGCAGTCATTTTTTTGGTAGATAGGGTTGCGACTCGAATTCACGGTATTAAGGTAAATTTTAAATATTTTAGTGTGCATTCGCTTCAGAGCTGTCTGTTCGATGACCTAGTGTCTCTAGAGTGATTTTTAAAGTAAATATTGGTGTTTTTAGTGAATATTAACTCAGAGCTGTCCGTTTGACGACCTTGCGTCTCTGTAGTTGGTGTTTGGGTGATTTTCGGTGTAATCGCTTCAGAGCTGTCTGTTTGATGACCTAGTGTCTCTGGAGTTGGTTTTCTGGTGATTTTTAGTGAATATTAACTCAGAGCTGTCCGTTTGACGACCTTGTGTCTCTGGAGTTGGTGTTCTGGTGAATTTTGGTGTAAATTTTGAGTCAGAGCTGTCTGTGATGACAGAGTGTTTCTGATGTCATTTAAATTAAGTGAATTCGAGATCCAGCCCTGTGAATTCTGATTAAGTATTGATTTTTTTAATGCCAGTTAATTTTGGTGCCCCCGTACATTTTATCGAATAAAAGTACCTACTCTACTGTTACTACTCTACTGTTATATTTTGATTTGTTTTATGGCCACGAGGCTAATAAATGTATACTACATAATTTAGTCGATGAAACGACACTTAAAAGATTCGTCTTAGTACCAACTGTGCTGCGAGATTTTTTTTGTTTAACTCTTGCCCGGATTTGTTTGTTCCGCTTAATAAGCATCCAACTTTTTTCAGGTCCATAGACCAATCAGTTTTAATCTAAACCCTCTATAAGCAGAGAGACCAAGGTTCGAAAGAAGGAGTTTCCTGCAGTCATTTCTGACACACCCCGTACATTTGTTAATTAAATTTTTAATGAATTTTGGCTTGATCAGTGCCCTGAGATTTCTTTAGTCAGTTCTGGCTATCAGCAAATCTGATAGTTGACACACCCCGTTGATTTTTTGTAAATCTTTCTTATGGTACATCCCGTATATTAATGAATCTGTCCCTGTAAAATCACCCATGTATATTTGTGTATTTAGAGTTATTTATGTATACAAAAGTTAATGTTAGGAAGTAGTTTTTGCACCCATAAATTTGTAAAGTTTTCTACAAGAATTGCAAAGCAGTTTAAAAGTGTTATGTTATAGGTATTATGTAATAAATCTACTAATTTGCCAGTAGAAATAAAAACCAATATAATTGAAATTTTGTCTTATTTATTTGTTTAATTTTTTCAGGGATTAGGAAAGTTTTGCTTCAGTGAGCTCCCTTTAGGCTCTGATAAATAATTATTCTTTTGGCTCTGTAAATTCATCTATCCTACCTTTGAGGTCTTCTTCCTCTTTATCTCTGGTGGCCTCCTTAAGGCCCCTGGCGCCCACTTTTATCTGGAAAACTGATTAACTGTTACCTAATATATTTTCTTTCCTTATCTGCGACCCATCTGCTCTAAAACCGACTAGACTATAACTGAGTAGCCGTGGTTACCTGGTTGTGTAATAAAAAGGTAAATTCAACATAACCCACATAACAACAACAATCAATCATAACACCAAATAAGAACCAACTAATATTTATTTTATTTTATTTTATTTTTTATTTTTTCATTATTACAAATTGGCACCAAAACGTGGGGCCTTGAAAGATCGAAAATTTTCCGGGTTAATTGGGTCGTGGTAACGAAAATCACAACATTTTCCAGAAAATTTATTTCTATTTTCTTTTCTCCTTCTAAAACCCTATGTGAAAATTTTGTCGTGCTGTTTCATAAAAAATTTTTTTATTGTTTGGTAATTGTATTTGGAAAGTTTTTAGGTACTGATCAATTGTGAAAATGTCTAAGATAAATTCGGACTACCTTTGGAAGGATGAATTAATGTTCGAGCTTCCTTCGAGAGGAATCGAGCCTGATCAAAATTGCAATGTCACCAGCTTGAAATCACTCCTGCGAGAACTACTCAAAGCAGAGCGAAACTTTTTCTATCATCTCTCATCCAGTGGCACCGTTGGGATTCCAGCAGAATGCCGACGTCTGCCGTAGAAAATTGGTAATTTTTCAAGGATTGGTAGGTGTTTTCAGCTCTGACAAGCGCCATATTGACTTCAGAAAGCTTTTAACTCGTTTATCACAGGTAAAATACAGGTTAGACCGTGTTCCTCCCACTAATGACGAGGAGCAGGATTTAAAAACTGATTTATTAAAACAAACCGTGTCACTTATCGGCCAACTCAGGTCAAAAGCTCAAAATAATGATGCAAACTTATTGCAATTGCAAGACACCGATGATGACTCATCAAGTAGTTCAGACGAAACAAATTCTGAAAGCTCTATGCCGGTTCAAACCTCTCGTAAGGTGTCCTTCGGCGAACCAACTACACGTGATTCAGTAAACCAAAGTATTGTCGTCCATTCTGATATACTTGTTAATCCACCCTCGCAGGACATTGCACCGCAGGTGCCAGACTGTAATGAGCAACATGTCAATCCCCAGTCAATCAATCGCCCGAATACCCACCCTTCCTTATATGTGCATAATGCGCACAGCAGAATTCCAAAACCCTGTGCCTCAACAATGGCAACCGAGACCCTCTGACACCCCTGTAAATATGTTACGAAACTGTTCAAATGCTGCAATGCAAGGTTCAGCATATCACAATTCCAGTTACCCGGTATTCCCCGAAAATTTAAGTCAACGATGGCAGAACCCTTACCCTGCTTCACAGAACAACCAATTACCCCCAAATGCCCTTCAAAATGCAGGAATAGTAAACAGTTTTGCTAATAGCATAAATCCAATTGCACCCGTGTTAGGTTCCCCACATTTTGGCAATCAGCCACCACAAAATTTCAATCGAAATTTTTCGCCAATACTGAATTCCACTTGTATTAGTCAGGACAATGGTAGGTCGCCCCCTCTGAATAGACTAAATTTCAAGTTTAATGGAAAAAATCAAAGTTTACACAGCTTCTTGGAATAGGTCGAAGAGTTCTGTTTAGCTCACAGAATACCTAGAGCAAGCTTATTGAATTTTTCTCATGAGTTGTTCGATGGAGACGTTTTAATTTGGTATCGCGCAATTAGGCAAACGATTAATAGCTGGGATGAATTGGTTTATCATTTAAGATTAAATTTTCTACCTATTGATTACGAAATAGCTTTGTGGGACGAAATTAGATTACGAACCCAAGGCGCAGCCGAAAGACCATTAATTTACATAGCTGTCATGGAAAATTTGTTTAGGAGATTCATAAACCCCATAGATGATAACGTTCAGTTGAGATTAATCATCAGAAATCTGTTACCGTATTATTAGCAACAATTAGCTTTGAGGCAACCCTTTTCCCTGTTTGAATTGAAAAGCATATGTAGAGTGTTGGAAGACACTAAATCAAGATCTGAGAATTTTCAACCCCCTCCATTTTGTACTGCTTCTACCTTAGAACCAGAGCTCGCATACAAAAAGCCCTTTCAAAGACCTTTTCAAAGGCCCTTCAACACTAATAGAAACGTTTCAGAAGTAGCCCGCTCATCCCCTGGTCAAAACGTACGAGCCACCAATTCGGTGATTGTCGAGCACCCTGATGAATCAAAGAACCCACATATAAATGACCAAAGACTATTTATTTGTCCTGAGTCAGATTTACTTCAGATTTGTGCCCCCGTTGTCGTTTCCTCACAGGCAACAAATATTTCTGCCTTAGGCAAAATATCCTGTTTCAACTGTGATCAAGACGGTCATCATTTCAGAAGTTGTACATCGAAACGAAAAATCTTTTGCTATGTGTGTGGACAAAAAAATGTCACCAAGTTAAACTGCACTAAGTGCACTTCAAAAACCGTAGGAAGCACCCTTTCAAACTCGGTAGGCAGTGGTGCAAATCAAATTTAAAATCCGAGAATTTTTCACTCTCAAACCATTGGCCAAACTGGTTGAATACTGTTAGACATTTTTTCAAAAACAACGAAATTTCCCCTCTATTTTCGAAACAAGCTAGTAGTGACCAACGCCCTTATATGGAAGTTTCGGTCCATAATAGGAATTTAACCGCCCTGTTAGATACCGGGGCTATGCAAAGCGTTCTAGGAAAGCGCGGTTATGAAATTATTTCTGAATTAGGTTTTCATGTGAAAGTGGCGTTGTGTTTGGACTCAATAACAACTGCTGACGGAAAACCACAAGAAATGTTTGGCACAGTTACCATCCCCCTTTGATTAAAAGGCAAAAGGATAAATTTAGATGTGCTGGTTGTTCCTAGTATTCGACAAACTTTGATTTTAGGAATTGATTTCTGCCAACAGGCCAACTAAAAACTAAATTTCGAAAATAATTCTTATGATTTCAGTAATCCTTTAGCTGTTCATGAAATAATAGTGAGAGAAAAGTTTCAAAACATCTCGATACAATCTGACAATGATTTGACAACCGATCAAAAACGTAGGCTAGACATCATAACTAAGAAATTCAGTCAATTAACTTCAGAAACCCTAGGCGCTACTGACCTGGTAGAACACAAAATTGAGCTCACTTCCACTGAGCCATTTCGAAAAAGACCCTTCCTTCTCTCGCCTTATATGCAAAAGCATATGAATGACGAGATAGACAAAATGTTGAAGTTAGGTGTAATTAGGCCCTCCACCAGCCCATATTCAGCTAATGTGTTGCTTGTTAAAAAAAGTTCAGGTGAATATCGCCTCTGTTACGATGGTCGTCCTCTGAACAGCATCACAGTCAAAGATCCCTATGCCTTGCCTCATTTATCTAGGACCCTAGACAAAGTCAGAGATGCACACTTTCTCACTTCAATCGATTTGAAACATGCTTTCTGGCAAATTAAACTTACCGAAGATTCTTGTGCCAAAACTGCTTTTACAGTAATCAATAGAGGACACTTTGAATTCGTGCGAATGCCCTTTGGAATATCTAACGCCACTGTCGCACTTCAGAAGCTGATGGATAGGCTATTTTCCCCTACAATAGAGAAAAATATTTTCGTATATCTTGACGATTTGGTCATAGTTAACAGCACTTTTGATTCTCACATGGAAACCTTAGAGAAAGTTTTCAGCACTTTAATAACTGCAGGTCTTACTATTAACGCAAATAAATGTAAATTCTGCCAGCCAAGCCTCGCTTTCCTCGGTTATATAGTCGATAAAAATGGCCTACACGCCAACCCTGATAAAGTTTCGGCAATTTCTCAATATCAAAAGCCTAAAGATGTGACAGGTGTCAAGCGTTTTGTTGGTATGGCTTCGTGGTATCGCAAATTTATAAAGAACTTTTCCGATCTCATTGTCCCATTAAATAACCTCATTAAAGGCATTAAAAAGAAATAATCAGTTAAATGGAACCCTGAGGCCGAAATGGCTTTCAAAAATATTAAATCCCGACTAACGAACACCCCTGTACTAAGAAACCCCGATTTTTCCAAACCATTCACAATCCAAACTGATGCTTCCAATAGCGCTATAGGCTCTGTACTTACTCAGTTAGATGGCGATGACGAATACGTCATAGCTTATGCTTTAAGAACATTAACCAAGTCAGAAATTAATATGACAGTCACTGAAAAGGAGTTATTGGCTATAGTTCATGCAGTTTTGAAATTCAGATCTTATGTCGAAGGCGGTCCTGCTTTCACTATTCTAACAGATCATTATTCCTTACAGTGGCTCTTTCGTTTGGATAATCCTATGAGAAGACTGGCAAGGATGTTAATTTTGCTATCACAATTTAATTTTGTCATAAAACATAGATCCGGTGCAACCAATGTTGTCGCTGACGCTCTTAGTCGTAGTTTTCCCGAGATTTCAACCCTGAACAATGCACCCCTAGATCGCTGGCATTCCGAACTGGTTGACAAAGTACAGAAACAGCCACAAAATTACCCACTCTTCAGAGTTGAGGCGGGGAAATTGTATAAACATTTTTATTGCAATCATGGCATTAATATTAATCAAAAGGAATGGAAGTCCGTAGTTCCCAAGACATGTAGGAAGCAGATTTTGGAGAAATATCATGACAGCCCTCTGGGAGCCCATTTTGGTTTTAAAAAATGCGTAGACAAAATTTTTGAACAGTTCTGGTGGCCCGGTATGAGGTCAGATATTAAAAGGTACATTTCACGTTGCCAAACCTGCAACGAACAAAAAGTTTCACAGTTCGCTCGTGCTGGACTTATGGGAGCCCCAAAGAACGTTTCTGTGCCTTTTAAATTACTATCCATAGACATTCAGGGACCTTATCCTAAATCCCGTGCAGGTTACTGCTATTTGTTGGTTATTGTCGATTGGTTTACTAATTTTACCTTCATTCATAAAATGAAGCGAGCGCTGTCCAAGGAAATTTGCGACTACCTGGTCGAGTATGTTTTTATGTATTTCGGAGTTCCACAAACCCTTGTAGTTGACAATGGCAGTCAGTTCAAATCCCAAGAGTTCTCGAATATGTTAAAGTCTTATAAAATCAGTAATGTTTGATATAACGCAAGATATCACCCCCAAACTAATAATGTGGAACGCGCCAATCGAGTAATAGGTACCGCTATTAGGTCTTTCATTAAAGAGAACAATCACCGTGATTGGGATAAAAACATTGCCCATATTTGTAACGCTATAAATACAACCACCCACCTCTCAACAAATTTCTCACCTGCTTTCTTGACATTTGGACGCAACTTGCCAACTTCCGGCGATCACTTTGGAGTTATCGAAAACAAAAATCTTAGCGCTTACAGTTTTGATGACCGAAACAACCTGGCTAGGGAGCTTTCAAAATTACCAGGTCTTTACGAACAGGTTACTAAGAACATAAACAAATCTTATGAGAAAAATAAACGATATTATGATTTAAGGAAAAGACATATTGAGTTTGACGAAGGTGACACTGTCTATAAGAGAAATTTCATTTTGTCAGATGCTGGAAGATACTTCTCAAAAAAGCTCGCAAAGAAATTTATAAAATGTAAAATCCTTAAGAAAATCTCTCCTTTGATATATGAGCTTCTGGATGAGAACGATAAGAATATCGGTCGTTATCATATTAAAGACTTAAAGCCTTTTGAAAATCACAGTCTCGATTCTGATGAAGCGGAGTAGCAGTTCTCCTCCTAGGTTTAGTTTGTAAGAGGTTTAGTGTTAAGTTAGCCTTAAGTAAACTATGTGTTGATGTATTTTAATATGTATTAGGCTACTTGTTTGCCATAAGTTGTATTTATTTCCTTGAAAAGTGCTGATCTGGCAACTTTTATTTTGTGCTGGTAGAAAGGGGGTATTTGTAACGACCTTTTTTCCCGGTCGTTACAAGTAAGTAGAAAAGGTCCATCACTTTGAAAAATAGTAATCTATCATTGAATTTCTCGGTTGCATTAAGTAATTAATTACCTATTGCACGACCGTGGTAAATGCAAAATCTTGAGCTAGCCCAACATATTGATCCGCAAGTCTCCGCACATTGAACTCGCGTCGACGGACGAAAGCCGGGAAGTCTATAAATAAATGTGCAAAGGCCGTAATTTCCTTTTTATAACGAAGACAGCAAAAATCCTGTGTCAGGTCACTGTTTTCGAGTGTTTAAATGAGTATTTAAAGACACTAAAGTGTCGCGGGTTTTTCCCGGATGTATAAGTAACTTCATTAGAAATGCTTCCAGCCCATTAGGGGGGGATATTAGTGACCTGGCGAAAGAGAAACCCGACCAACAGGTAAACAATTAAGTTTTTTTGTGTAGTATTCCGTGGTATTAACGGCGGCCATTTTGTTCCTTTCAGGTTTCACGTTATGATTATATAAATTTCACCTTAGGATTTCTATTTTATCATTTCGAAATTATATTTTCACCTTAAGATCTCTATTTTTAACCATGGATTTTTATTTTTCACGTTAGGTTTTTTTATTTTTCATGTCTCGCCCTAAATTTTAGCTCTCTGTTCATGTCCCATTTTAAGTTATCTGTTTTACAGCTTAGTTGATCCATTCCATCACATCTAGCAAATTTTTAATCTGTAATCGGGCTAAAACGAACGATTTCAACGATTTTTTCAAATCTTCAGTCATCGGACGTCTAACGAACGTTTCATCAGATATAATCAATAAAATCTCTTCCGGAATGATGAACGCTTAAATCCGGACCAATAATTTCGACATTCATCAATTATTAATACACCAATTTTCCATTTAAAGCCCTTGATGTCATTCTAACCTATAAATTTTCTACATTTGAGTGAGGTTGCCATGCCCTCATTCAGGTTTCAATGTTTCACGTTCGTTTGATTTGATCAATGGCCTTAAAGAAGCTTTAGCCACCCCCCGCTTGGGACAACGAGCAAAATTATTTTAACTTCAATATCTTTATCAGTAATTCCATTTGATACCCTGTACCCCGTTTTATCGCAACCTTGCTGGTGTGTTGTCTGCTCGCTCGGAGAAGTTACCAAAGCAGTGTAGACCTTGCCTGGTGTTCATCTTGGTTGAGGATTCCTACGATTGGTGTTATCTGGCATTGGCCGATTTATGGGACCTACTGTAGGAGACTCACCTGATAACTGTGTTAGCAGCGTTCAGGAGCAGTTCATTGGATAAACCACTGAATGGACGGAACCAAGTGAATGGACGGACAAAAGTTAAGTGTTGCTTCCAATCAGTTATTTGTTTTTATGTTGTTTTTATGCAGTCATTTTTTTGGTAGATAGGGTTGCGACTCGAATTCACGGCATTAAGGTAAATTTTAAATATTTCAGTGTGCATTCGCTTCAGAGCTGTCTGTTCGATGACCTAGTGTCTCTGGAGTGATTTTTATCTGCGACCCATCTGCTCTGAAACCGACTAGACTATAACTGAGTAGCCGGGGTTACCTCCTGGTTGTGTAATAAAAAGGTAAATTCAACATAACCCACATAACAACAACAATCAATCATAACACCAAATAAGAACCAACTAAAAATTATTTTTTATTTTATTTTATTTTTTATTTTTTCATTATTACAATAGTTCTGTGTAAAAAACTAGTTACACGTAGGTATATTTTAATATTGCATGTAATTAATATAATATAATATATTATAGTAATTGAAAATATGTGTAAATAGTCAATAAGTTTTAGATAATGGAACATGGAGCAGAAAAAAAGAGAAGCCGGGCCCCTAACTACACTTGTAGAGAAAAGGAGTGCTTATTATCAATAATAAGCAAATACAGAAACTTTATCAAAAACAAAAAAACAGATGCTGTGTTTTCTAAAGTAAAAAAAAAAGTTTGGGTTCAAATTTGGCAAGAATTCAATAGTTCGTCTCTAAAGAGTCGTTAAAAAAATTTTACGAAAAATTAAACGAAGGTGGCTGCCAATTGCATAAATAATCTGAGACATGTTAAAAGCTGATCAATGGGCGACACACTATTATTCCTACAATATGTATCTGTTATTAAAATATTACAAGAAATTATTGAGATTCATTATACCTTTCATGGTCATACTCTAGGTCCTCGTCTATTTGCTCCAGAATATTTAATACTGTTTTTTTTTTCCTTAAACGAAATCTTTTAAAGAAAGTTAAATTGTCCATTCCGTCGAAGTATGAGTTTGCCCTATCGTTTACTCTCCTTGGAAAGCCATTTTCCACAATTTCCAGTACATCTAGATCATCGTTAAACATTTTAGAATTTATCAATTTATCATTATTTTCGACAAATAACAACACGGCCTTCGTAGGTAACAATTTAGGTGGAGAAAATTGGGTCCCTAAGTTAGAGCTTCCATAAGCCTTCTTAAGTATGGAATTAGTAATGGTGCAAACCAAAATAGTACTTACTTAACCAAAATTTAAGGAATTCTTAGCCTTAAGTACTTCCTATCTCTGTTGGTACAAACGGGCATTACCCCTTTAATAAACATACCTTCTAAGCTAAAAACCCCAATTCTTTTCACAGTGACATAATTTTCCGTGACCGCTATTACCGCTATAATCAAATATGACAGATGTCAAAAAGTGACAGATACGACGCCATCTTCAGTTTTCTTGAATGGCAACCCTTAAGCTGGATTTATAAACTTGACGTCGTGCCGTTTGCGTCGGCAACGTGTCTGACGTTTGCGTCGTCCTCCGTAGATACAAAATTTGACCATTTATAAACTTGACGTTGGCTCTGACGTTCTGGTCAGAAAACAATAACATAACCTGTTTTTTTTCTGTTATTAAAATGTCAGTGTATTTCGAATGTCTTTGGTGTTTTTGGTATTTTGAAAATGGATTTAACGAACAACACAAGAATGGTTCAAAATGGCGTCAATTAGAATAATATTATTTACTAAATATCACGTGACAGACAAACACGATTTTGATTGGCTCTTGAAACCTGCTACGAGCGTTTCTACGACTCCGCGACGGAAAAGATAAAATTGGTTTATGTCTGGCGGCACGGAACGGCAGGCGCGACGCAGACGGCGAGACCGGCGGCATCTATAAATGACCTTATGGAATATTGTGCTTTTAATTTGAGACGGCAGACGCAGACGCATGACGCAAACGGAACGTCAAGTTTATAAATCCAGCTTTATAAATAACCACACAAGTGAATTGCATTTGGCGATCCGATTTCAGAAACCTACAGTTGTTGATATAGTAGAGATTATTTGAAAAGACCGAAAGGGCAATAAAACCTGCAACAAAGAAAGCTACAGCTTTTAACTATCTTTCTTTCTTCTAAACAAATCATAGGCATGAAATTGGCAAGTACCAACCCTTAATTGCCTCTCTTTGTCAGGTGTGAGAAATTAGAGCGGAACAAAGAACCTTTTCCCAGGTACCCGAAAATTCAGGCACGGGCGAGGAATTTTGGGGTTTTTATCGACATTCCACTTAAAATATTTGGTGCAAAATGTTTAACGCTGAGACACGGAGAATTATTTTAAACGTTTTGGAGTATTTTCAAAATGAAAAATTCAGCCAATTTCAGCTGTGAAATGCACTTTAGCAGTCAGTAAGATTAGTGAGAATGCTGTACCCAGGATCCGAAAGGAATGTACAACAGGAACCTCTCCCAGGGTAAGTGGTTTGAAATTTATGCACATATGAATACAGGGTGTCCAACGGTGGATGGCGAATTAGACGTTTATGGACCAAAAGAATTATGCGATTTTTGTTCTATATAATATATAAGGATTGCAATTTATTATAAGTATTCAGACTTAGTTTTCTCTACAAAAAGTAAAAGCGCTGACTATCATGACAACATGAACTCTACATAGTTTGAAAAATGGTGGGGAGAACAGCTTTTACCTCGGCTTGGAAAACCCTCGCTTCTTATTATGGACATTGCAAAGTACCATTCACGGCTCAGCGAAAATATGCCAAATGCTTCAACGAGAAAAGCTGATATCATTTCCTAGCTACAAAGCAAAAATATCAATTTTATGGAAAACGCAATCAAACCCGAATTGTAAAATAGTAAAACAATACAAAGCAAAATTAGGATATGCCGTGGATGAATTAATTTGTACTATGGGTCATTAAGTTTTGAGATTGTCGCAATACCACTGCATTTTCATGTTGGCTTACCCGACATCGCCTGGTGAAATACCATCGCATTGGCTTAGGTGGCGTGAATTTGCTCTTTGAGCTAACGTTTCGTCACTGTGCCAATGTCTGCGGTTTCCAGGGTGGAAAACATATAAAAAATGCTATGATTATGGTTCCAAGATCAAAATATTCTGGAGTTAAAATCACCCCCCGATCGGATCTCTGGGTGGGGGCGGGTCCTAGCGCCTTATCAAGCGAAATTATCCCATCATCCACCATGTCCAGTAGCCATGCGGGTCCTTCGAACAATATTCTAATTGGAAATGGTGTGAAAACTGGAGTTGATAAAAGACACGAGATTAGCAACTTCCAAATTGACTTCTGCAATATAAGAGGACTGAAGTCAAACATCAATGCAGTCCATCAACATCTACGATCTACCAAACCTCATGTAGTTGCACTATCCGAAACAAAGGTCAGATCATCGATTAGTACGGTCAGCTATTTATATCCTGGGTACGACTTCCATCACCGATTTAGGCGGAATTTTGGCCTTTGACTCTTTGTCCGGAGGGATATTTCCTGTCAACGAGAGGAGACAACGACTTTAATGTAATGTGGTTTAAAATATCCACGCAGAGAATTACTAAATTCATCTGCTGCCTTTACCGGCCGCCAAGCGATACCCATTATAGAGACTTGTTCTCCTCTCTTGCAAATACTATCCACTTTTTGCAAACCCACCATCCCAATTCCGAAGTTGTCATCCTTGGCGACTTCAACGTTCATAATGTCAACTGGCTCAAATACTCAAACATGACCGACGAGCAAGGTCGCGAAGCCGAATCCTTTGCAATCAGCTCTGGCTCCACCCAGCTCGTGGGTGAACCAACTCGTCTGACCACAACCTTATCTCGGCACTTAACAAGCTACCAATTAGTGTCGAGCAGCCTTCTAAACCACGCAAGGTCTGGCATTATACATCAGCTAAGTGGGATGACCTAAGGGACCATTTTCGAACCTTTCCTTGGAGGGACGTTTGTTTTACCTCCGATGATCCATCCATCTGTGCAACAGAAATATCGGAGGTTATACTTACTGGAATGGAAGCCTTCATCCCTTTCTCAAAAAAGTGCCCTTCTAACGGCAAGCCTTGGTTTACCAAAAATTGCGAACGAGCTGTCAAATCAAAAAATCATTTCTACCGACAATGGCGTAAAAATCCTACCGCTGAAAATCGTACCATCTTAGTTAACGCTCGAAACCAATGCAAGCAAACGATAAACCAAAGCAAAGAAGCACACAATCAGAGGATCAAAGACAAACTTCTTGAATGTCCTAACGGCTTAAGATCCTTTTGGTCGGTAGCTAAGGCCGTCAGTAAGAATTTTACCAAGTCAACCATTCCACCTCTAACACGTTCTGATGGCACCATTGCTACCAAAGCACAGGAAAAAACAAACTTACTGGCGGAACTATTCTCTTCACACTCAACGGTTAATTTTCAGGGAAGTACTCCACCGAACATTCCCCCTATAGAATCGATAATGCCCGATATTGTTTTCCGCCACCGCCATGTTAAACGAATCTTGTTCCAGTCATTGTAATTAAGAGATGCACTGACGAACTGATACCGGTATTTTGTAGGCTTTATAACTTATCCTACAAATAAGGAATATTTCCTTCTTGCTGGAAAACTGCGCGAGTCCAGCCAATACCCAAAAAAGGCAAGAAGACCTTGCCAAACAACTATCGTCCAGTCGCATTGCTTTCAGTTATATCAAAAGTTATGGAGAAAGCTATCAACGAAAAATTATTAAAATACCTGGAAGGCTTCAACATTATTAGTGACCGCCAGTATGGATTCCGTAAGTCTAGATCAACAGGAGACTTTCTTGTTTATGTTACTGACCTTTGGAACAACGCAATAGAACATCATGGGGAGTCCCGGGCGGTAGCACTAGACATTTTCAAGGCTTTTGACTGAGGCATGAGGGGCTCCTAACTAAAGTGAGAGCATACGGAATGCCGGTTCAATTTGGTTCATGGCTGTCGAGCTTTCTTAAAACGGTTCTCTGCGAGTGGCGATGGACGGATTCTTTTCAGACACATTTAACATCAACGCCGGAGTCCCTCACGGTTCTATATTGTCGCACACCCTCTTCTTACTATACATTAACGATCTTTTGGAAAAAACTAAAAGTCCTATATATAGCTTCGCTGATGACAGCACAGTTGTTTCATCTCTTACTTTGGATGCTCGGATATCGGCTGCTAATGCACATCTCTATAGGCAGCAAGAGGTCTCACATTTCAACAAAGACCTGGAAGAAATTCTGTCTTGGGGTGACAGGAACTAAGTAGAATTTAACGCTAAAAAGACCCAAGCGGCAGTTTTTTCCAAAAAAGTTAATGTTGAAGAACCGGATATAGTTATGGCGGGACACTCGATTCCGTTGGCTTCATCAATTCATTTATTGGGCGTAAATTTGGATAGTCATATGTCTTGGCATGGTCACGCTGCGGCCATTGCTAAGGCAGCCTCGCAGAAGCTTGGAGTACTATTCCGAACTAAGAATCTCTATACACTCCAACAACTTTTGATGCTTTATAAAGTCCAAATTCGACCATCGCTGGAGTACTGTTCGCATATTTGGGGCTCTGCTCATAAACATACCCTGAGATTGCTAGATTCTATTCAAAGAAGAGCCATTCGCTTGATCGGGGACCATAGTCTGACAAACAACCTGGAAAGCCTTGAACATCGAAGGCGGGTTGGCGACTTGAGTCTATTTTACAAATACTTTCATGGCAACTGCTCAACTGAGGTTGCCCGCTTGATACCACCTAGAGCGGTGCATGGTAGAAATACACGACGAGCCACTGCAGCCCACCAGTACGTGGTTCAGCTTAGCATCCCTCGAAAGACACTGTTTCAAAATTCTTTCATCTGGAGAACGTCATCACTTTGGAACAACCTCCCTGAGATCGTGTTCCCCAACGACTATAATCTCCAAAGATTCAAGACCAACGTAAATCGTTTCCTGCGCACACGCACCGCTCCAGAGCGCCATAAAGGATTTATCCTGCAGTGCTGTGCCTTATCATAAAAAAAAGGGATTACTGGCAAAAAGACCACATTCCGGATGTTCAGGTTAAGCCACTGATAATTCATGTGTCAGATTCTGGTTCAGATTCTGAAAGTGACATTTCTTTATCTTCAGATTCAAATTAACTTTATTGTATGTAGTTGTATGTTTATTTATTTATTTAGAAAGAATATTTGCTTGTTCGCTATCCCAAAGACCAAATCCTAAAGCCGCCAACATAAAAACTATAAAACAAAAATATAAAATATTACGATTATTAATAAATTAGCTCATTATAAATTATAAGTAAAGTAAAACATAATTTTAATAATACTGGTTTCATTTTTAATTTTTACTTAACTTTTCTGAAATAATACATTCCGGATCTGACCCAATATCCCACCACCATTCACCACAGATATCAATCACTTGATAAAAGGATGAAAAATACACCCTCATATTACATTATGCCTCTCTTTCTCAGGTACACGCTTGGGTACCTGGTAAAAGATAGAACACTAAGACATGTGATTTATTATTTTACTCTCTTTGAAGGGCGTCAACTGGATATTTTCTTTAACTTATTATTGCTTTTGATTTGTATGAAAACAAAGAATACCCTGTAGTGCTCTTTGTTGCTTGTTTTATAAAGGTTTCGGTCTTTTTAAATAATCTCCACTATATATATTAATAATATATATAATTTGCCTTCATCAATTTGGTCTTTTAAGTGCCTCACCCCTTTAATAAAAAGACCTTCTAAGCTGTAAACCCCAATTCTTTTCACAGTGACATAATATCCCGTGACAGCAAGGTATTTACGCTATAGTCAAATATGACAGATGTCAAATAGTGACAGATAAGACGCCATTTTGAATTTTTTTGACATGACAACCCTCATAAATAACCACACAAGTGAATTACATTTCGCGATCCAATTCCAGAAACCTATAGTTTTGTTAATATTTATTCTCAGGCGTTTCGGAAATACGGGGGTTTCCAATTTGCCTTCACGGATTTTATCTTTTAGGTGTTTCATATATAGTGTTTAATAAATAGACCCTCTAAGCTAAAAACTCAAGTTTTTTTCACATTTACATAATTTCCTGTGACCAAGCTATTTACGCTATAATCAAATCCGACAGATTTCAAAAAGTGATAGATACGACGCATCTTCAATTTCTTTAAATGGCAATCCTCATAAATAACCGCACGAGTGAATTGCATTTGCCGATCCGATTGGGGTTCTTAGCTTAGAAGGTCTATTTATTAAAGTATTTCCGAAACGGCTGAAAATAAATATCAACAACTATGGGTTTTTGAAATTGGATCGCCAAGTGCAATTCACTTGTGTGGTTATTTATGAGGGTTGCCATTTAAAAAAATTCAGAACGGCATCGTATCTGTCACTTTTTAACATCTGTCATATTTGATTATAGCGTAAATAGCTTGGTCACGGGAAAATATGTCACTGTGAAAAGAATTGGGGTTTTCAGCTTAAAAAGTTCAAAATGACGTCGTATCTGTCACTTTTTGACATCTGTCGTATTTGATTATGGCGTAAATAGCTAGGCCACGGGAAATATATGTAATTGTGAACAAAATTGGGTTGTTCAGCTCAAAATATCTATTTGTTAAAGGGGTTAGACACTGTAAACAAGATTGATTAAGGTAATTTAGGAATCCCCGTATTTCCGGATCGGTTGAAAACAAATATCAACAACTGTAGTATGTTTTAGACATAGGATCGCGAAATGCAATTTATTCGTGTGGTTATGAATGAGGGTTTCTATTTAAAACAATCCAGTATGGCGGCCTCTCTGTCAAATTTCTAAACCTAAATATTTTTTGGTGTTAAATTTTACCTCCTTGTGGAAAATCATTGAGAAATTCCTTGACCCTTTATCTTACCTTAGCAATTCTTCAGCTCGCGATATTTTGCTTCTGTTAGCTTGGCAGAGCTAAAGTCTACATTCCTTGAAATCAAAAATAAGAATGCCTGTGGATATGATAATATTTCCGTTAAGATATTTCTTGCCCTGCCTGGCTCTGCCATGATGGCCATGGCTGCGGCTCTAAATCTCTTATTTCAGAATAGCTGCTTCCTATTGTCGCTAAAACAGGCTAGGGTTATTCCTTTTTTTAATGGAGGAGACAGAAATGCTCCCGCTAGCTATAGACCAATTTCTTTACTCCCTACTCTGACGAAGATAGTGGAGAGGTTACTTAAAAAAAGAATGATGAGCTTTTTGGACAGACATAACTTGCTTGTACGGTCCCAGATTGGTTTTCAACCCTGTAAAAGTACCGACGATGTCATTTTTCATGTCCTGGAGGAATTGTATTTGAGGCGTAATGCTGGAGAAGGGGCCGCGGTGGTTTTCTGCGACTTGGCTAAGGCGCTTGACTGCGTCTGTCACGAAACTCTGCTACTGAAACTTGAATTCTATGGCTTCAGAGGACCGGTACTGGATTGGTTCAGGTCAGACCTCTCGGAACGAAGCCAGAGTGTTTATTTCCAGAGTAGAGCCTCAGGCTATTTGAGAGTTTCTGCGGGGGTGCCTCAAGGATCTGTCTTGGGACGTCTGTTATTCTTGTTGTATGTTAATGATCTCCCTAACATTGTTAAGAACGGTCATTGTGCCTCTTTTGCTAACGATACAACCATCCTTTGGCATCACAGAGACTCCATGATACTGGACGCCTGTGTGAGTGAAGACTTGCTTTACATCAAGAAATGGTGTGACTCTAATGTTTTGTCATTCAATGTGTCGAAGACTGCTATTTTGAACTTTGGGTGCCAGTTGGGTGATGTTTTGTTGAATGGATAGGGTGTCTGTAACTTACCGGAAAATAAATTTCTTGGCTTGTTTATGGATATCAGGCTTAAATTTGATGTACACATTAAAAACCTATGCTGCAGAATCTCGTCGGGTTACTTCACCTTGAGAGTCATTAAAAATTAGTTGAATGGATCCATAACTAGAAGCTGATATTTTGCTCTGATAGATTCACATTTGCGCTACGGGACTGCTTTTGTGGTAGTTATTCAAAAGCCTTATTTAACTCTGTGTTTGTGCTGCAGAAGCGTGCTGTCAGATTTATGTGTGGTGTCAGGCTGCGGCATTCTTGCAGAACTCTGTTCGTGAATAGAAAAATTTTAACCTTGACAAGCGTTTTTATATTGGAGTCTTATACACAAGAAATACTCCTCTCATATTCATTCCGCCAGCTACTGTCTCCACCAGAAGTTCGTTCATCATAAGACTAAAAATCCCTACTTCTACTCTGACTAAGAATTCCATTCTTTATAACAGTCAAAATCTTTTTAAAAATTTACCTATTGCTATTAGGCAAATTGCAGAATATAAGTGTTGCAGGCGGAGGGCAAAAAAACTTCTGATGTCAAAAGCTTAGTACACTTTAGAGGAGTCTTTTTTGTACAATGTAATGTTATATGAATGACTTATTGAATGTTTAATAATAACATATTTTATTAAATTTACTCTTTCTTGTTTGTGCTTTTTATAATCGATTTTGTCTGCCCGTTGCTTAGATTTAATGTTGTTACAAGTCAAATTTGCCGCTATTAAAATAATACTTAGTAGTTTATTTTTAAACTCACTCCCTTGTTCTTAAAATTAAATGTTTTAACGAAAAAAACCAAGACAGACACTTCATACAGAGCCTTCTTGCTCAGACAATAAATATACAGTTGAGAATTTTTTCAGTTTTCTTTTTAATAAATATCTTTTTCTTAGTCCTACCGATTCTGCAGGCGGCTTCTGACTGATTTATTAATCCATATGGGTCTTCCTACTAAACCCAATCCATTTTAAAGGCATTAGTTTCATGCTTGAAGGCTAAAAACACAAAACCAATGGTAACAAACACTTTCACTGTATGACCTATTAAATGTTAGAGAAACTTCTTCTGTCCCTTAGATTTATCCTTATAAAATCAGGAGCGTTGTGTTGAAGGTTGAGAAATCTGGGGGACCAGACATTTTATCGGTGGTCGAGTATATTCAGCGCCGAAAGTTATTTTGCTGTTCTAATAGCTTTGGGTTTCTCCTTAAATTTCAATTTATTTTTTACGAGAAAGGCCAACTTCCACCTCAGGTGAGTTTTAGATCATAAGTTCTGCAAGAGATAAGCAGCTTTGCTTTTTATAATGTTTGATAGGTTATAAGTACAATTTATTTCTTACCATTCACGTCATATTGTAGCCACCAAGTGCATGCTTTGCCTTTGTTTCAGGCCTTTTTATTTTAGCTTCCCACTTTTTGCATTGATCACCACTTTTGTATTCTTCTGTTCTGCTTTCCTGCCTGCCTGCGTTTGGCTTATGTGTATGTTGCTTTTTAGACTGCATAATCCTGCTTTCCACTCTGCTGGTTGTGTCGTCAAGGAGTCCTCGACGGCCTGGCGATACTCAGAGGCTAACTCGAGCCGGTCTCTCCTGAAGCAGTGCCAGTAAAAGGGAATTTGCGAGCCTCATATCAGGTTTTTTTATTTGTCAGTGCTGTCTAACTACTAGTAAAGTAAATCCAAAAGTGCTTAAGTCGTGAAAATCAACTCTGGAACTCCACCTTTAACAGGCAATTATCACCATATTGTCATAAGCATTCTAAACTCACTATTTTATATATTACGGCTTAATTTACGATCACGGTTTCACTTTTCATTTTAGCTTAACCTCACATTTTTTGCTTTTTGTAATATTTAACTTTTAAAAGTCAGCTGTTTGGAGCGGTCCCAGATAATAAATTTCTGTATTGTTAATCCTGTTTTCTTCGGTTCGACTTGTAAGTAATGTAAGGTGTAATAATAATTAAATGAAATCCCCTTATTGGTTGATATTTAGTATTACCCCGTATATTCGATTCATGCTAGAGCCTTTTCATTCATTTTATTTACAGTTAATTCGATGACTCATTTGGGGTTATCGGAATATATTTAATTAATTTAAATAATATTTCTAAATAGATTTTAGAGTTTAGTCTGGTGTTTTCTTTGGATCCGTGACGTTTTCTGTTTTATTTGTTAATCAGTATTGTTGTCTCGACTTAAGGGCTCCAAAACAGGTGGCGCACCCCCTTTAGTTTATCCACACCACTCGCCGGCAATCTGAGTTAGACACGAGTCGGCCGCAGCCCTGTATACAACAGCACAACAGCCCTTGCTCATTTAAAAGCCACCTGATATCCTTTCTCCCTCTCCTTCAGTTATAATTATTAGTCCCCTTTTTTTTTAAATAAAAACAATTTAATATATAACAAAGATCCACTTAATAATATTATATATGCCCTTACATATTTTTAATTGTATTATACAGGGTGGCCCATCGAAAACGTACAGCAAGGCATTACAGGCTGGGAAAGGACTTTTCGATAAAAGCCAAAACCACATCTAGTTTGTTTGTCAGGGTACAACTTTTGATGCAAAAATCATAGCAAAACCTTCAACCCCCTGAGGGTGTCATCCCCCAAATTTTTTCAAATAAGAATTCAAAAGAGCTGTTACTTCCCTATACATCGCTGCTTACATTTTAAAAATCGATAGACTCGTTTAGAAAATATGGACCTTTGAAATACCAACAATACGTTTGACGCAAAATCCAAAAATCGATTTAAAAAATTTGGCGGATGACACCCACACTTAGGAGGTTGAAGATATTGCTATGATTTTTGCGTCAAAAGTTGTCCCCCTGACAAACAAACTTGACGTGGTTTTGGCTTTTGTCGAAAAGTGCTTTCCCACCCTATACTTTGCGGTACGTTCTCGATGTGCCACCCTGTATAGTATTATTATAGTATACCGTTATTTTTTGGCTTCTTTAATGCTTATTGAACAATTATATTAGGTTCTGATTTAGATTTAAAAGATTTTAATTTTAATTTTTTTATACTGCTTTGTCAACAAGTCGTTTTTTTCAAACTTCTGACAATTTTGATTTAATTTGATTTAAAATCTGTTATTTGTTTTTTATTATATTTAGCAGGAAAATTGCCAATTGAATTGGGTGAGACACTTAAAAGAATGTCGCTGTACAACTGAGGGGGTCGTACAAAAACGAAATCAATCCAAAAAAACAAAGTTTTCAGGATCGAACAAATCACATTATCTTGGGAGAGTTCGTAATATTAATATAACTTTTACGTATATTCCTACATCTGATGGATATGTAGAATTTTCTTTAAAACAACAACACTTTATAGGTGCTTCTTTGGTTATTGCGGAAATTAGGTTCTTTACGTAAAATAATAAAATACATAATTATATAATTTCGTTTTTGTTATACTTAGATCTAGTTACAACCTCACTCTGATAGTAACACAAAACAAATTGCTGGAAAAAATATACACATACTGATAAATAAGGATGATTGATAATGCTTCATGAATTAGTGATAAACCATCTATTATGTGACGTTTATTTCAAATCGAGCAACTAAAAAATGTATGTGTCCCTTTTGTTGCACTTTGGTCTATAGTTGATACCTTTACATCCCCTCAGTTTTTTACCTCGATAAATTGCTCATAAACAATACATCAAAATATGATTTAAATCCCGATTAGTGAGAGAGAGTATAAGTATTAATGCGGCCTTTTGCATATAGTGCATATAGGTTACTATTTTGACATAAGTTTATTCTACTTAGCTTGTCAACGTCAACATAACTTCAAAGAATTAACAGGGACATTTTTTTAAGTGTCTCACCCGATTGGCGATTTTCCTGCTGACTATAATAATAAACAAGCCACATTTCTCAATAATTTTCGACAAGGAAGCCGAATTTAATGTCAAAAAATATATAGGTTCACAAATTTGACAGATACGACGCCATTTTGAATTTTTTTAAGTGTGGCTATTGACGAAGGTTGACATTTAAAAAAATTTAAAATGGTCTCGTATCAGTCACTTTTTGACATCTGTCGGATTTGATTATAACGTAGATAGCTTGGTGACGGGAAATTATGGAACTTTGAAAAAAATTGAGATTGAGAGTGCTTCTAAGTGAAAAAAATTAAAAAATTCAGCTTAGAAGGTCTATTTATTAAAGGGGTGAGACACTTAAAAGACAAAATCGATGAAGGCAAATCAGGAACCCCCGTATTTCCGAAACGGCTGAAAATAAATATTAACAACTATAGGTTTTTGAAATCGGATCGCCAAGTGCAATTTACTCGTGTGGTTATTTATGAGAGTTGCCATTTAAAAAAATTCAAAATGGCGTCGTTCTGTCAAATTTGTGAACCTATATATTTTTTGACATTAAATTCTGCTTCCTTGTCGAAAATCATTGAGAAATGTGTGATTTGTTTCTTATTATAGTCAGCAGGAAAATCGCCAATCGGGTGAGACACTTAAAAAATATCCCTGTACAACAATAGAACTAAATATAATATGTTTTTATAGTAAAAAGCTGGATTTATAAACTAGAAAAGTTGGCAAGGTTGAAGTTTTGTTCAAGTTGGTGAGGTTCGGTATTCGACAGTCCAGAATATGGCATTTATAAAGTCAGTAGCGAAGTTCGAAAAGTTGTTGTTTTATTGGTTGAAATTTTTCTCGAATAGAATGGTACAGAATACTGACATCAAATTTGACTTTGAAAATGTTGACACATTGTAAATTATTATTTTCATTGTTCTTTCAACTTATTATTTTGTTCGATTCCAAATAAAAATTAAATCGTTTTTAAGTTATGTGCTGTGGTAAGAATGTTATATTATTACACCCTGTTTGCGGCGACATTTTTGTTTTACGCGGCTTATAGGAGAAGGCGTAGCAATCGCCACTTTAAAACGCGACCAATAAATGTGAGAAGAATAGGAGCAGGTGGATATGATTATTTTAAAAAGATGAGGTCTTGGGATATACCACAGTTTTATAAATATACAAGAATGACCGTTCCAGATTTTAATAAATTATATGATTATATTATATTATATATTACTTTTATAACCTCTATGGCCTAAGTTGTAGATAAATTCATAATTTTGGATTAACTCGAGTACAACAGTAAATTAGTGTCATCATTCTCTATACTATCCATTTCTGGTTTTCCAATTTCTGGCACAAAATACAATACTAAGCTTACAACAAACATAAAATCCAAATACAAATGACGGAAGGGCGACGTAAACAACGAAGAGCCTAAACGCGACAAATAAAAGACATTTGACATTTCGCTGTAACCACGTGACTTTAAAATAGCGTCTTCATTGGTCAAAACGAACCTTTCGAACTCCGAACATAAAAATTGGTTATCTCGAACTACACGGGAACTTTCGAAACTTACGAACTTTGCACGAACTGAGTTTATAAATTGAACTGAGCGTTCCCTTTAGTTTAAATTGAAACTCTTATTTCCAACGCCAACTGAGCCTCAGCCTCGCCAACTTTTCGAGTTTATAAATCCAGCTTAAAATACGAGCCAATTTGTTTCGGTTAGTCTCCAGCAAAATTGTTTTAAACTTATTTTCAAAAATAATATAAAATAGTTTAACGATATTTTTAAATGAATTGGTAATATAGATATTACCTAGTTTGTAAATAAGTAGAAAATAAACACATATTAAAAACACTAGATACGCGCAACGCGACTTAAAAACACACGCAGAAACTCGCGGGAGAACTTGAACTAAAACCAGAAAATCCTTTTTTAATCTTCAAACAAAATATTACCAAACAACATGTAAATGTTTTGTTTTACGTGTTTTATGTTTATTTAAAGCACGAGTAATCCATAAAACCGATGACTTGGCTCCCACTCAACATTCATATAAATTTCAGAATTCAGTAGGTATGTAAGTATAAAAATCTCCAAGGTTGGAAAATGTTTGAATTAATTAATTACTTCTTGTTTTCTAGTCAACAAATTTTCACTTTTCCTCTTATCGTAAAGGGTTTTTGTTGACTTGTTATAACTATAATATACGTAGTAGGTACCTAAAACCCAACAATCATCATTAAAAAGAACTTTTAGCTTTTGTTTGGAACTAAATAAAAAATGTATATATTTTAGATTGTAGAGGAAACAAGTTAAATCGCAAAAGATTTATACAGGGTGGCGCATCGAAAACGAAACAGAGACATTTACTGGCAGCTCAGTTCTTTTTTGAAAAAATGCTCAGCAGTGACGTAAAAACCGCCCCCGCAGGCCCCGCTTTGCGGGGGGGGGGGCGCAGCAAAGCCAGGGGCGCCCCCAAGTCCCTTCATGAAAATAATAAATCTGCTTAGTTTGTAAGATAGTTGTATTTGTATAGTAAAAATATCATACTTATGCATAAAAAAAAGTATGTTTAATACATTCCAACTTTTAACTAATTCTAATTCCCCTTTCATACATAGTTTAAGACTTTGTTTTCTCATCTCAGTGAGTACACAGCTTTTATGTCTGTTTTAATTATCATATTGCTTTTTTTAATTGCAGTACAGTATTTTAAAATTTCATTATTTTTACAACAAAAAATTGTTCTTTGTTCTCTACAATACTTTACATCCTTCTATATTAAACAAAGCTTATAAATGACAATATTTTTTACTATAGTGTAGGTGTGAAGGATTCAGACAGGTGCAAAGTAGCAATGATGCAAAATTCATGTACTTCAATTTAGTAGTTTTGGAGATTTATTGATTTAAAGCTTAAAGTAGAATTTAATAGGTACATCAGATTAGTTTGTACTACTTTCAGAAGAAATTTGAGTAAAAATATTTACTTAATAAGTAAATGCTTTTCTTTACTACGCTCATGGTTTGTTTATCATTTTGGTGTTGAAAATAGCGATTGGAGCGTTTTTTGTGGAAAAAAAGTTGTATCTTAAAGAAAGATAAGAAGGGAATGTCTCGTACTTATTTTAAATAGGAATTTAGTACATAGCTTGCGATTGATTCGACCAAACTTTGTTGTTAAAATACCTTTTAACGCTTTATACATAAATTAACCATGGTATATTCCACGGCAGAAAGGGTTGAAATTATCGAAATATTTTTCGGAAATAATCAGTGCGCTAATAAAATAGCACAATATTTAATGACGGACATGAGAACAGTAACGTGCATCAAAAATATGTTCTAGAACTTGTAGCTAAATTTCGGGAAACTGGATCAGTCGCCAATAAAAAACGCAATATTGAAAATCCCATAAGGAACGAAGCAATGGAAGTGGGGGTTTTAGGGCAAGTTTATGTAGATCCTACGTTGTTAAGTACCCGCAAATTGGATAATGTGTGTGGTGTTAGTCGACGTAGTATCCAACGGATTCTAAAGGCCCATAGTTTTCATCCGTATAAAATTCACCTTGTACAAGAACTTAATGAAGACGATTTTGATCGGCGATTACAATTTTGTGAAGATATGAGTGAACGAATTATAAATGATGAACATTTTCTATTCAACACTAGCTTTTCCGACGAATGTTCCTTTTTCTTAAATGGCGTAGTAAATCGTCATAACTGCCGATATTGGTCCAATTCTAATCCCAGAATTTATCGTGAGGTACACACACAGCAGCCACAAAAATTAAATGTTTGGGCTGGTATTTTTAGCGATCATTTAGTTGGTCCTTTTTTTTTACCTGGAAATTTGGCCGGTGAAATTTATTTGAAATTACTGCAAGTCGCCATAGATCCTGCATTTACAGGCATAATTGAAAATCAGAATGATCGGCGGTACATTGCGAATAGGTTGATATTCCAACAGGATGGTGCCTCACCACATTACTCATTACGTGTTCGACGATATTTAGATCAGACGTTTTCAGGTCGATGGATTGGTAGAAGAGGTGCCATTGAATGGCCCCCAAGATCGTCAGATTTATCACTTTTGGATTTCTTTCTGTGGGGTCACTTAAGAAGCAAAATCTATGCTACTCAGCCAACATCGTTAGAAGATTTGCGACAAAGAATTGTGAATGAGTGCCTTCAAATTACTCCTCAAATATTGCAAAATGTGCGGCAACGTTTTGTGCTAAATCTTTATTACTGCATGGAGTCATGGTGGTCATTTCCAACATTTAGTTGGCTGACGGGTCAGTTCATTTTTCATTTTTACACTACTTTGCTGCCAAATGTATTGATCTCCACTAATGATGATGTATTAGAGTTTTATTTAAGCTTTAAATCAATAAATCTCCAAAACTGCCGAACTGAAGTACATGAGTTTTACATCATTATAAAGGGAATTGCAGGACCTTTAAAATAAGGTATCACTCGACCCCCCCTTCTATTTAAGATTTTAGGGTTGGCGCCACCCCCGCCCTGGGGGCTGCACATGTTAACGTGATTCTTTACCAATTTTGTGTTCCCCTTGAAAACAAAATCGACGGGTCTGAGCGTTTGTCCAAAAAAGAACTGAGCTGCCAGTAAATGACTCTGTTTCGTTTTCGATACGCCTCCCTGTATAAAAGAATACGTTTACTTATATTAAGTAATGCTAACTTGCACAGGTATACAGGGGGTCTGGTAAGTATATGACAAACTCTCGGGAGCGTATAGGAGAGGTTAAAATAACCCTTATTTGTTATAGAAAAAAAATTCTTAAATGCCCCTTAACGGAGACATAGAGCCCCAAAGGGGTACCCAGCGACTTGCCTTCTCGGCTCTAACTTTTGAACCAACATGTATAATTTAAAAAATTTTAATATTTTATGTAGGCCATAAAGACTCATAAAATCATAATACAGTAGATGTTTTACATCGTCAGGGAAGGCAGGAACGGACTTGCCACCACACTAGTTTGGCCAAAATTTTAACAGGTGTCATCTTACAGAGCTAAAAACTGATTTTCTAAAAAATACTCTGGTCATAAATGATCACTTGCAAACATCATAAAATTTACCTTAAATCAAGTTTTTCTCGATTACTTTAAAAAATATAAGCAAGTTCTTGAGAAGGTCATTTTACCGCGCCAAATCTCTATACTACTTAAACAAAATTAGTGATTTAAGAAAAATAAAAGGAACACATGGAATATAATAAATAAACTTTGTGGTAGGAACAATAACAAAAATCAATTAATTAATCTCACTGTAACATCCTTAGATATATGAAGTCAACCTGTAGACGTAGCTAATTGGCTAACTGGCGTTATATCCTCTCCTTAATAAATATCGATCTCATGGTCGATTTTTTTAATAACAATGTTTTAAATCTTTTTGACATGCACGCACCTTTCAAAACTTCTAGGATTACTAAATCTCCAGCGCCATGGGTTGCTGCTAATATTAAGTTTTTGATAAAGCTGAGAGATAAAGCTATTTCTAAATACAAGAAACTCAGGAGTGATGCTGCGAGCACCCAATATAAAGCCTTGCGTAATCAAGTCAACACCTTCAATTCACCTTTAAAAGGGACCAAAAGAACTTCTGCCGCACTATAAAATATCTCACTTTAAGCTCCAACTCTCGGCAATCGGACTGCATACATAACATCAGAACCTCTGACGATTTTAATAACTTTTTTATAAATTCTCTCCTTTAGATCAGAACTTCATAGTTCACTACTATACTAATAAAAAATTTCTTCAAAATATTTGCTTTAAGTTCAATGAAATAACTAATGAGGACGTTATTAAAATCATTAATAATATTAGGAGCCACGCAACTGGCATGGATGGAATTGGCCTTAAAATGCTTCTTTACATAACGCCTCATCTAAACGAATATATTTCTTTTATAATCAATAATTGTCTGTCGCTCGGTTATTTCCCTAACTCTTGGAAAGTGGCTAATATAGTTCCTGCCCCTAAAGTGTCAATTCCTGCTCAGTTGTCAGATTACAGACCTATAAGCATATTACCTACCTTATCCTAAGTCCTTGAATGGGTTGTGGCTGAGCAGTTAACTATATTTTTAGATACTCATAATATTCTTCCTCCAACTCAGTCAGGTTTCCGAAAGTACCACAGCGCCACCACAATTCTATTGACCATAACCGATGATATTTTCAAAGCTTGGGATAAAGATCAGAATACAGCGGGTGATAATCAGCAAGAGTCCTTCTCCTGTTCATAATATTGGTAGAGGTATTTCTCCATTTACACCTCCGACTTCTGTAAATTTCTTAAGTTTTGCGAGTCTCATCAATATGCGGACGATACACAAATTTGTTTTTCTTTCTCCCCCTCGAATGTTGCTACTTCTGTTGATAAAATAAATGATGATCTTAGAATTATTGCTGATGTTTCGAAAACCCGTAACTTAGTTTTAAACGAAAAAAAAACACAGCTGATGTTGTTCGGTACTTCTAAATATTCTATACTGGAGATTCACTCTTTAAAATCTCTATAAACGGCAGTGACATATTACCTGTCAATAAATGTAGGAATCTCGGATTGTTGATTGATTCTGAGCTGAGATATTCTGACCATGTTTCATCCTTAATGCAGAAAACGTATGGCAAATTTAAACTTTTATATATGCATAGGGACATCTTTGATGAACCTATTTAAAATATTTATTTGAGACTACGTGTTATTTCTTATTGTGGAAGAAGTATTAAATTAAATAAAGGTTTTAGAATGAACCTTTCTTTGTGAATCAAATTTTTATTTCAAAAATTGCAGTTTCAGTCTTCTGGCTTTCTCTATAAAGAAGAAAATAAATAAATACCATTTTTCCTGATCCTGATCATGCATGCAATGTGTTTGTGCCGTCTGGGACCATATCGGTATAAAATAATTGATCATGGCGATACGATTGCGAGAGGTGAACGGACATACACTATTTGGAGTATTTGCTGTATATGTAATATTTATTTGGTAGACTAAATTTTTGATTAAAATTTAGTCCCGGATCTTTGCACACAGCCACTGCCGTCTCGAGGAGACAGGCCGTCATGTTCCCGCCCACATTCTAAAATCAGCTGTTTCTTGATCCACGTTTTGACAGGTTTGCATTGTTTTGGTAGACCGTTTTGGTGTTTCCTTTAAGTTTTTAGTTGTTTTTAGTAAACATTAATTTAACGTGGTATATACCTTTATATGTAAAACCATAAATTATTTGATCAAGTTGCTGTGAAATAGCGAAAAATGCCAAATTCATGATGTGTTCCCGGGTGTATACTCAACTATAATGTTTTTCACTGATGAAATGCTATTTATTGATAAAAAAAAGGATCCCAAGAGATGGATTAGTATTGCGAAAATGTATCAGCTTTTGCATAAAGTACTTTGAGGAAAGGTTTTTAGTCAGGAAATTCAGGGCAACCAGAAGACTTGATGGTAGATAACACTAGAACAGTGCAGCGTAGGTACCTTTTTTAATAATAATATTTTGGTATATTGTTTAAATTGTTATTAGGCAATAAACATAGAAAGATTATAAGTATATTAGTTAGATATTAAATAGTATATATAGTAGTAGATAGTATAATATTGAAGGTTGAGCATGTCATATTTAGGTTAGGTTCGGACAAAAATTTAGTAATAAAACAATGCCTACAATCGTTGTGCATTTTGTTTAGATTTTCATACGATCCAAGTTTTTCTTAATTAAAATATCGGTTAAAACATAGCTACAAGTTTAAAGCAGGTTCCTCTTAATGACTTTTTATTTTTCTAGTCAAAAACCAAGTTAAATAAAGTTTATATAGTTTCTCGAGGAAGATAAAATGATAGTATGTACCTACCTACCAACCGATTGATATAAAATTTTATTTAAAATAGCTACCTATGAAATGGTTTCGTATGTTTGTTATTTAGGGATCATTTGGGAATTATTTTCGTAACCTCGAAGGAGTATCGAAGAAGATCGAAAGCAATACTTAGTGATCATAACATAAGCTAGTTTATAGTATTGAATCACTCTGTATACTAATCATCGAAATACCATTTTAATATACGATTCTATACCTCATTTCATATAATTTAAGACATCTTTGACTTACAAATATTAATTTTATTATCTACATGCCATACAGCCTCTATAATAAATTCAATCTTCTAATGTGACGTCACGATCTTAACATGACGGCCTGTTCTTCGAGACGGCAATGACACAGCCCTAAATAACGTATTCACGCGCTAAATTTAAACAAATCTTAGATAACTTATTTAGAATCAATATGAAAGATATTTTTCCCACTTCTCTCTTATGCTCTGTAAATGCATTGGACGACAGACACTGATTCGTTCTCTCTCTCTCCTCTTTAATTACTTTTTATATGAGCCCATTCTATATACAATTTTTTTTTATTGTGTTATAGTTATATATTATTATATAGTAGGGGAAAGTGGTACTCATTCGGCTACCACCAATAAACTCGAACTGCGTTTGAATTGGGCGCCAGTTTTGGTGTATGATATTAGAAATAGCAAGTTTTATCCCGGAATTAAATCTTGATAAATGAGATTTAAGTTTTTAAAAAACAATTTTATTTATTAAACTAACTTTTACAAAGATTTATAAAATATATGTTGTTAGCGTGACAATAAAAACCCGACTGAATAATATTCTTCTTGGGAACAAGCGTATCTTCTCTGCTTTGTCTGCTGATGCTGATTCGGCAGTTTAGGTAGTTCTTGATAATGTCATCTAATCCTAGGTTTAGGGGTGATATAATTCCTCCCCCCTAAAATCAAACTTTGAGGGTTAGCGAGGAAGTTGGACGTCGGCGAAGTCGGCATCTTGCTTCTGGATTCCTTCCTTGGGATTATTGAGTCTACGCAGCTTGGGATAGAGCTTCTTATAAGTGACGTATGTCGCTCCCGAAATTAGAAGACCATATATCGCCAGTGTCCAAAAACTTGGTATATGAGAGATACTTCCATGGGACAGCATAACTTGATTCTCGATCATATGGGTCCTAATTGATTTGAGATCATCGAGTTCGATTTCATCCAATCGAACAGAAATATTATTTGGAGCTGCTTGACCGAATTTTATATCTAAATCAGGGAACAGTATTGGCTGATTTAATTTTGTCGATTGTCTCTCATTTACAAATATTTCTTGTAAGGTAGACATCTGACATCCAATGGGCAGATCGATTAAATAGGTACCAGCACTTGGTTTTTGTACTTCTTCTTGTTTCTTGCATTTAAGTTTAAGGGTATCTTGTTTTGGCAGCAAGGCTATCCATTGGTTAGAATCACCTAATCGTTTAATGAGTGATCCTGGTATCATAACCTGTGTTTTTTCGCAAGCGGAGGTGTTTTTGACGTCAAGAAGTTGAATTTCACAAGGGTTGTCTTCTTCTACGTCTTTGATGTCCATTCTTGGGCAGATGAATTGTTGTGGAGATATTTCGTTGCAGGGGTTGCTTACAAATGCATAGTGCAATTTATTTTTAGCTAAGAATTTATTTCGCGGAATTATCGCCTTAAACTGACTCTCAAAAAATATAGGGGTAGAGAATAAATGATAAAAATTAAAATTTTCGGGGTATGTAATTGGAATATGTAATATAAAGACTATTTTATTATTTAAAATAAAACTATTGATTTTTATTAACTTTAAATAGATAGGTATATTTTTTAAAGCTAATTCGACTGGAAGTTGATCTTTATTTAGATGAGTTTCTAAGATTTTAAGTTCGTAGAAAAGATCAGCAGTTTTCATTATGCTGGAATGCATAATTTGTAACTGTGAGAAAGAAACAGAATTTTCTATGTCTTGCAAAATAGAGTTTAGGATTTCGTACATGTTGGTGATCTAATTCATGAGATCCATAATAAACAAAGAGTTCTCACGGTATGTCTGGTTTCCTATAATTAAAGAAATTTGAAATAACCGTGTTTCCAATAATTTTTCATTATGATTGATTTGTTGAATAGTTTTGTTAAATTTATCAATAAGAGCAACTGATAATGTATTTTGGTTTTTAATATTATAAGCTATATTGATTTGGTTACTCTGCAATTCTTGAATCAACTTATCGTATCGTTCTCCGTCTGCGTAATCTAAATTTCCGGAAATTGATTTGAAGATAGAACCTAAGCCGTTTATTAAACCTCGTTTCACGCGCATAGGCTGTGGTAAAAGTTCACCTAGTTTTGTTTCAACTTTATCCCGGATGAATTTTAATATTTTCAATTAGTTGGAGGCATCAAAGGCACTCTTTTTATTTACATTAATTAAGTCAATTAGAATGCTAGTTCGATCGTTTAATTTGGTAACTTCGATTAATACCGGATTTAAATCATAATAGTGTATAAGTTCATGCGCGTAATATTCTATTTTTATGGTTCCTAATTTAAGAGGGACAAGTCCAGGGTTGTTGTCAAGTTTCCGTATGGAGATGGTTTCTTGGAATCCAAGAGTTCCAGAAAATCTGAAAATGAAAGCCCTACTTTACTAATCGAAAGAGAAGGTCTTCCTAAGAGGCCTTTTTAGATTATCTATATGTAATTTTGTTTGTTCTTCAGTAGATACTGTTTTCCTCTGAGGATTAGTACTTTTTAATTTAGTTGGTTTCTGAAATTTATTTGAATTTTTCTGACGAGTATGTTTCTTTACAAAAACTTGATCTTGGGGTTGGAAAATTTCGGGGTCATCGCGATTTTGGTTCCTTTTTTTAATAGTTCGTTCTTTGTTTCCTATGATATTAGAATTTATCTTTGAATAAATAATTTTTGCTTTTTCCCGAAGTTCGTTAACATAGTCGTTGAGTAAGATTTTTTCTATTTCTAGATTAAATGGGTCATTTGTGGAAATATGCCTATTTATAACATCAATAGGCTTAATTTTTGTTACAGAATGCAAGGAATTATTATAGGCTAGTATGGCATATAACATTTTCATATTAATAGGAGTTTTAGAAAAACCTTGTGTATTAAGAAGTCTAATATGTTCGATAATCGTAGAGTGAAAGCGTTCACACAATCCATTGGATTGGGGGTGGTTTGGTGAGATAAAATGAATTTTAATTTTGTGTAAGCCTAAAAGCTCGGTTATTAAAGAGTTTTTAAATTCCGTTCCGTTATCGCAAATTATCTGAGATGGTACACGGTGGTGTGAAAAATACCTTATTAAATTATCGGCTATTTCTGTACCACTTACTGACGTGATTGGGTACGCCTGCGCGTATTTAGAAAAGCTGTCGACTATAGTTAAAAATTTTGATTGTTCAAAGGTAAATGTATCCAAATGGACAATGTCGAATGGTTTTGATGCCGTGGGTGTGACATTCATTTTAATTCTAACTGGGTTACGCTCGTATTTGCTTTGTTGGCAAATTTCACATTCATTGATTGATATATGTTTGTATCGCCTTTTTTGTATTTGGCCAATAATATTTTTCTTTAATTCTTAAGTGCGTTTCATCTATTCCGCGATGATTGCTCTTGCTTTCGTGGTAATTTCTAATTATTTCGCTTATGTCATTTTTGTGTGTAACATCAATTAACTTTTTCGTGCAACGTTTAAATTTAATAGATGGCCATTTAAAATATCTTTGCAGTGTTGTCGAAAATGGTTCATACATATTTGGTTCTGAAAAATAAATATGGTATTGAATATCAGGAGAAATATAATCCCTAACAAAATTAATAACGTCTTCTTCAAAATTATTTTCGGATATTTGTACTGTTATACGTTTTTTCTTCTCAAACAGAATGGTGATCTTAGGTTTGGTAGGGGAGTGTAAAACAAAAGTAACAATTATTTGATTACTACCATAATTAACTGCACATTCAGATATGGGAATTCCTACTGCGGGATTTTGTTCGGCATTTGAATGCACTGTAGCATTTTCATCGAGAGGTAGGTCAGGGTTATCATAACGGTCTGTGTCCTCGATATTTTGTTCGTCATCTGTGTGCACAATCAGTGACGCGTTATCATTGTTTTCTTTATTTTGTTGGGTATTAGATGCAAGAATTTCATCTAATTGTTCGATATCCATTATTTTGGTTTGATTTTGATTATTACTATCTGATGTTATTTTGTCCAATTCTTCGAAATCGGTGTTAATCTCCTTTGTATGTATCTCTATTCGTGAAAGTGCATCTGCATTCTGATTTAGGGTTCCTTTTTTATATATAATATGGTAGTCATACTCCTCTAATTTTATTCTCCAGCGTAGCATTTTTGAATTAGGGTCCTTTAAAGAGAAAAGCCATTGGGGGGGCTTATGGTCTGTAATGATGTTAAATTTTCGTCCAAATAAATATGGCCGAAAATACCTGGTGGCCCAAACTATTGCCAATAATTCTTTCTTAATAGTGGCATAGTTTTGTTCGGAGTCATTTAATGTTCTCGAGGCATATGCTATTGGTCGATCATGACCGATAGGTCCTTGTGACAATACACAACCAATTGCTACGTTGCTGGCGTCGCAAGTTAAATTGAACGTTTTGGTAAAATCGGGGTACTGTAGAATGGGTTCGTTTATTAGTAAATTTTTGCAGGTTTCGAAACATGATACGAATTCTGGGTTATGTTCGATCTTAGCTCCCTTCTTTAAGCACTTTGTCATCGGTTTTGTGATTTAGCGAAGTTGTTTATAAAACGTCTGTAATAACCTAATAAGCCAAGAAAACCTTTAATTTGTTTCGTGGTTGATGGTATAGGGTATTTTTTTATCGCTTTTATTTTATCCGGGTTAGGCTTAACCCCATCAGGTGTAACTACGTGTCAGTAGCTAGAAACGGAGAGAGCGAGACCAGTGGTGCTGGTGGTGCTGTTTTACGATCTAACCCAGGTGGTGCAGGTGGTGCGTTTTACGATCTAACCCAAGTGGTTCGGTGGTGCGTTTTATGATCTAACCCGGGTGGTTCGGTGGTGCGTTTTATGACCTAACCCGGGTGGTTCGGTGGTGCTGTTTACAAAATAACCCGAAATTAAACCCGACTTTTTACGACCTAACCCGGATGCTTTCATGAGGCGGCTTCTTATCTAACCCTAACTTGAACCTGAATATTTATGAACTGACCCGAGATAAAACCCGACTTTTTACAACCTAACCCGGATGCTTTCATGAGGCGGCTTCTTATCTAACCCTAATTTGAACCTGAATATTTATGATCTGACCCGAGATAAAACCCGACTTTTTATGATTTAACCTTAGTGAAACGCCGCTGCTAAAGCGGGATAATTAAATCCCAATTTTTATAAGCCATCCTTAAACCCAACTTTTTACGATGCGACCTGAGTCATCCTTAAACCAGACTTTTTATGATTTAACCTTAGTGAAACGCCGCTGCTAAAGCGGGATAATTAAATCCCAATTTTTATAAGCCATCCTTAAACCCAACTTTTTACGATCCGACCTGAGCCATCCTTAAACCAGACTTTTTATTATTTTCCCTTAGTTGAAACGCCGCTGTTAAAGCGGTATAGTAAAAAACATTATTTATATTTTCTATCTTAGTGAAACGCCGCTGGTGGGTAGTAAAGCGAAATAAAACCCTAATTTTTATGGTCTAACAAGATAAGTATATTAAGGCGGCACATTTGTCACCCCGCAATAATTATTTATACCTAAATAACCCTCTCAAACCCTCTGCCGACTCGATTTAAAAAGAAAGGGACATAAACCTTTATTTATTATTCCGAAGGACCCTCATTAAAATTCAGTAGCATATCTAATAATTGATTCCAATTTTTGCACCACTTATATAAAATACAATAAAATAATTACCATCTAGAACCATTAACTAGAGATTTCTTTGTACTGGAAATGGATAAATTATAGGACTATCTTGTAATGAGAACAGAGTAATAAAAAGTAAATAAAACTTAAATACGTATAAAATACCAAGCAGGTATAGGTACTATACAACTTGTGTTCGCCATCAGGTAAAAGCCCTCATAATGCTTTTATAAAAATTTCGGATAATATCATAATATAAGTAAATAGGCTACAATTTCAGGAAAAAAGTAAAAAAAATTAATTCACAGTGTAAAATTGTAGTTAAATGGATTGTAAATACGAAATAATATAAAAAGCTACCTTTTGTTTGCGATGATGTATGCACAATAACTCTATATTATTCGGCCCTTAAACTGAAAATACCCACTAGATAGGTATCATAAGCTGTATTTGTCATCAGGTAGAACCCCCAATAAAATTATGAATATCAGGCGTAGGCAACAATAAGCAAATCACGTTGGTTTTTTAATTTATTATTAATCTGGCTAACTTAAGAAACTCACAATATAACGACCATCCAAAAAAATCATAATACATTACTGGGTGTGAAAGCAATTGCGCTGCAAAATATAGTGTATACCGACTCTGAGGTAGTTAATTAAAATCCCAATTAGCGCTAAAAAAAATCAATTAGATATTTACTTTAGATATTTTAATAAAAAAATTCAATATTCTCACCAACATTTAACTTTTGAAATTAGCATAACAAATCCTTTACAATGAATTAAACAAACGCATACATAATTTTAAAATCTCATAATAAGAATATAAGCTAAAATCTAACAAGTTTCGACAAGTTGAAACTTGTCAGTTTACATCTGTAGAGAATACCCAACTCTCGAATCATAAAAAAATGGTCAAACTTTGTCGGCAAATACCCTTCTATGATGCAGGGGAAGGACAGGTAACTCGAGATGTTTATAAAGAAACGTTAAAGAACATTATTTGCTTATTTCTAGACTCTTAAAAATTAGATGCAATCGAACAATAAATGTTTTCATCATGTATATTTATGAGTAACACATTACCTTCGACATACATAAATTCAAATTGATAATTACTTGCCTTAGTACTTTTTTAGAAGCTTGAATCATTGCATATAACCGTCTGAGGAGACCCAAACTTCCCCTAACATATTTCTCCGCAACCGGGGAAAAAGAGGTAGAAAAAGTAAAATAACAACTCCAAGTGTCTTTGCGAACAATCGGCAATAAAATAGAGTATTTCAGTTTTTAATTTTTCATAAATAAAAGTTGGTTAGATTAATAGTCTCTGTGAATATAATAACATAAACAAAGTGATATGCCGTAAATTTAGGAGTACAGTATAAATTATGCCTCTATTAAAATATTCCGCAATAACTAACTACCAAAGGATTTTTGATATTTTGAATATATTTGATGCTCATAGCATTATCACATTTCCAAAGGCTCTAAATTTTAGAAAAATGTTCTAATAGAATATGTCTATCAATATAAAGTAAAGGTATTGTTAGGTTTTTTTAAAAAATACGACCTACAACAGTCTCTGCTACAGCATGGCTGACTCTGTAGAAACTTCTGTGAAACCATAATAATTATATCAATAATCGAGTTGTCCTTATGATAATATTTTCTTCCAATATCCGACTCCACTATCCATAAAAGTTATGTTAGAAAATTCATAATTGAGCGCATTGTAATTTTTTAAAAAGAAATTCACTTCACACACAAAGATGTAGCCATTCAATCCATGAAAATAATGCAAGTCAGTATGCGTATGTTATGGCTAACTGTTTAAATGTCTATTCCTTCCACGTTTATCGGAAGAAATACTTTTTTTATACTAGTATTTTAGTTGAAAATAAGATCATAAATCATCTATACAAAACAAGCGCCCCTTATGGATTTGAACGAAAATCATAGATTCGACTATTTTCATGAAAAATAAATCTAAGTACGGAATAATGCAGGAAGATTATCTATTTTCTTGGTTTAGAAAGTGATGTAGTTAAGATTTATAACTTAGAAATAAATAAATTATTATTAATCTTTTCGACCTATTTCTCTTGCATATTTAATTTCTTTGATAGTAAGAACTAATCTTTTTATTTTACAAAGTAAAAAAAAAGCTAAAGATCGGCGTTGTCAGTCAGGTATAAGAACTGATTTAACACGATGGTTTTTGTACAAACGTTCACATACAATTGTATGCTTTTTAACCGATTGTGTCGGAAAAAATGACGATTTATAGATTAGATATTTAGACGAAGAGCTAACCTTCTCAATAAAGTATTGATTATTGCCCTGCTAGCTAGACAACACTTTTTATGTTAGTCAAAAAAAAATTTTTTTTTTTCGGACGCTATTACAGATTTCATCGTTAACTAACAAACATTAAGACCAAAAAATTAGCGTGCAAGATGAAATGTATAGATTCACTTCATTTCTACATTATTTTACAACTCTCAATCGCATTGAAAACAAGATCGAATAAAAAATAACTTATGACATATGGACGAAAAATGTTTTTCGGGCTATTTAGGTTAGCGACCGCATTACGTCTGAAATACTACATTTTTCGAGCTTATAACATAATTTACTATTTTAACGTTAAAATAGGGGAAATGATGTATCAAAATGGATACTTTTTTTGTCGGTCACGAGATTATAGTTTCTTTTAAAATGAACTCTAATATTTACAACACAAATTATCCTTTAAACCACATTAGTTTAAAACTCGTCTGTCGCTTTCCCTCTATTGTGAGTTTGATTAAAGTATAGCGTAGTATATATTTAGATGAATTTCGCAAATGTTGAATACTTTCAAAACTGAAAAAGCCGCCCGTTGCAATAAATATCTCCGTAGAGTTAGGTACCCTGCAGATTAAGGGTATTTCAGCGGATAATCATATACAAATTCAAAGATTTTGTCTATTTTAATGGATTAACAAACAATATCTATAGGATGACTTTACTGATAAAAAAAAAATAACAAAAATCCATAAAGTCCAGGCTCACATGAAATTCCATAAAGAGCAGCTGCATAGCCTTATCACATCAAACTATATTTTTATTTCGTTCTATTGTCAAAAGTCTGTGTTTAGGAGATTATCGTTCATTTTAAAATGAACTCTAATATGTACATCACCATAAACTACCTCTTAAGCCGTCGTAAAAATACACTTTTCGATTTACCTCTATATTGATTTTCTAATATTAAATATCTACAATAGTCGAAATTCGCTCGCTAATACCTATGGATGCAAGGTTTCTTCAAAAAATGACAATTTTGTTGTTTAATGGCTTGAAAAAATGGAAAAAGGAGGTTTTTGCATCCATTTATTTCCAGATGAGTGGTAAAAATACTTATAAAACTCGGTATACCGAAGATCAAGCATTAATGAGAGGGTTGAGTCCTGTTTGCCAAATCCTGATTTTTAATTTGACGTTGGCAACGGTACAATTTTTTAACATTTATCATAAGAGGCGTATATTTTTGGAGCTTAGATCTACCAGTTTATCCACGCCCCATTTATTGTTAGTGCTTTAGTAATTTTACTTTCCAATTATTTTTTACCAAAACGCGTAGTTGAAACAGTGTCTATATCAGACGATATAATAAATTTTAAGGATTAATTTGCTTACAAATACACTTTAATTTATTTAGGCTAAAGCAGCCAGACATATACTGGAACTACGAAAACCCTATTACAATTTGGTTGCCTAGAGAAAATTTTGTAAAAAACATAGCTTTCTACACAAATGCTTGCACATTATGTACCTATCATTTTAAGATACCTGGCGACATCAATGTAAGCATTGGCATAATGACGCAAGATATAGGTAGGTACTAGAATATTCAAGATTTCTATTAACGATACACTTCAGCATACATGCGAGATGTCATTAATGTCTACGGAAGGCAACAGACATACCAGCTATTTTTACATGGGATTCCATAGACTTGGACGCTTCTTGTTTAGAAATATTTGATGTCATCTTGAGGAGTTCCGTATTGAAGCATCAAACCTACCTGCCAAATAATTGACGAAATATGGGATATCATAAAATATGCCCCCCATCGAACTAAATGATCCTATAAACCAGCTTCACAGACCGTAATTTGTGATGCTAACACGATTAATACGCAATAGAACAAGATTAAGAAACAAAATTTAAAGTAGCTCTTTATCACACGAAAATAATTAAATAATTTACGGTTACAGAACAATAATTATTTTAAAAAGCTGTATAACTAAATATATTATGTTATTAGGAATATTCTGTCTAAAGTAACAGCTAATCTTAGTCGAAAATGAGATCGTATTATTGATTGTTGAATTCGTTAGGTATGAAATAAAATTAGAGATTTCGTCTATTTTTTCACGATTAAAAAAGAATACCTCTATTTAGCTAAAAATGAAACGATTACAGTGGTAGATTAATTCACTTTACCAAGCATGTAAACTACTAATTTTGCAATAAATATCTTCTATATTTCTAGATAGGTTTACTCGAAAATGTGGGGCTATTTTCATCAAAAATCCCGATACGAAATTGAAAAATTTGCCTATTTTTGTCGGTTTACAAAGTGATAGTGGAATATTGATTTGATCAAAGAACAATAATTATTTTAAAAATGTTGTATAATTAACTAAATGTCGGTGTTATCAGGCAGGCAAGAAGTTATTTATCTGAATCTTATTTGTACCATTAGCGTTTATATACAAATGTTAGTGGTTTTCAAAAATTGATATCTCGGAAATTATTAGGTTTAGACTTATAATACGCTTATTAAAAAATAATGACTACTTTATGCAAAATTCAAAAATATTATAAGATGTAGGGTATCCCAGTAACTTAACCAAAGATTTTCGGTCTTCGTAAAGCTTTACACGTTTCTTCAGCGTACCAAACATTCACTTTTTTTAAATATTGACATCGGGTTAGGATTCTGAACATAGGATTAACATCACTCCAATAGTGAACATGTTGCGTTGTCACAGTTCCATTCGTTGAAAAGTAAACAAAACCGTTTGAGCTACGTGGGGAATAAATAAAGTTGGCTTGTTGAAAAATTTTAATATTTATTAAGGTAAAAGACTATAAATATATCGATACAACACTTTGGCATTTCTAATACTACAAACATGAATATCTAAAATGTGATATTTACAACCGTCAACTCTCTCTCCCTTCTCTAATTTTGGTACACCAATGCTGTCTTCTAAGTTTATAATATATGGCGTCCTGCAGTTTAATTCCGAAAATGTTTTAACTAAAAATTCCTCTTTAACACATCCTTTAACGTAAATAATGTCTGCGTCTATCAGATTGTTGGATATGATATTATGTAGTTCCTTGTAATCGGTATCACCATAATTATAAAGGATACCATGATGATTTCCAAATAGATATTTGACTTGTTTCTTGCAAGCCTTACTTAAGGTGTCGAATGGTTTAACTGGTTTAAAAAAGTAACTTTTCATACTATTCCCATCATAAATAGCCAATTCTTTCGCGCAAAATTCAGGTATGTTAAATCCTTGAATATCGACTACAACGAACTTCATTGTCTGAAGACTCAAATCAAACAAGTATATTTTCATATTTTTATCGCTCTTAAGTTCGATTTCAAAAGCACACCCCCACTTTTCGATAATTTCACAGTCTTAGCACATAGATCTTATATTTTTATTTACGATCAATTCATCTTTATTCGCCAATCGTCTCAAACGAGTCTGCTTTTGAAAGTAATATAGCCTTAGTATTCAGAAAATATTAATGATATCGGAGCCTAAAACATCCTTGACACTAAAAAATCATTGTGTTTCCTAACAAAACCCATCATCTTGTCTATTTAGCTTGCTTTCCTATTGTTTAGCAGGTTAAATAAAATTATTATTTCGCTCTTTTTGTCTGTACTGAATCTTTAGGGGAATACGTTTCTAGTTCTATAAGAGAGACAGTTAAAATTTATGTAAGCAATCAAAAATCCTACACTATGAGCTACTTAGCTAAAATTTCATATTTCCTTCCTGGGTCAGGCAAAATTTGTGATGTGTCGGACAAAATTTATAAAAATACAAAAAAAAAATGCTGGATGCATTTTTAGCGTGACTTTCTATTTAATACCATCTTATTTCAAGGTATAATTCGGTTGTCAAAATGAGAATAAAATAATTTTCCCATGGTTTATGTCATCTTAAAAAAGTCAAAAGGTTATATTCTGTAGAGGGTCAGATACATTTAAATTTAAATATTTTCTCCAAGAAGAATTTTAAGATAGTATTATAGTAAATAAAAATTCTATACCTCCAATATTTCATGGAAACATATCGTGTTCTAGCGACATAACCCAAAAGTACCTCTATTCAGAAACGCATCGTACTTTTCTTGTCAATAATTGTCTCATTGTCCCATCCATTACATTATTATAATCTTAAAGCACCTGTTACCAGCATTATCTGTTTTTATGGTTTTCATAAAACATAGCGATTACCAATGAAAATTAAACGAAAACTTAATAAATAACTTTTTTTTTTCAACTGAAATAGACTAATTTTCGATGGAAAAATGTTACTTATAACTAAAAATGAATATAAGACATATACGCAATGATATTTAGAATAAATCAATCTTTTCTAAAATTACTATGAAATATTCACAAAATCGTTTCGTTATAACCAAAGTAGCAAGGCTTGCAGATTTCGTATAGAGTTCAAACGCGATACTGAGATGATCTTTTTTTTTTTATATTTTTGTAGGATAATGCACCACTACGTTGTAAGCACTTGAGAGAGGACTTTCTTGAAAAATCCTCAAATTTCTCTGCAATTTTGTTCCTTCTAGAGTTAAATTCACACAGAAAACCCCGTATTCTTATCTTTCAGGTTGGTATATTAAAAAGGGCTTATTAGTATGGTTTAGAAAACAAGCAATATTAATTAACGGATGTTTTTTCGTCGTATGAAGAGTTGAAAAATTTTTTTTTCCACTCCAATGGTTACGATGCAGAGAGTCGGGTTTCATCATAATCTTTCAGGGTAGCTCAGGTTTGATTGCATGTAGAGAGTCGGGTTTCATCATAATCTTTCAGGGTAGCTCAGATTTGATTACATGTACTAAGGTTAGTGCTCCTTGCAATCGGTTTCAGGTTTGACGCGCCCCCCTCAGGTTTGTTCAGGTTTCTCAAACGTTTGAGAAACCTGAACAAACCTGAGGGGGGCGCGTCAAACCTGAAACCGATTGCAAGGAGCACTAACCTTAGTACATGTAATCAAATCTGAGCTACCCTGAAAGATTATGATGAAACCCGACTCTCTACATGCAATCAAACCTGAGCTACCCTGAAAGATTATGATGAAACCCGACTCTCTGCATCGTAACCATTGGAGTGGAAAAAAAAATTTTTCAACTCTTCATACGACGAAAAAACATCCGTTAATTAATATTGCTTGTTTTCTAAACCATACTAATAAGCCCTTTTTAATATACCAACCTGAAAGATAAGAATACGGGGTTTTCTGTGTGAATTTAACTCTAGAAGGAACAAAATTGCAGAGAAATTTGAGGATTTTTCAAGAAAGTCCTCTCTCAAGTGCTTACAACGTAGTGGTGCATTATCCTACAAAAATATAAAAAAAAAAAGATCATCTCAGTATCGCGTTTGAACTCTATACGAAATCTGCAAGCCTTGCTACTTTGGTTATAACGAAACGATTTTGTGAATATTTCATAGTAATTTTAGAAAAGATTGATTTATTCTAAATATCATTGCGTATATGTCTTATATTCATTTTTAGTTATAAGTAACATTTTTCCATCGAAAATTAGTCTATTTCAGTTGAAAAAAAAAAAGTTATTTATTAAGTTTTCGTTTAATTTTCATTGGTAATCGCTATGTTTTATGAAAACCATAAAAACAGATAATGCTGGTAACAGGTGCTTTAAGATTATAATAATGTAATGGATGGGACAATGAGACAATTATTGACAAGAAAAGTACGATGCGTTTCTGAATAGAGGTACTTTTGGGTTATGTCGCTAGAACACGATATGTTTCCATGAAATATTGGAGGTATAGAATTTTTATTTACTATAATACTATCTTAAAATTCTTCTTGGAGAAAATATTTAAATTTAAATGTATCTGACCCTCTACAGAATATAACCTTTTGACTTTTTTAAGATGACATAAACCATGGGAAAATTATTTTATTCTCATTTTGACAACCGAATTATACCTTGAAATAAGATGGTATTAAATAGAAAGTCACGCTAAAAATGCATCCAGCATTTTTTTTTTGTATTTTTATAAATTTTGTCCGACACATCACAAATTTTGCCTGACCCAGGAAGGAAATATGAAATTTTAGCTAAGTAGCTCATAGTGTAGGATTTTTGATTGCTTACATAAATTTTAACTGTCTCTCTTATAGAACTAGAAACGTATTCCCCTAAAGATTCAGTACAGACAAAAAGAGCGAAATAATAATTTTATTTAACCTGCTAAACAATAGGAAAGCAAGCTAAATAGACAAGATGATGGGTTTTGTTAGGAAACACAATGATTTTTTAGTGTCAAGGATGTTTTAGGCTCCGATATCATTAATATTTTCTGAATACTAAGGCTATATTACTTTCAAAAGCAGACTCGTTTGAGACGATTGGCGAATAAAGATGAATTGATCGTAAATAAAAATATAAGATCTATGTGCTAAGACTGTGAAATTATCGAAAAGTGGGGGTGTGCTTTTGAAATCGAACTTAAGAGCGATAAAAATATGAAAATATACTTGTTTGATTTGAGTCTTCAGACAATGAAGTTCGTTGTAGTCGATATTCAAGGATTTAACATACCTGAATTTTGCGCGAAAGAATTGGCTATTTATGATGGGAATAGTATGAAAAGTTACTTTTTTAAACCAGTTAAACCATTCGACACCTTAAGTAAGGCTTGCAAGAAACAAGTCAAATATCTATTTGGAAATCATCATGGTATCCTTTATAATTATGGTGATACCGATTACAAGGAACTACATAATATCATATCCAACAATCTGATAGACGCAGACATTATTTACGTTAAAGGATGTGTTAAAGAGGAATTTTTAGTTAAAACATTTTCGGAATTAAACTGCAGGACGCCATATATTATAAACTTAGAAGACAGCATTGGTGTACCAAAATTAGAGAAGGGAGAGAGAGTTGACGGTTGTAAATATCACATTTTAGATATTCATGTTTGTAGTATTAGAAATGCCAAAGTGTTGTATCGATATATTTATAGTCTTTTACCTTAATAAATATTAAAATTTTTCAACAAGCCAACTTTATTTATTCCCCACGTAGCTCAAACGGTTTTGTTTACTTTTCAACGAATGGAACTGTGACAACGCAACATGTTCACTATTGGAGTGATGTTAATCCTATGTTCAGAATCCTAACCCGATGTCAATATTTAAAAAAAGTGAATGTTTGGTACGCTGAAGAAACGTGTAAAGCTTTACGAAGACCGAAAATCTTTGGTTAAGTTACTGGGATACCCTACATCTTATAATATTTTTGAATTTTGCATAAAGTAGTCATTATTTTTTAATAAGCGTATTATAAGTCTAAACCTAATAATTTCCGAGATATCAATTTTTGAAAACCACTAACATTTGTATATAAACGCTAATGGTACAAATAAGATTCAGATAAATAACTTCTTGCCTGCCTGATAACACCGACATTTAGTTAATTATACAACATTTTTAAAATAATTATTGTTCTTTGATCAAATCAATATTCCACTATCACTTTGTAAACCGACAAAAATAGGCAAATTTTTCAATTTCGTATCGGGATTTTTGATGAAAATAGCCCCACATTTTCGAGTAAACCTATCTAGAAATATAGAAGATATTTATTGCAAAATTAGTAGTTTACATGCTTGGTAAAGTGAATTAATCTACCACTGTAATCGTTTCATTTTTAGCTAAATAGAGGTATTCTTTTTTAATCGTGAAAAAATAGACGAAATCTCTAATTTTATTTCATACCTAACGAATTCAACAATCAATAATACGATCTCATTTTCGACTAAGATTAGCTGTTACTTTAGACAGAATATTCCTAATAACATAATATATTTAGTTATACAGCTTTTTAAAATAATTATTGTTCTGTAACCGTAAATTATTTAATTATTTTCGTGTGATAAAGAGCTACTTTAAATTTTGTTTCTTAATCTTGTTCTATTGCGTATTAATCGTGTTAGCATCACAAATTACGGTCTGTGAAGCTGGTTTATAGGATCATTTAGTTCGATGGGGGGCATATTTTATGATATCCCATATTTCGTCAATTATTTGGCAGGTAGGTTTGATGCTTCAATACGGAACTCCTCAAGATGACATCAAATATTTCTAAACAAGAAGCGTCCAAGTCTATGGAATCCCATGTAAAAATAGCTGGTATGTCTGTTGCCTTCCGTAGACATTAATGACATCTCGCATGTATGCTGAAGTGTATCGTTAATAGAAATCTTGAATATTCTAGTACCTACCTATATCTTGCGTCATTATGCCAATGCTTACATTGATGTCGCCAGGTATCTTAAAATGATAGGTACATAATGTGCAAGCATTTGTGTAGAAAGCTATGTTTTTTACAAAATTTTCTCTAGGCAACCAAATTGTAATAGGGTTTTCGTAGTTCCAGTATATGTCTGGCTGCTTTAGCCTAAATAAATTAAAGTGTATTTGTAAGCAAATTAATCCTTAAAATTTATTATATCGTCTGATATAGACACTGTTTCAACTACGCGTTTTGGTAAAAAATAATTGGAAAGTAAAATTACTAAAGCACTAACAATAAATGGGGCGTGGATAAACTGGTAGATCTAAGCTCCAAAAATATACGCCTCTTATGATAAATGTTAAAAAATTGTACCGTTGCCAACGTCAAATTAAAAATCAGGATTTGGCAAACAGGACTCAACCCTCTCATTAATGCTTGATCTTCGGTATACCGAGTTTTATAAGTATTTTTACCACTCATCTGGAAATAAATGGATGCAAAAACCTCCTTTTTCCATTTTTTCAAGCCATTAAACAACAAAATTGTCATTTTTTGAAGAAACCTTGCATCCATAGGTATTAGCGAGCGAATTTCGACTATTGTAGATATTTAATATTAGAAAATCAATATAGAGGTAAATCGAAAAGTGTATTTTTACGACGGCTTAAGAGGTAGTTTATGGTGATGTACATATTAGAGTTCATTTTAAAATGAACGATAATCTCCTAAACACAGACTTTTGACAATAGAACGAAATAAAAATATAGTTTGATGTGATAAGGCTATGCAGCTGCTCTTTATGGAATTTCATGTGAGCCTGGACTTTATGGATTTTTGTTATTTTTTTTTTATCAGTAAAGTCATCCTATAGATATTGTTTGTTAATCCATTAAAATAGACAAAATCTTTGAATTTGTATATGATTATCCGCTGAAATACCCTTAATCTGCAGGGTACCTAACTCTACGGAGATATTTATTGCAACGGGCGGCTTTTTCAGTTTTGAAAGTATTCAACATTTGCGAAATTCATCTAAATATATACTACGCTATACTTTAATCAAACTCACAATAGAGGGAAAGCGACAGACGAGTTTTAAACTAATGTGGTTTAAAGGATAATTTGTGTTGTAAATATTAGAGTTCATTTTAAAAGAAACTATAATCTCGTGACCGACAAAAAAAGTATCCATTTTGATACATCATTTCCCCTATTTTAACGTTAAAATAGTAAATTATGTTATAAGCTCGAAAAATGTAGTATTTCAGACGTAATGCGGTCGCTAACCTAAATAGCCCGAAAAACATTTTTCGTCCATATGTCATAAGTTATTTTTTATTCGATCTTGTTTTTAATGCGATTGAGAGTTGTAAAATAATGTAGAAATGAAGTGAACCTATACATTTCATCTTGCACGCTAATTTTTTGGTCTTAATGTTTGTTAGTTAACGATGAAATCTGTAATAGCGTCCGAAAAAAAAAAATTTTTTTTTGACTAACATAAAAAGTGTTGTCTAGCTAGCAGGGCAATAATCAATACTTTATTGAGAAGGTTAGCTCTTCGTCTAAATATCTAATCTATAAATCGTCATTTTTTCCGACACAATCGGTTAAAAAGCATACAATTGCATGTGAACGTTTGTACAAAAACCATCGTGTTAAATCAGTTCTTATACCTGACTGACAACGCCGATCTTTAGCTTTTTTTTTACTTTGTAAAATAAAAAGATTAGTTCTTACTATCAAAGAAATTAAATATGCAAGAGAAATAGGTCGAAAAGATTAATAATAATTTATTTATTCCTAAGTTATAAATCTTAACTACATCACTTTCTAAACCAAGAAAATAGATAATCTTCCTGCATTATTCCGTACTTAGATTTATTTTTCATGAAAATAGTCGAATCTATGATTTTCGTTCAAATCCATAAGGGGCGCTTGTTTTGTATAGATGATTTATGATCTTATTTTCAACTAAAATACTAGTATAAAAAAAGTATTTCTTCCGATAAACGTGGAAGGAATAGACATTTAAACAGTTAGCCATAACATACGCATACTGACTTGCATTATTTTCATGGATTGAATGGCTACATCTTTGTGTGTGAAGTGAATTTCTTTTTAAAAAATTACAATGCGCTCAATTATGAATTTTCTAACATAACTTTTATGGATAGTGGAGTCGGATATTGGAAGAAAATATTATCATAAGGACAACTCGATTATTGATATAATTATTATGGTTTCACAGAAGTTTCTACAGAGTCAGCCATGCTGTAGCAGAGACTGTTGTAGGTCGTATTTTTTAAAAAAACCTAACAATACCTTTACTTTATATTGATAGACATATTCTATTAGAACATTTTTCTAAAATTTAGAGCCTTTGGAAATGTGATAATGCTATGAGCATCAAATATATTCAAAATATCAAAAATCCTTTGGTAGTTAGTTATTGCGGAATATTTTAATAGAGGCATAATTTATACTGTACTCCTAAATTTACGGCATATCACTTTGTTTATGTTATTATATTCACAGAGACTATTAATCTAACCAACTTTTATTTATGAAAAATTAAAAACTGAAATACTCTATTTTATTGCCGATTGTTCGCAAAGACACTTGGAGTTGTTATTTTACTTTTTCTACCTCTTTTTCCCCGGTTGCGGAGAAATATGTTAGGGGAAGTTTGGGTCTCCTCAGACGGTTATATGCAATGATTCAAGCTTCTAAAAAAGTACTAAGGCAAGTAATTATCAATTTGAATTTATGTATGTCGAAGGTAATGTGTTACTCATAAATATACATGATGAAAACATTTATTGTTCGATTGCATCTAATTTTTAAGAGTCTAGAAATAAGCAAATAATGTTCTTTAACGTTTCTTTATAAACATCTCGAGTTACCTGTCCTTCCCCTGCATCATAGAAGGGTATTTGCCGACAAAGTTTGACCATTTTTTTATGATTCGAGAGTTGGGTATTCTCTACAGATGTAAACTGACAAGTTTCAACTTGTCGAAACTTGTTAGATTTTAGCTTATATTCTTATTATGAGATTTTAAAATTATGTATGCGTTTGTTTAATTCATTGTAAAGGATTTGTTATGCTAATTTCAAAAGTTAAATGTTGGTGAGAATATTGAATTTTTTTATTAAAATATCTAAAGTAAATATCTAATTGATTTTTTTTAGCGCTAATTGGGATTTTAATTAACTACCTCAGAGTCGGTATACACTATATTTTGCAGCGCAATTGCTTTCACACCCAGTAATGTATTATGATTTTTTTGGATGGTCGTTATATTGTGAGTTTCTTAAGTTAGCCAGATTAATAATAAATTAAAAAACCAACGTGATTTGCTTATTGTTGCCTACGCCTGATATTCATAATTTTATTGGGGGTTCTACCTGATGACAAATACAGCTTATGATACCTATCTAGTGGGTATTTTCAGTTTAAGGACCGAATAATATAGAGTTATTGTGCATACATCATCGCAAACAAAAGGTAGCTTTTTATATTATTTCGTATTTACAATCCATTTAACTACAATTTTACACTGTGAATTAATTTTTTTTACTTTTTTCCTGAAATTGTAGCCTATTTACTTATATTATGATATTATCCGAAATTTTTATAAAAGCATTATGAGGGCTTTTACCTGATGGCGAACACAAGTTGTATAGTACCTATACCTGCTTGGTATTTTATACGTATTTAAGTTTTATTTACTTTTTATTACTCTGTTCTCATTACAAGATAGTCCTATAATTTATCCATTTCCAGTACAAAGAAATCTCTAGTTAATGGTTCTAGATGGTAATTATTTTATTGTATTTTATATAAGTGGTGCAAAAATTGGAATCAATTATTAGATATGCTACTGAATTTTAATGAGGGTCCTTCGGAATAATAAATAAAGGTTTATGTCCCTTTCTTTTTAAATCGAGTCGGCAGAGGGTTTGAGAGGGTTATTTAGGTATAAATAATTATTGCGGGGTGACAAATGTGCCGCCTTAATATACTTATCTTGTTAGACCATATAAATTAGGGTTTTATTTCGCTTTACTACCCACCAGCGGCGTTTCACTAAGATAGAAAATATAAATAATGTTTTTTACTATACCGCTTTAACAGCGGCGTTTCAACTAAGGGAAAATAATAAAAAGTCTGGTTTAAGGATGGCTCAGGTCGGATCGTAAAAAGTTGGGTTTAAGGATGGCTTATAAAAATTGGGATTTAATTATCCCGCTTTAGCAGCGGCGTTTCACTAAGGTTAAATCATAAAAAGTCTGGTTTAAGGATGACTCAGGTCGCATCGTAAAAAGTTGGGTTTAAGGATGGCTTATAAAAATTGGGATTTAATTATCCCGCTTTAGCAGCGGCGTTTCACTAAGGTTAAATCATAAAAAGTCGGGTTTTATCTCGGGTCAGATCATAAATATTCAGGTTCAAGTTAGGGTTAGATAAGAAGCCGCCTCATGAAAGCATCCGGGTTAGGTTGTAAAAAGTCGGGTTTTATCTCGGGTCAGTTCATAAATATTCAGGTTCAAGTTAGGGTTAGATAAGAAGCCGCCTCATGAAAGCATCCGGGTTAGGTCGTAAAAAGTCGGGTTTAATTTCGGGTTATTTTGTAAACAGCACCACCGAACCACCCGGGTTAGGTTATAAAACGCACCACCGAACCACCCGGGTTAGATCATAAAACGCACCACCGAACCACCCGGGTTAGATCGTAAAACGCACCACCTGCACCACCTGGGTTAGTTGCACCACCAGCACCACCAGCACCACTGGTCTCGCTCTCTCCATATCTCTCTCGTGTCCTAGATAAGCCACCTCTTTTCTTAAAAACTCGGACTTATCGAGCTGTATTTTGAAATTGGATTCCCTAAGTCGTTCGAAAACAGATTTTAATCGTTCAATGTGTTCTTGCAATGACGCAGAGAATATAATAATATCATCTAGGTACACTGCACATTTTTCGTTTTGCAGCCCACGTAAAATATTGTCCATGACGCGTTGGAACGTCGCAGGAGCATTTTTTAACCCGAAGGGCATACGCAAATATTCATAGTGCCCAAATTCGGTACTAAAAGCGGTTTTTTCGATGTTCTTTTTGTCCATTTCAATCTGGTGGAATCCACTTGCCAGGTCTAGCGTAGTGAAGTACTGACACTTGCCAAGCTTGTCGAGTATATCGCTAATGTTTGGAAGGCAATAGCGATCATCTAAGGATTTCTCGTTCAATTTTCTATAGTCGACCACAACTCTCCATTTTTGTTTTCCAGACGCGTCTGCCTTTTTTGGGACTACCCAAATTGGTGAGCTCCAGGGTGAATGACTGGGTCTGACTATCTTTTGGTCCAGCGTCTTTTTTATTTGGCCTTCGACTTCCTGTTTATGAACGTACGGGTATCTGTATGATTTGGTGTATATGGGTACCTCGTCTGAAGTGCGAATCTTATGCTTTATTTTGTTGGTAAAGGTCAGGGACGTATTTTCGTCATAGAAAATATCGGAATACTCATTAAGCAGGTCAAGAATCTGGCGTTTTTCTTCGTTGTTTAAATGGTCTGTACGAAATTTAGAGAAATCAATTTTTTGTTTTGGTGATTCGTCAAAATTGTTTAGGTAAATTTGTTAAATGTTATTTTCATTAAAATTTTCAACTAATATGGGTTCTGAGAAATCCAGAGTAATCGGATTGGTGGTATTATTTAAAATTGTTGTTATGGCTTCGCCATTTTTTGCTATTGTTAAAGATTCGGGTATTTCACAATTATGGATTTTTTGGTGAGGTATAATGACTTCTCCATTCAATATTGATGTTTTTAATTTTATAACTTGTTCGGATCTGGGTGAAATTGTTATTAAATTAAGATAATTTTTTGATCATGGGGAAAATATTGCTCGTCTTGTTGTCCTAGGTCATAGTTTGTGTTTTCTGGTTCCATTTCGTCTGTTTGTGCATAAAATAGTTCTTCAGCAACCCAATTCCGTTGTTGGGGTTGTTGATAATATGATGTCGACGGACGGTTTTGCGCGAAATTCATTGTATTTCGGGTAGATACGCTTATAGGCGTAGGTTTGGGGAATGTTTTATTCGGGTTTGGTTTAAAAACATTTTTATTTTGATTCTGCTGTGGTTGCTTAAAAACTTGGGAATTCGTAAAATATTTTTGTGGTTGAGTATTTATTCTGGGTTGGATTGCAATCGGTTCCGATGGAAATCTATTTTGCGCTTGACTTCTGAAGAAGTTATTGGGGGTATTGCTATTAAAATATATCGGAGTGTTACGCACTATTCTCGATGTTAGTTCTGGTCTAGGTTGAATGGGACCGGGTCTAGATATAATATTTGGGTTCAAATTTTGAAAATACTGGACATTATCTTCCTGTAAAACGACTTGAAGAGCCTCACTAAGATCACTTGGTTTCATGCAACTAATTGTAGTACCTAAAGGTTCCCGTAACCCTGACAAAAATGTTCTTAATGCCAAATTTTGGTACAACGTACGTTTTAAATTTTTATTAGCGCTACTGCTTTCATGCAGATCTACGTACGCACACAAAAGATTTAAAATATTTAAAACCCTATCATAAAATTGTTGCGGTTTTTCCGCAGAATTTTGCCGCACCATAACCAAATCTCTATTTAAGCATGTTTCGTCTCTTTGATCTGAAAAGTTGCGTGTAAGTGTATCACGCACATCTTTCCAGGTAGATACATTTTGAATATTTACTACCAGTTTTGCATTTCCTGATAGTTTTGCAATTAAAGAGTTTATTAAATAGACATTTTGAAAAGTCGTTGGATTATTCCGATCATAGAACTCATTTATTAAGGAATCACAAACAGATATATACCTATTAAGGTTATTGGGATTTCCATCGAAATCAGGTAGGTACGCATTTTAGATGTTCGGAACTAAATCTAGACATTTCAATTACGTTTAAGTGATTGGTAATTTCTTTATCAATATTATTAATTGATTCGGTTATAGGTTCAATTGATACCGGATTTTCAATAAAAATTTGAGAGTCGGTTGAAGGGTTATTGTCAATTTTCAAATTTTTAAGAAAATCGGTTATGTTTTCTACAGACATTAAATTGCACTTACATAAAAATAGCAACGATGTCCTTCAGCATTATCTCTATAAAAAACCTTGTCTTAGGTCGGCAATGTGGTCCTTCCCAAACTTGGATTCTTGAAAAAATTGGACAATTTGGTTCCAATCTTCGATGATGTCTTGCCTGGGTGGTCTACAGGGCCGTAGCTAGGCGTTACCCATGGGAGGGGTTTAGGTAAGAAAACTCTGGCAATTTATTAGAATTATTATTAAAATTTACGGTGGTTAACAAGGTATAACTGAACATTCGTTGTTATGGGGGGGGGGGGGGTTTGAACCCCCTAACCCCCCCCCCCCTTATCTACGGCCCTGGTGGTCTAATGGGTCTGCGATAGACTGGGCGACTCCTCTTTGATAGATTATGACGTCACTCCACCAAACACCTCCGCACAACAAAGTCACCAACAAGTTCGATTTTTCGGTTAATCGTTGATACGAAAATCGATCGTTCGATACGATCAATTCCAAAAATCCGCACGACTGCGCCATTTAAATCTTGATAAACGAGATTTAAGTTTTTAAAAAACAATTTTATTTATTAAACTAACTTTTACAAAGATTTATAAAATATATGTTGTTAGCGTGACAATAAAAACCCGACTGAATAATATTGTTCTTGGGAACAAGCGTATCTTCTCTGCTTCGTCTGCTGATGCTGATTCGGCAGTTTAGGTAGTTCTTGATAATGTCATCTAATCCTAGGTTTAGGGGTGATATAATTCCGGTAAACTGAGGTTATTGCTAATGAATAGTTCTTTTGTTTTTTAGTGAATAAAGTGTATTTTAGTGCATCTAGGGCAAGGTTTCTAGGGTAGAGTAGGTTGCCTGATAACTCTCGACCAATCAGAGTACGTTATGCATAGCGCGGGAATACGTCACATGTTTGCCACATTTAAACCGACTGGTATAATAAAGCATCGAAGAATATTGAAATTAAGCGACGGGCGTTTTATATTTTTGTCTATTGGAATTTGTTACTGAGGTAGATGTTTTTAATATGTCAATTGGTCAAGTTAAGACAAGATTGAAACAAATATTGCAAAACTTTTAAAATAGTCATAAGAAAACATAGGTAATACTACTCTAGTATTTTAATTGGAATATTTATAAAGGACAATTAATTTATTGATTAGTTATAAGAAGCTACTCACCTCACTTGTTATTATTTAAAACAAAAAGTACATTCTTGTTAGTTATTTCCGTAAATAAACAAATAAATAATTTTTATCGAAATGATATTTATTTGAAGTTGCTACCTCTAAAGTACATATCTACTGAAGGTCCACTACATGTATATAAAATGAATATTTGCATATTTTTTTGTTTTAACTACATTAACCTATAGCTAAGGAAAACAGTTTTTTGTTATAATAAAAAACCAAAATAAACATTTTTGATAAAATATTTTAATTTACGATTTTCATCATTTTTTTAATATTTTTTCGTAAAGTATGAGTAGAGGCCTTTCTTTTTTCTGCCTGCTTTTCTTCTCTTTTTATATTAAGAAACTTAATTCTTACAAAAACTCTTTGCCTACAAAATGAAGATACAAGTTCTTTTGGGACATCCTTAACTTTGCTAAGGATATATTCTGTAGTTTTTTTAACAATATTTTTTTTGAAATAGAAAGTGTCTTTATGAAGTTTTTGAAAACATTTTATCTATTTTGGTGACATGGTCTAACCATTAATCTGATGGTTGGATCAAAACATGTTACCGCTGCAGTCGAAATTTATATATTTTTTTGTGGTATTTCTATGGTTAAGCGAATTTTTCCTTAAAAATTAAGAAGGTGATAGTTAATTCTGTAACAATGTCTCTTAAGGCGACTTTTTTAATGTAAAGTTAATTTCTTGATTCTTTTGTGGTTTAGATTTCGTCAAAAGTCGATTTTACACAATTTTCTGCTTCCTCATATTAGCTTCAATATTGACATTGTCATTGTCACAGTTTTATTCCAAATCTGTGGTATTACTGTTGTTTTGAACTTTGTCGTTGTCGTTCAGTTTTGCGCAGTTCAGTTCAGTTCCGCAGATTGTCGGCAGACGTAATGCCGGGCCCATATATTCAAAAAGAAGAGCAATAATACGAATACAGAATTGTAACCATACTAATTTAAAATTGAAGAACTAGTCCATACTTTCAGTGGAGTCAAAGTAATGTAAATAAAACAATGCAGTCTTTCCCTACAGTTTAATAATTGAGAAAGTAAATAAAAAGCGCCCTACATGTTTCGAATGCTTAAGTACTTATCATCAGGGTATACTAGAAAGGATAGTACAAAGTTAAGAACAAACGATGAGTATAAAATAAAAGTTCAAGTTGGACTTACCTAACATCGAGTTTAGCGAAACTGTAATGTGGGTTGTCTTCAATTAATGAGTACAACTATACAGGATGGGAAATGTAAAGTTGAAGACTTGGTGTACGAGCTGGTATAATAACATAATAATTGTATTGAGATTCCGGTATAAATACTAAATTAGCTCTGTCTTTTCTACGATTTATTTCGTTCGTTTTATTATAATGCATATAAATGGCCAACTTCAAAACTGGAGATATTTAAACCTTTCAGAAGAAGTTGCAACCCTTGTACACCTTGTAGAAATGCACAACTATACAGGGTATCCCAGTTCGCCATAGAATAAAAATTCTAAAGGAGATACAGAGCCCGAAAAGGAGTTATCTTTTCGGCTCTAACTTTTGAACCAACATGTGTAATTTAATGAAATTTCAGTGTTTTATAAAGGCAATAAAGACTCACCAAACGATACTACATTAGATGTTTACATCGTCAGGAAAGTCAGGAAAGACCATCACATTCAATGGATTAAATTTTTGACAGGTGTCAAGCTAAAAACTGATTTTTTAAATACTCCAATAATTCCTGTTTAGAGAAGATACTCTACATTTCCGGGGTCTCGGAGTAAAAGTGTTTAAGTCAATTTTTTGGAAAAATGTGTTCATGTCACTATTTCATTATAAATTGCACACTCTTTTGATATAAGTACTCTAAGCTACACGCCAGTACTCAGAATGTATTCCAATTTCGGAAGAAAAACAGAAAAATTTATTAAGTATTTTACACTTAGTCGATCCATTGTTCCATGAGTGTTATAGGAATTCGCCTACTTCTTTAGCAATATCAGGTTCCCAAGGAGAGGATCGAAGAGTTCGATTGTATTTTTTTTAAATTAAGTTAACTCTTAGGTTTTTATATGTTTGTTAAAAAATGCCCAAGAATAATTAAAGAGTTCAGTTTATCTTTTGTCAAAAAGGAAAATTTGTATTTGTTTATATTTTTGTAAACTACACTTCTCCGAGAAATTAACGCACCACCTATCATCATAATCAAAAGTTTAAAGTAAATGTTCGTCAAAACTACTTGTCCGATTTGAACGAATTTTTTTTTGAATGACAGGTTGACTCTTCCAGAAACATAGTGTACTATGTGTTGCAATGATAACCTGATTTTTTCATAAAATTTGTAACACCCTCTGTAGTTCAACAGTTACAATATCAACTTGAAATTAAAAGCAAACTGTAGCTTTATCTTTTTTTAACATTTTGTTTTTTGATTTACTTTATTATCTTGGTCACAACAAGAGAAACACAATGTTATAGCATAACATGTTTTTATTAATTTTAATTTGCATTATATGCACTAAAGTGAGTAGCAGGCTATGAGAAAAACATAAATTACAGTACATTGTCATTAACTAAAAAATACAGGTGTCAAGAAGCATTTCATAGAAGTGTATTTTCAGTCTCCTTAGTACTTACGTCTTTTTTGCAAAAACCTTTATTTTGATTAATATACAACGTTAAATACCAGATCTTACTCGCGAAGAATGTGCTCAAGTATTAATATTGTCCGAGGAAGGCTGGAATTACCGAAGTATTGGTAGACGATTTAATGTATGTCATACAACCGTTTCACGAATTATACAAAGAATTAGAGACACTGAAAGTTATGGTCGCCGACCGGGGCAAGGAAGGAATCGAATAACTAATAAATAAAGTCTTAATAACCCCTATTCCGGAGCGGTTTTTAAGACTATCAGCACTAAGACAACGTTTTGTAACACCCCGCACCCTTTAAACCCAGCTTCCAGCTCTAACTACAGGCCATCGAAGACCCAGGCTTAATTTTGCCAGGGAACATCGTAACTGGCTAGAAGCTGAACGGCAACAGGTATTATTTACGGATAAGTCAAGATTTTCTTTGTACAATAATAACAGACGTATGCGTGTATATCGGCGCTCTAACGAACGATGTGCTCAGTGTAATTTCTCAAAGACTACATTATTTGGAGAAGGATCTGTGATGGTCTGGGAAGGTATTTCTTTGACTGGTCGCACAGAACTTGTGGTCATAAATAATGGAAGCCTTATAGCTGAAAGGTACATATTGGAGGTTTTAGATCAACATGTAATGTCATTTGCGCCATATATGGGGCAAGGATTTTTGTTGATGCAAGATAATGCCAGGCCTCATGTTGTTGAGGAATTATCTAGAGGAAGTTGGTATCAATAACATGGCATGGCCAGCTCGAAGCCCGGATTTAAATCCCATAGAGAATCTCTGGGACACTCTTGGGAGGAGGTTACAAGAGGAACGGAACTTGAATACTTTGGAATATGTGGGGAGGCGACTGATTCTGATGACTGATTGAAGAACTTGACCAAAATGATATACGGTCGCTTATTTTAAGTATGGGCCATTGTTGCCAAGCAGTTATTTGTGCCAGAGGCGGAAATACTCGCTACTGGCATTTTGTTTACATTTTGTTTCTTTGTTCCTCGTTGTTGAATTTGGATAATAAATGTTAATAAAAACATGCTATAAAATTGTGTTTCTCTTCTTGTGACCAAGATAATAGAGTAAATCAAAAAACAAAATATTACAAAAAGATAAAGTCACAGTTTGATTTTAATATTAAGTTGATATTGTAACTGTTGAACTCCACAGGGTGTTACAAATTTTATGAAAAAATCATGTTATCACTGCAACACCCCGTACTTATACAAAAATAAGTTTGTATGCAAATACAATAGTACGCTAACTTTCTTGAAGAGTCAACCTGTTATTCAAAAAAAAAAATCATTTAAATCGGACAAGTAGTTTTGACAAAAATTTTAAATTTACTTTAAACTTTTAGTTATTTTTTGGTGGTGCGTTAATTTCTTGGAGAAGTGTATATAATGTTGTTATTACTAATCCCATTTATATTTCACTCGGATGCAAAAATATTGAAAGAACTGATACACTCCGAATTTTGACTTTTACATCATGAACCCAGCATTTGCTACTTTTTCTTTTCATTCTTTTCTTCCCCTGGAAATAAGCAAATTATAATAACATCTCGTTTATTAAGTAACGACATAACGCCTGCTTCTATCAACAGTAGTCGCTTATTATTCGGCCACTTGTCTAAGCTAAGCTAACTTGAAGAAATATCTTGACTGAATTGCAAATAAAACGGCCATTTTGCGAGTTTATGCCAAATTGACAGTTGACACATAAATCAGCGAAACGAGCGATCTCAGTTACAAATCCGGTGACCTTAGCGTAGGTAAGGGGGGGAGGAAATTTGACTGAGATAATCTAACTTCCTTGGTCAAACATAACGGCAACTTTGTCAGTTCGGCTCAGACAAGTGGCCAAATATTAAGCGACTAATACCTAGGTAACTGCTGACGAAAAATACCGATGCATATGATACCGATTCCGATGATCCGCAATAGTGAACGCAGTGCACTTAAAAAATTAAATCCGTGCCGTCGGTGCGATGCCGATCAGTGGACGCATACCCTAATGCCTTGGTTTCGTGGTTTTATAGTTACACCGAGACAGCCAGACAATCAGTTTCGTGTCCTCTGAGTTCAATCTACTATCTGTTATGCCAATAAAACAGTCAGGTCTTCCTCCACAAAATTTTTAATATAAAATGTGGTTGATAATGTTCCCTACATGTTTCGGGCGTCTAGACGTCCATCTTCAGGGGATACTAAAAGGGATTTCGAAATGATAAAACGACCAGTTAAGATGGAATAAATGATGACTTACCTAAAATCAAGTTAAATAAAATTAATTAGAGTTTTCTCAAATTAATTAGTGCAACTGAAAGTGAGTAGGAACTTCAAAAATTTTTGAAAAACTGTGTGAACTTGCAATTTAAATAATTATGAAGATTGTCATGTTGATTTAAAAAAAGGGTTTTTTATAATGGTTTTAAATTGTGAAGAGAGAAATTTAATTAAAATTTAATTTTTGGAAACATGCTCCGTATTAAACGAAATTGGGAAATATTAGAATAATGGGTATATGCCCCATGGCAACCAAAATGAAGTAGTTGATATCATTTTTGAAACATGAAAAATTTTTTAAAGTTTTTTGGAAAATTTAAGTAGTGATAATCACTACCGTGTTTACTCTACATACTACATACACGTGTCTCGGAGTAAAGCCTACTTGGAAAACGGATATGTCATCATCAAAATTGACAGCCATCATAAAATTTGAGAGGTTTGTAAAATATTCGATATTGGGTTTACAAGATCCGCAAGGATCTGTCAATTATTTATGGAAAAGAATTTAAAAGAACACTGGACGCTTAAAGTACCTGAAAATTAGACGCTCTTTCTACCTAGAGAGAAAATTTAAGACTCGCATAAATGAACATTGTAATGAGATAGAAAGAGCATCTAATTTAAATTCATCTTCCTCTAAAATTAAATCTAACTTTTCAATGCATGTCTCCATAAACAAACACAACTTCAACCCAGATACAAACACTAAATTATTACATTTTTGTAATAAAGGCAACAAATTGGATCTGCTTGAGATCATGAAGATAAATAAAGTAATTAAAGACCCAAGTATCAATTGCGTTGACGATGAAATCATTCACAACAGCACAAGTTTTTTCAATGCCTTAAATTTTTATTAGTCATAACTAAATTGTCTTTATAATAAAACTCACCTCGTACTATCTCTCCATTACCCGTTCTTTCACCCCAAAGAAGTTAAACTATTTCTTTATTGTTCTTCCACTCCTTGCTTCTTAGGGTACATTTGTTCATAAACATTGGTTGACTTAGGATAATTTATATTTTTAGGATTTATTTTCATGTTTTGAGTGCACCATCCAGTGTTACTATAATGTTTCCCCCTTTTTTCGACTCACATATTCAGTGCAGTTTCTCATTTCCCTCATTTGGACATTTATAACCCCATTTTTTAACAAACAATACAATTCAATCATTCGTTGACAGATGTCTTTAGTGTGATCACCCTTTAGGTACTTTAAGCGTCCAGTGATCATAAATTCTAGATGGTAGATGTTGGCTCACCTGAAAGCGCCCGGTGAAATACCATCGCATCGGCTTAGGTGGCGTGAAGTTGCTCTCTTCAAGCAAAATTATCCAAACATCCACCATGTCAAATAGTCAGGCAGGTCCTTCGAACAACATTCAAAATGGAAATGGTGTGACAACGGAAGTTGTTAAAAGACCCGAGATTAGCAGCTTTTAAATTGACTTCTGCAATATAAGAGGACTTAACTCGAACATCAATGCAGTCCATCAACATTTACAATCTACCAAACCTCATGTACTCGCACTAACCGAAACAAAGGTCAGATCATTGATTGGTACGGTCAGCTATTTATATCCAGAGTGTGACTTCAATCACCGATTTAGGCTCAATTTTCGCCGTAGTCTCTTTGTCCGCAGTGATATTTCCTGTCAACGAGAGGAGACGCTCGAGCCTAATGACTTTAATGTCATGTGGTTTAAAATATCTCGGATTCCAGACCGAGATGATGATTTTGCTAGTCTGTTGGATCTTTTCTTAACTTCAAACCCCGAATTGTACACTGTTACCTTATAGCCTCCGTTAGGAACGTCTGACCACAACCTTATTCTTAGAAGCAGCCTCCTAAATCACGCAAGGTCTGGCATTACATCAGCTGGGTAGGATGATCTAAAAGACCATTTTAGAACCTTTCATTGGCGGAACGTTTGATTTAAATCTGATGATCCACTCACCTATGCTAGAAAAGTATAGAAGGTTATCCTTACTGGCATGGAAGCCTTCATCCCTTTCTCAAAAAAGTGCCCTTCTAACGGCAAGCCTTGGTTTACCAAAAATTGCGAATGAGCTGTTGAATCAAAAAAGTATTTCTACCGGAAATGGCGTCAAAACCCTACCGCCAAAAATCGTACCAGCTTTGTTAAACGAAAGCAAAGAAACACACGCCCAGAGGATCAAAGGCGAGCTTCTTAAATGTCCTAACGGCTCAAGACAATTCTGGTTCTGACGATATTCCATTCATTGTAATTAAGACATGCGCTGACGAATTGACACCGGTATTTTGTAGGTTTTTTAACTTATCTTACAAAAAAAGAATATTTCCTTCCTGCTGGAAAACTGCGCGAGTCCAGTCCATGCTCAAAAAAGGCAAGAAAATCTTGCCAAACAACTATCTTCCAGTCGCATTGCTTTCTGTTATATCAAAAGTTATGGAGAGAGCTACCGGGAAGGCTTCAACATTATTAGTGACCGCCAGTATGGATTCCGTAAGTCTAGATCAACAGGAGACCTTCTCGCTTATGTTGCTCAAGTTTGGAACAACGCAATAGAACATTATGGGGACTCTTGGGCGGTAGTACTGGACATTTCCAAGACCTTTGACCGAGTATAGCATGAGGGGCTCCTAACTAAAGTGAGAGCATACGGAATGCCGGTGCAATTTGTTCATGGCTTGCAAGCTTTCTTAAAGACCGTTCTCTACGACTGGCGATGAACGGATTTCCATTCAGACACATTTAACATCAACGCCGGGGTCCCTCAAGGTTCTATATTGATTGCCCACCCTCTTTTTATTATACATTAACGATCTTTTGGAAAAAAACTAAAAATCTTATATATAGCTTCGCTGATGACAGTACACTTGTTTCATCTTTTATTTTGGATGCTCGAAAATCGGCTGCCAATGCATATCTCTATGGGCAGTTACCCTATTTAATGTAGTTTAGATATGTTTATTTAATTATATTGTTAGGTATATTTATTTTCATTATATTAACTTAAAGATGTTTACAAACCATTCAGTTTCGTGTTTAATTACCACTTTAAAATATTTAAAAAGCTTTAATAAAAATATAAGGAAATAATTTTTGAAACAGGCAGCCTCCTGCATGTTTCATCTACACTGCAAAACGGCAGCTGATTTTGACATTTAATTAGACATGCGTATTGCGTACATCGGTTCAATTGTTCAATAACATGGGCAATTGTCATCTTTAACTATAGTATTCGTTGGTTAATAGAGCATCGCATTCAGCGTACGTAAAGCGTCGAGCGTCGTAAACAATTCGAATTGTTTTTCAAGGCGTTCTTAGTGGTAACGATGTGCTCTATAGTTTTACGTAGGAGAAGGAAAGAAAAATAAATATGCCAAAGGTTGAGATGTGACAGGTTGAACCAAACCATACTAGGTAAACCTTTAACCATGCTTTAAAGGTGGATTTCTGCTGACCAATTAAGAAAAATTAAATTAGGATGAGGGTAAAATAGAAATACACGTTATGTACTAATTTATACCGTAGAATGGGGGTATTATGAAACACCCGGGGTTATATGAAACAAAAGTATCTACCTATTTCAAATTAGGCGCGAAAACTGACATCTGACAGTTGTCTAACATTGCCAAGAAGATTTTGTGGTTTTGACAGATAACCAGCTGTGCTATTTATGAGATTAATTGGTTTGTGGTAAGTACCTTACAAACACTTTAAAAAATTAAATAAAATCTGATAAAATATGACTTTTTGTGAACCCCATAGAGTCTCATTTGTACAGCGTTTATTATTACAGTTACAAATATTCATAACCTCGGCTAACATCTTATGTAAATAAAATTTTTCTACTAGCGTGCGGAAAAACGCATTTTCCGCACATGTTTTAGTGCGGAAAATCCACTTTTCCGCATCGTGCGGCAAAGATTTTTCCGCACTGTTATATTTTGAAATTAAATTTAATTAAATTAAATGCTGTACGATTTGAAGTCACTGTTCATCATATTACCTTTGAAATATCTTAGTTGCTATGGTGTATATAACCAGTTGTTGATTTGTATGTCACTGTCAACAGAATATTATAAATTTAAACTAGTTTATCAGTTTTTCTACTGGAGTTTTGCTGAATTCTTCGGCACGCAAAATGATTTCCGATGAAGAGATGAACGAAAATTTTATAGAAGAAGTACCGGAGGAGATTCTTTTGGCGGCTGAAAATCTCAAAGAAGATTTATTGCCAGAAAAATCAAGAAAACGGTATGAAAAAGAATACACCCTTTTTTGCAAATGGAGTAAGGAGAAGAAAAATGTGAATTTTGAAAGAGAAGAAGTTTTTTTGGCCTGCTTTTACGAATTATCGAAATCGTACCAGCCGTCCACACTCTGGTCAAGATACTCAATGTTGAAAACTATGCTCAAGCTGAAAAAAAATGTGGATATTGGTATGCATTTTAAGTTAATTTCTTTTCTCAAGAAAAAAATGGTTGGCTTCAGACCAAAAAAGTCGAAAATTTTAACCACAAGTGACATGGAAAAATTTATAGACAGCGCTCCTGATGACACATACCTCCTAATTAAAGTGGCAACAATTTTTGGCCTAGCAGGGGCGTGCAGACGGGAAGAATTGACAAATTTGTTGTTTGAAAACGTACAGCTGGAAAAATGTTTCGTTTTAGTGAAAATAGCCGACAATAAAACGCACACAAGCCGAAGTTTTGTGGTCACTGGGGAGAAAAACTTGGCGTTGATAAGAAAATATGTATCACTTAGACCAAAAAATACTTCACACCAACGTTTTTTCGTACAATATCGCAAAGGGGAATGTACCATCCAATGCGTTGGCATAAATAAATTTGGAAAAATGCCATCTGAGGTAGCAGCCTATTTACGATTGCCGAATCCAGAAGAGTACACTGGCCACTGTTATAGAAGGTGTTCTGCCACTGCCCTTGCAAATGCCGGAGTGGGCATAACCAACCTGAAGCGTCATGGGGGGTGGCAATCCACAAAAGTCGCCGAAGGTTATCTACACGAATCCTTGGAAAATAAAAAACTAATAGCAAGTAAAATATTGAAATCAACCCCAGCCAGTGCTTCCACCAGCAGCTGTGTAGCCCTTTCTTACTCCCATCCAGGAACAAGTACACAACATGAACAAACTGATGGGCTTCAGGACTCAGAAAACGAGCTGCAACCTACTGAAATATCAATTATTCCTGCACCCCAATCTTTACTGGAGAACCGCAACTAACTGGCTTCTGCTATTAATTTAAATAGTGCTAGTAATTGTACGTTTACAATTAATTACAATATAAATAAGTAAATTAATATTGTAAAATTTTGTTCATTGTAATAAAAATTTAAAAAAAAACTCCGTTTTTTAAATTATTTTCAATTTGTTTCCTCACGCTAGTAGAAAAACTATTGTTCCTAACACGTGCAGAAACCTATTTTTCCGCACTTAAATGCTTGACACCACTCCGCTACGCGTCGTGCTGTCAACGGCATTTGCGTGCGGAAAAATCGATTTTCTGCACTTGTTAGGAAAATAGCTATAGTATGCCAATTTTTGCTTTGGTCGAAAATAACACAAATCAACTTTTTCAGGGTAACATGAAACATGCCTAGAAAATACAAAAGGAAGTTGGGTAGCAAGATAAGGAGAGATTATGATCCAAATGCAATGGAAAATACATTAGCTGCTGTTGTAGACGGTCATCTATATTTCCGACAAGCAGGAGAAAGGTTTAGTATTCATCATGCAACCCTGTACAAGAAATATAGAGGAAGACATGGAGACAAACTTGGTAGACCACCAGTTCTTAGTGTAGCCGAAGAAAAAGTCTTAAGCGACGGTTTGTTAGTGGCGGCAAGTTTTGGGCAACCGATGACGGAAAATGACATAAAAACTTTCGCCCAAAGATACTTGAATCGCAAAGGTGTAAACATACCACAGTTCAAAAACAATTTACCGGCCAATGACTGGGTTAAGGAATTCTTGCAACGACACCCCCAATTATCTATACGAGCATCTGAGAACTTAAAGAGAGTTAGAGCTTCTTTGACAGTTGAAACATTAAACGCGTACTTCAATGAGCTCCATGCTTCAATTGAAGGTGTCCTATCTGCAAACATCATTAATGATGATGAATCCAACTTCACGGATGATCCCGGGAGACTACGTGTTATTGTTCGTAAAGGTGTCAGGCATGCATCGAAAATCCTAGACTTTACAAAATCATCGACCTCGGTCATGTTTTGTGCAGCGGCCGACGGAACTCTTTTGCCCTTTTTATATCGTCTATCGGGCGAAGAATGTCTATCCCGAATGGGTGATGAATGGACCTTCTTGTAGTTGCTATAATCGTAGTAAAAATGAATGGTTCGATAATGATATATTTTTAGACTGGTTCAATAAAATAGCGTATCCTTATCTCAGAAGGCTAGAAGGGCGAAAGATTATGATTGGAGACAATCTGTCAAGCCATTTATCACTGAACATTATCAACAAGTGTGTTGAGGCTGACATAGAATTCAAGTTTTCCTTTAGATGTGTCATATTTTAGACCGCTTAAAGCAGTGTGGAGAACACATTTAACAAAAGAGAAATTAAGAAATAAAGGTTGTCTTCTCAAGTCACAGTTTCCATCAATGTTAAACGAGTGTTTACAAATACTGGCACATAAAGATAAAGCAAACATAAAAGCAGACTTCCAAGCAACAGGAATTTTCCCTTTTGATAGAAATGAAGCTTTAAAGAAAGTTCTGGGTGCCTCGGCATCTATACAGCAAGGTGCTATGAGTAGATCTTTTCAAGAAATAACAGAAATTGCAGCCACAGTCAATGATAAACCAAAAGTAGAAAGATCACAAAAAATAAATGTCGGGGCAGAAAAATCTGTCAGACCTAAGGTTTTTATTGTAGAACCCGGACCAAGTGGCAGTAATCACTCCAATCAGATCGATGATAACGTGCAATGACAAAGCCATCAAGAATCAAATCAAGACAATTTTGATAGTGACAGTTTTTCCCATGTCAATGACTCAAATATAGAAATTGATAGCGAAGAATCAATTAAAGTGCCTGTTAACAAAGCAAATACTAGCCAAATTAAAGTAGATTAGTTTGTTATTATACAGTTTTCTTATTGCTGTGGAAAAAAATAAACAATGAAACAGTTTGTTGTCAAAGTCACCGATCTTAAGAAAAAGAAGATCATTGTTAGTTGTTTGGGGCAATTTATGGACAAAAAGATATTTCCATATTCCCCAAAACTAAAGATATTGTTGATGTCCAAATATATATTGTCCAAACCTATAATTAACAGAGGACGATATATATTTCAAAAAGTAGTTTTCTATTTTTACGTTTAAGAAAATGTTCATTCAGTTTTTTTCATTGAAATAAGTTTATAAAACGTTCTTAACTTTTATTTGTCCCCTACAGATCGATACACAACTAATAATAAAGTTGTAAGCATGTGACTTGCTCTTTTATTATATTTACTTACCTATCTTATCCACTAAGTACCTACGTTAAAAACGATGATATATGTTTCATAAAACCGCAAGAGAGTCTAATAAGAAACAAAATCCAGATTGTGTAACCTTTACTACAGGAAATTTCTAGTGTTTCGTATAACCCCGAGCATGGGGTAAAACGAAACACCTAAGAAAATATTTTTTTTCCAGAAGCGGGTTGACTTAATTTTCTTTTCAGTTATGGATTTGATAGCTCTAGTCAACCCGCATCCAGACATGTTATTTTCAAAATGATTGAATAATTCTTAAGAAAGTTATTACCATTTCTCTCAAAAAGTGTTTCATATTACCCCATTCTACTGTTGTGTTATCTGGGTATTGTCTATTCGTCTTCTGTCTTTGTTGTTTTCTGCTACCGGGAGGACCAAAATAGTTTACATATAAGTTTGGTGTGTTTATTTGTATAAAGGCGCGTAATATTGGGCTACCCCGATATGAGCTCTTTACACTAAAATTGTACTTGAGCATCGCTCAATTTTTACAATACATACCTAATCACTTTAAGTTCGCTTCTCATGGTTAAAAAAAACGGATTTCTAATATAGGGACCCAATATTTATTTAGTTATAAATAAAATTATTATAATATTTTTTCTCGTAAATAAGCATAAAATATTTAATTTATAATGCCCTAAAATGTATATAGATTTTTTGGTCGATAATTGGCTTTATTTTTTGCCTTGCGGCCTCAAATTTTGTGCGAACGTCTGCAATATTTAAATTTGTTGTATCATAAGTATATTTCAAAACCTCATTGCAGTTTTGCTTTACAATATCCCGCTCTTTACTAACTACGATTTTATCTAACTCATATAGAACATGATTACAATATTTCCTGATCTTTCTTCGATATTCGATCAGTTGTTCAAAAATATCATCTTCTTCTTTATGCTCTTGAGCTTCAGCCAGGGTACTCTTAATCGTTTTTTGATTTAATCGATGTTCGTACATTGTTACACTTACTGTACTCTTGTTGTCTCTCGAAACTTCTGTAGATTCAACCTCTAATATTCCATCCTCATTTAAACTGAAAATAGTTTTAAATTCTATATCACCTGCTCTTCTCGGAGGTATGTTGGTTATGTTTAACGATGCCAGCAATACATTAAATTTGCAATTTTTTCTTTCTCCTTCATAAATAGACTTCTCTAAGCTAAACTGATTATTTTTACTAGTGCTTGTATAAATAACACTAGATATCGCAGGAAGTGAAGAGTTTTTTTTAATTGCAACTTTCATCAATCCTCCATTTAATCTAAATCCTAATGTCAGCGGTGTTACGTCTACTACGTTGTATTTTTCTAATTCTTTACAGTTGTTTTTAAGTATTGCAGCTTGAACAGCTGCTCCTAGTGCTACAGCCTCATCAGGATTTACATCTGTTTTTAGTGTTTTGCCATTAAAATAAGAACTTAACATCGTTTGTATTTTAGGAATTCTAGTCGTTCCACCTACCAGTACAACTTCATCAATGTTAGCTTTTGTCATATCTAAGTCGTTCAAGCATTGCGTTATTAAATTTGTCGCTCTGGTAAATAAATCTTCACATATTGTCTCAAATTCGGTCCTTAATATTGTCATAGCAAAACTATCATCTTCATTTCTTCCAAAGTGATCCAGTACAATAAAACTTTCTCTCTTACGGTTAGTTGAATTTTAAGTTGTGTGGATCTCTTTTGAACTCTAAGCAATTGTTCTTTTATTCTGCGATCTTCTTTATTAAAAATCTTAACTAACGCGTCGTAGAAAAAGTTATTTCATAGTTTTTCGTCGAAATTTCTGCCTCCTAAAAAGGAATCCCCTTCAATACCAATTACTTTAAATTTTTCGTTGTCAACTTCAATTACAGACACGTCTAATGTGCCTCCACCAAAGTCAAACACTAAGAGAGTAGTTTTTGTCTTCAGTTTATCAATACTATAATGAATGGCCGCTGCTACAGATTCGCATACCAATTTTAACACGTTCAGCCCTAAAAAGCAAATATTCACAAGATTAAAATCTAAACGACTGATTGGTAAATAATTATTTCGAGTTTTTAAAGGTGCGCTGCCCTGTGAGAGGCGTGCCGGCTTAGCCTGGACGTATATTCTTAAGAAAATATTGCTCTATTTTCTGCTTATAGCTTGACTTACAATGGTAAAAATGTCACAAATTTATGCCTAAGAGTACCGAATAATTTGCATTATGTAAACAGTGTAAGTTATAAAATTTGCGGCAAGTGAGTGTAGTTGGGAGAGCACTCTAGGAAGTAAATATTTATTTTAGTTTTGTTGACAGTTCTCTGTGAAAACGTAAGGAAAACGTGTTTGGTCAAGGAAGGGGACTTTTTTATTACTAACCTACAGAGCATACCTCCTTTAAGATACATCTCTGATATATTTCGAATATCTTAAAAACATAACGTTTTATATTAATATCCCTGAAATATTTTAGATTCATGACATTCAAAATGATAGTTGACATACCCTGCCTTTGACACTTGACGGACCAGATGCAGAAAAACCAGCCTGTTCACCTCACGGGTTACCCTTATTTTATGTTTTGTTTGTGTAATGTTTAATTAACAATATTTATTATTAGGCATTGTTGTTTGTGGGTGAACTGTGCTACTACCGAATAATTATATTATGGATAATAACATTGAGGTAAGTCTCTATTTTAATAATATGTAAATTAATAATTTTAGATTATTTTATGATTTTCCCCGCTTTAGTTTATTTATTAAACCTGAGTTGTTACTGTTATAAATTAGAATATTGAACAGTAAAGAGACAGAAGAAGCATGATAACTTTTTACATTATAAAAACTTTAATAGAATAACAAAATATGCAGTAATGCATCATCTCCCTCCGATACAGAACTACAGGTACAAGCATTTGTTGCACTGTTGCAGTACAAACTTAGTTTGTCCCGTGAGTTGTAAGAACTTTGAATAACTACATAAGTTGATAACAAATTTTAGTTAAACTTTTCTGTCTTTAAAATGGAATATGTAGTTTTAATAGTGTTCATGTGTCAAACATTGATATACGCAGGGACCTATAACATAAAAGTCGATTTGTACAACTTATTGCCAAGGAGATGGTTTAGAATCTTGCAGAGTATACTGTGAAAGATTTCCAAATTGTCGCTTACCAAACGCGGCAATTGAAAGACGTCTTCGTGAAACGAGTAGGCTTGCGCCTGTTTTTACTCATTGTGGTTGTGCACGTAAGCACGTACAGTAAGAACTCCGGAGGTTGAGGAAGATATTCTAAATCCGATTGAAGAAAATCCTAAACTCAGCAGCAGACGATTGGGCTTAGAGCTAGGGGTATGCAAAGATACTGTTTATAGAGTGACCAGAGAACAACTACTGCACCCATTTCATATTCAACGGGTAGAAGATCTTTTACCCCATGATTTTGAACCAGGCCTAACTTTCTGCCGGCTTATCCAAAAACATAGAAATCAAGATAGGAACTTTACACAAAGAATTTTATTCAGAGATGAAGCCTGTTTCACGCGGAGTGGCATAACTAATTTGCACAATGAACATGTCTATGCTGAAGAAAATTCTCATGCGACTAAAAGAACCCATTACCAGCATGAGTTTAAGATCAATGTGTGGGCAGAAATTATAGACACTTTCAAAATTGGTCCTATCATTTTACAGCCTCGACTAAATGGCGAAAAATATTTGGAACATCTGCGAAACGAGTTACCAAACTTCTTAGATCTCCTGCCCTTGGAACCTCAAAGAGGAATGTGGTTTATGCATGGCGGTGTTCCCCCACATTTCTCGTTAAACGAACGTAACTATTTAAACGAACAGTATACAAATAGATGAATAGGTACAGGCAATGATGTACCTGCAAATTGGCCAGCTCGATCTCCTGATATGACACCGATGGATTACTTTTTATTAGGAACTTTGAAAACCCTTGTGTATTTTAGGCCAGTAGATACAGAAGATGAATTAAGGAGACGTATTCAAACTGGAATTGACGCTTTGAGAAATGATGAGGAAATGATCCAAAGAGTACAATTTAATTTTTTAAAGTATATTAATCTTTGTACAAACGAGAATGGAGGTTATCTTGAACATTTGTTAAAATAATTTTTCTGATGAATCTCTTATTAACTGTTTTTACTAGAGAATAAAATTAACAACACATTTATGTACTTAAATGTTTTTTTTTTTAGTTTTTAGTGATGGTTACTTTAATTTAACGCCTTCGCTTCAAATTGGGTTCAATTATTACAATAATGTAGACCTGGCAATACACGAACTGAATTTTTTAAATCCAGATATCTCAAAAACACCGCTGCTTAAAAATTTAGATAAAATACGTTGGAGAATAAGAATTTTTATTTAAAAGCTATATACAGGGTGGTTTAAAAAAGTAATTTTGTCTTATGTAAAATGAGAGCAGATTTTTATTTTCTACCCCACAGAATCCCCCCTAGCCGAATATTGTGCCAATACACCAATTATTAAAAAAAATGTTGATTGAAAAACTAAAACCAATTTGAACTTTTGACACTCTATATCTCTGAAATCATCCACTTTTGGACTGAGGTAAGTTGGGTTAGATCGTCATATTTAAGCCTCAGGAATTTGTGGTAGCATTTTCTCCGAACCTCTTAGAGACACCCTGTATAACCGATATATTGCTAATACTGTGTTACAGAAGTGTCCCCAGCATGCAGCATTTGCCGGAAGCGTTGTGTCTGCACAATTCGCGTGTAGGTCAGGTCCAGCTTTAAACTTATTTAGCTTAATTTTTTCGAATTGATATTGATATACACTTGCATTTTGTAGGCTTGTCTTAAAAAAAGAATATTTTCTTCTTGCTGAAAAACTACGCAAGTCCAGCCCATACCTAAAAAAGACAAGAAGACCTTGCCAAACAACTATCGTCTAGTCGTATTGCTTCCGGATATATCAAAGTTATGAAGCAGGCTATCAACGAAAAATTATTAACGTACCTGGAAGGCTTTAACATTATAAGTGACCGCCAGTACGAATTCCGTAAGTATAGATCAAGGAGACCTTCTCGCTTATGTTACTCACGTTTGGAACAACGCAATAGAACGTCATGGGGAGTCCCGAGCGGTAGCACTGGACATTTCCAAGGCCTTTAACGAAGTGTGGCATGGGGCTCCCAAATGAAGTGAGAGCATACGGAATGCCGGTTCAATTTTGTTCATGGCAGTCGAACTTTCTTAAAGACCGTTCTCTGCGAGTGGCGATGGACGGATTTCTTTCAGACACATTTAACATCAATGTCGAAGTCCCTCAGAGTTCCATATTGTCGCCCACCCTCTTTTTACTATACATTAACGATCTTTTGGAAAAAACTAAAAATCAAATATATAGCTTTGCTGATGACAGCACACTTGTTTCATCTTTTACTTTGTATGCTGGAATCTCGACTGCCAATGCACATCTCTATGGGCAGCAAGAGGTCTCACATCTCAACAAAGACCTGGAAGAAATTCTGTCTTGGGGTGACAGGAACTAAGTAGAATTTAACGCTAAAAAGACCCAAGCGGGATACTCGATTCCGTTGGCTTCATCAATTCATTTATTGGCCGTAAATTTGGATAGTCATATGTCTTGGCATGGTCACGTTGCGGCCATTGCTAAGGTAGCCTCGCAGAAGCTTGGAGTACTATTCCGAACTAAGAATCTCTATATACTCCAACAACTTTTGATGCTTTATAAAGTCCAAATTCGACCATCGCTGGAGTACTGTTCGCATATTTGGGGCTCTGCTCATAAACATACCCTGAGATTGCTAGATTCTATTCAAAGATGAGCCATTCGCTTGATCGGGACCATAGTCTGACAAACAACCTGGAAAGCCTTGAACATCGAAGGCGGGTTGGCGACTTGAGTCTATTTTACAAATACTTTCATGGCAAGTGCTCAACTGAGGTTGCCCGCTTGATACCACCCAGAGCGGTGCATGGTAGAAATACCCGACGAGCCACTGCAGCCCACCAGTACGTGGTTCAGCTTAGTGTCCCTCGAACGACACTGTTTCAAAATTCTTTCATCTGGAGAACGTCATCACTTTGGAACAACCTCCCTGAGATCGTGTTCCCCAACGACTATAATCTCCAAAGATTCAAGACCAACGTGAATCGTTTCCTGCGTATACGCACCGCTACCAGAGCGCCATAAAGGATTTATCCTGCAGTGTTGTGCCTTATCATAAAAAAAGGGATTACTGGCAAAAAGAACACATTCTGGATGTTCAGGTTAAGCCACTGATAATTCATGTGTCAGATTCTGGTTCAGATTCTGAAAGTGACATTTCTTTATCTTCAGATTCAAATTAACTTTATTGTATGTAGTTGTATGTTTATTTATTTATTTAGATAGAAGATTTGCTTGTCCCCCATCCCAAAGACCAAATCCTAAAGCCGCCAACATAGAAACTATAAAACAAAAATATAAAATATTACGATTATTAATAAATAAGCTCATTATAAATTATAAGTAAAGTAAAACATAATTTTAATAATACTGGTTTCATTTTTAATTTTTACTTAGCTTTTCTGAAATAATACAATCCAGAACTGACCCAATATCCCACCACCATTCACCACAGATATCAATCACTTGATAAAAGGATGCAAAATACACCCTCATATTACATTATGCCTCTCTTCCTCAGGTACACGCTTGGGTACCTGGTAAAAGATAGAACACTAAGACTTATGTGATTTATTATTTTACTCTCTGTGAAGGGCGTCAACTGGATATTTTCTTTAATTTATTATTGCTTTTGATTTGTATGAAAACAAAGAATACCCTGTAGTGTTCTTTCTTGCACGTTTTATAAAGGTTTCGATCTTTTTAAATAATCTCTACTATATATATTTCCAGCCGTTTCGGAAATACGGGGATTCCTAATTTGCCTTCATCAATTTGGTCTTTTAAGTGCCTCACCCCTTTAATGAATAGACCTTCTAAACTGAAAACCCCAATTCTTTTCACAGTGACATAATATCCCGTGACAGCAAGGTATTTACGCTATAATCAAATATGACAGATGTCAAATAGTGACAGATAAGACGCCATTTTGAATTTTTTTTACATGACAACCCTCATAAATAACCACACAAGTGAATTACATTTTTCGATTCAATTCCAGAAACCTATAGTTTTGTTAATATTTATTCTCAGCCGTTTCGGAAATACGAGGGTTTCCAATTTGCCTTCATGGATTTTATCTTTTAGGTGTTTCATAAATAGTGTTTAATAAATAGACCCTCTAAGCTGAAAACTCAAGTTTTTTTCACATTTACATAATTTCCTGTGACCAAGCTATTTACGCTATAATCAAATCCGACAGATGTCAAAAAGTGATAGCAAGCAATCCTCATAAATAACCGCACGAGTGAATTGCATTTGGCGATCCGATTGGGGTTCTTAGCTTAGAAGGTCTATTTATTAAAGTATTTCCGAAACGGCTGAGAATAAATATCAACAACTATGGGTTGTGCAATTCACTTGTGTGGTTATTTATGAGGGTTGCCATTTAAAAAAATTCAGAATAGCATCGTATCTGTCACTTTTTAACATCTGTCATATTTGATTATAGCGTTAATAGCTTGGTCACGGGAAATTATGTCACTGAAAAGAATTGGGGTTTTCAGCTTAAAAAGTTCAAAATGACGTCGTATCTGTCACTTTTTGACATCTGTGGTATTTGATTATAGCGTAAATAGCTAGGCCACGGGAAATATATGTAATTGTGAACAAAATTGGGTTGTTCAGCTCAAAATATATATTTGTTAAAGGGGTTAGACACTGTAAACAAGATTGATTAAGGCAATTTAGGAATCCCCGTATTTCCGGATCTGTTGAAAATAAATATCAACAACTGTAGTATGTTTTAGAAATAAGATCGCGAAATGCAATTTATTCGTGTGGTTATGAATGAGAGTTTCTATTTAAAACAATCCAGTATGGCGGCCTCTCTGTCAAATTTGTAAACCTAAATATTTTTTGACGTTAAATTTGGCTTCCCTGTGGAAAATCATTGAGAAATTCCTTGACCCTTTATCTTACCTTAGCAATTCTTCAGCTCGCGATATTTTGCTTCTGTTAGCTTGGCAGAGCTAAAGTCTACATTCCTTGAAATCAAAAATAAGAATGCCTGTGGATATGATAATATTTCCGTTAAGATATTTCTTGCCCTGCCTGGTTCTGCCATGATGGCCATGGCTGAGGCTCTAAATCTCTCACTTCAGAATAGCTGCTTCCGATTGTCGCTAAAACAGGCTAGGGTTATTCCTTTTTTTTAATGGAGAAGACAGAAATGCTCCCGCTAGCTATAGGCCAATTTCTTTACTCCCTACTCTGACGAAGATAGTGGAAAGGTTACTTAAAAAAAGAATGATGAGCTTTTTGGACAGACATAACTTGCTTGTACGGTCCCAGATTGGTTTTCACCCTGCAAAAGTACCGACGATGCCATTTTTCATGTCCTGGAGGAATTGTATTTGAGGCGTAATGCTGGAAAAGGGGCCGCGGTGTTTTTTTGCGACTTGGCTAAGGCTCTTGACTGCGTCTGTCACGAAACTCTGCTACTGAAACTCGAATTCTATGGCTTCAGAGGACCGGTACTGGATTGGCTTAGATCATACCTCTCGGAACGAAGCCAGAGTGTTTATTTCCAGAGTAGAGCCTCAGGCTATTTGAGAGTTTCTGCGGGGGTGCCTCAAGGATCTGTCTTGGGACGTTTGTTATTCTTGTTGTATGTTAATGATCTCCCTAACATTGTTAAGAACGGTCATTGTGCCTCTTTTACTAACGATACAACCATCCTTTGGCATCACAGAGACTCCATGATACTGGACGCATGTGTGAGTGAAGACTTGCTTTACATCAAGAAATGGTGTGACTCTAATGTTTTGTCATTTAATGTGTCAAAGACTGCTATTTTGAACTTTGGGTGCCAGTTGGGTGATGTTTTGTTGAATGGATAGGGTGTCTGTAACTTACCGGAAAATAAATTTCTTGGCTTGTTTATGGATATCAGGCTTAAATTTGATGTACACATTAACCTATGCTGCAGAATCTCGTCGGGTTACTTCGCCTTGAGAGTCATTAAAAATTAGTTAAATGGATCCATAACTAGAAGCTGATATTTTGCTCTAATAGATTCACATTTGCGCTACGGTACTGCTTTTGTGGTAGTTATTTAAAAGCCTTATTTAACTCTGTGTTTGTGCTGCAGAAGCGTGCTGTCAGATTTATGTGTGGTGTCAGGCTGCGGCATTCTTGCAGAACTCTGTTCGCGAATAGAAAAATTTTAACCTTGACAAGCATTTTTATATTGGAGACGGTGTGTCTTATAAACAAGAAATACTCCTCTAATATTCATTCCGCCAGCTACTGTCTCCACCAGAAGTTCGTTCATCATAAGACTAAAAATCCCTACTTCTACTCTGACTAAGAATTCCATTCTTTATAACAGTCAAAATCTTTTTAAAAATTTACCTATTGCTATTAGGCAAATTGCAGAATATAAGTGTTGCAGGCGGAGGGCAAAAAAACTTCTGATGTCAAAAGCTTAGTACACTTTAGAGGAGTCTTTTTTGTACAATGTAATGTGATATGAATGACTTATTGAATGTTTAATAATAACATATTTTCTTAAATTTACTCTTTCTTGTTTGTGCTTTTTATAATCGATTTTGTCTGCCCGTTGCTTAGATTTAATGTTGTTACAAGTCAAATTTGCCGCTATTAAAATAATAGTAGTTTATTTTTAAACTCACTCCCTTCTTCTTAAAATTAAATGTTTTAACGAAAAAAACCAAGACAGACACTTCATACAGAGCCTTCTTGCTCAGACAATAAATATACAGTTGACAATTTTTTCAGTTTTCTTTTTAATAAATATCTTTTTCTTAGTCCTACCGATTCTGCAGGCGGCTTCTGACTGATTTATTAATCCATATGGGTCTTCCTACTAAACCCAATCCATTTTAAAGGCATTAGTTTCATGCTTGAAGGCTAAAAACACGAAACCAATGGTAACAGACACTTTGACTGTATGACCTATTAAATGTTAGAGAAACTTCTTCAGTCCCTTAGATTTATCCTTATGAAATCAGGAGCGTTGTGTTGAAGGTTGAGAAATCTGGGGGACCAGACATTTTATCGGTGGTCGAGTATATTCAGCGCCGAAAGTTATTTTGCTGTTCTAATAGCTTCGGGTTTCTCCTTAAATTTCAATTTATTTTTTACGAGAAAGGCCAACTTCCACCTCAGGTGAGTTTTAGATCATAAGTTCTGCAAGAGATAAGCAGCTTTGCTTTTTATAATGTTTGATAGGTTATAAGTACAATTTATTTCTTACCATTCACGTCATATTGTAGCCACCAAGTGCATGCTTTGCTTTTGTTTCAGGCCTTTTTATTTTAGGTTCCCACTTTTTGTGTTCTTCACCACTTTTGTATTCTTCTGTTCTGCTTTCCTGCCTGCCTGCGTTTGGCTTACGTGTATGTTGCTTTTTGGACTGCATAATCCTGCTTTCCACTCTGCTGGTTGTGGCGTCGAGGAGTCCTCGACGGCCTGGCGATACTCAGAGGCTAACTCGAGCCGGTCTCTCCTGAAGCAGTGCCAGTAAAAGGGAATTTAAGAGCCTCATATCAGGTTTTTTTTATTTGTCAGTGCTGTCTAACTACTAGTAAAGTACATCCAAAAGTGCTTAAGTCGTGAAAATCAACTCTGGAACTGGCTTAATTTACCATCACGGCTTCACTTTTCATTTTAGCTTAACCTCACATTTTTTGCTTTTTGTAACATTTAACTTTTAAAAGTCAGCTGTTTGGAGCGGTACCAGATAATAAATTTCTGTATTGTTAATCCTGTTTTCTTCGGTTCGACTTGTAAGTAATGTAAGGTGTAATAATAATTAAATGAAATCCCCTTATTGGTTGATATTTAGTATTACCCCGTATATTCGATTCATGCTAGAGCCTTTTCATTCATTTTATTTACAGTTAATTCGATGACTCATTTGGGGTATATATTTAATTAATTTAAATAATATTTCTAAATAGATTTTAGAGTTTAGTCTGTTGTTTCCTTTGGATCCGTGACGTTTTCTGTTTTATTTGTTAATCAGTGTTGTTGTCTCGACTTAAGGGCTCCAAAACAGGTGGCGCACCCCCTTTAGTTTATCCACACCACTCGCCGGCAATCTGAGCTAGACACGAGTCGGCCGCAGCCCTGTATACAACAGCACAATAGCCCTTGCTCATTTAAAAGCCACCTGATATCCTTTCTCCCTCTCGTTCTGTTATAATTATTAGTCCCCTTTTTTTTTAAATATAAACAATTTAATATATAACAAAGATCCACTTAATAATGTTATATATGCCCTTACATATTTTTAATTGTATTATACAGGGTGGCCCATCGAAAACGTACAGCAAGGCATTACAGGCTGGGAAAGGACTTTTCGATAAAAGCCAAAACCACGTCAAGTTTGTTTGATGCAAAAATCATAGCAAAACCTTCAACCCCCTGAGGGTGTCATCCCCCAAATTTTTTCAAATAAGAATTCAAAAGAGCTGTTACTTCCCTATACATCGCTGCTTACATTTTAAAAATCGATAGACTCGTTTAGAAAATATGGACCTTTGAAATACCAACAATACGTTTGACGCAAAATCCAAAAATCGATTTAAAAAATTTGGCGGATGACACCCACACTTAGGAGGTTGAAGATATTGCTATGATTTTTGCGTCAAAAGTTGTCCCCCTGACAAACAAACTTGACGTGGTTTTGGCTTTTGTCGAAAAGTGCTTTCCCACCCTATACTTTGCGGTACGTTCTCAATGGGCCACCCTGTATAGTATTATTATAGTATACCGTTATTTTTTGGCTTCTTTAATGCTTATTGAACAATTATATTAGGTTCTGATTTAGATTTAAAAGATTTTAATTTTAATTTTTTTATACTGCTTTGTCAACAAGTCGTTTTTTTCAAACTTCTGACAATTTTGATTTAATTTGATTTAAAATCTGTTATTTAATAATAATCCATAATAAATATACAGGGTAGCTAAGAACTAAAATGTTTATAATTGCATACCTAGATACCTTACGGGATAAAACTAGTCTTGGTGTTAATTTTAGCGAAACATATTATTTAAAATTACTTTCAAATGACCAAGGATAAAACATTTGTAGGAAAACTTAATGTACCATGGAGATTAAAAAAAACTCTCTTAGATTATAATAAAATAACCGTCAAAACATGTTACCGCTGCAGTCGAAATTTATATATTTTTTTTGTGGTATTTCTATGGTTAAGCGAATTTTTCCTTAAAAATTAAGGTGATAGTTAATTCTGTAACAATGTCTCTTAAGGCGACTTTTTTAATGTAAAGTTAATTTCTTGATTCTTTTGTGGTTTAGATTTCGTCAAAAGTCGATTTTACAATTTTCTGCTTTCTCATATTAGCTTCAATATTGACATTGTCATTGTCACAGTTTTATTCCAAATCTGTGATATTATTGTTGTTTTGAACTTTGCCGTTGTCGTTCAGTTTTGCGCAGTTCAGTTCAGTTCCGCAGATTGTCGGCAGACGTAATGCCGGGCCCATATATTCAAAAAGAAGAGCAGTAATACGAATACAGAATTGTAGTCATTGTAACCATACTAATTTAAAATTGAAGAACTAGTCCATACTTTCAGTGGAGTCAAAGTAATGTAAATAAAAGAATGCAGTCTTTCCCTACAGTTTAATAATTGAGAAAGTAAATAAAAAGCGCCCTACATGTTTCGAATGCTTAAGTACTTATCATCAGGGTATACTAGAAAGGATAGTACAAAGTTAAGAACAAACGATGAGTATAAAATAAAAGTTCAAGTTGGACTTACCTAACATCGAGTTTAGCGAAACTGTAATGTGGGTTCTCTTCAATTAATGAGTACAACTATACAGGATGGGAAATGTAAAGTTGAAGACTTGGTGTACGAACTGGTATAATAACATAATAATTGTATTGAGATTCCGGTATAAATACTAAATTAGCTCTGTCTTTTCTACGATTTATTTTGTTCGTTTTATTATAATGCATATAAATGGCCAACTTCAAAACTGGAGATATTTAAACCTTTTAGAAGAAGTTGCAACCCTTGTACACCTTGTAGAAATGCACAACTATACAGGGTATCCCTAGTTCGCCATAGAATAAAAATTCTAAAGGAGATACAGAGCCCGAAAAGGAGTTACTTTTCGGCTCTAACTTTTGAACCAACCTGTGTAACTTAATGAAATTTCAGTGTTTTATAAAGGCAATAAAGACTCACAAAACGATACTACATTAGATGTTTACATCGTCAGGAAAGTCAGGAAAGACCATCATATTCGTTGGATTAAATTTATGACAGGTGTCATTTTACAGAGCTGAAAACTGATTTTTTAAATACTCCAATCATTCCTGTTTAGAGAAGATACTCTACATTTCCGGGGTCTCGGTGTAAAAGTGTTTAAGTCAGTTTTTTGGAAAAATGTGTTCATGTCACTATTTCATTATAAATTGCACACTCTTTTGATATAAGTACTCTAAGCTACACGCCAGTACTCAGAATGTATTCCAATTTCGGAAGAAAAAGAGAAAAATATTTTACACTTAGTCGATCCATTGTTCCATGAGTGTTATGGGAATTCGCCTACTTCTTTAGCAATATCAGGTTCCCAAGGAGAGGATCGAAGAGTTCGATTGTATTTTTTTGTTAAAAAATTAAGTTAACTCTTAGGTTTTTATATGTTTGTTAAAAAATGCCCAAGAATAATTAAAGAGTTCAGTTTTTCTTTTGTCAAAAAGGAAAATTTGTATTTGTTTATATTTTTGCAAACTACACTTCTCCGAGAAATTAACGCACCACCTATCATCATAATCAAAAGTTTAAAGTAAATGTTCGTCAAAACTACTTGTCCGATTTGAACGAATTTTTTTTTGAATGACAGGTTGACTCTTCCAGAAACATAGTGTAATATGTGTTGCAATGATAACCTGATTTTTTCATAAAATTTGTAACACCCTCTGGAGTTCAACAGTTACAATATAAACTTGAAATTAAAAGCAAACTGTAGCTTTATCTTTTTTTAACATTTTGTTTTTTGATTTACTTTATTATCTTGGTCACAACAAGAGAAACACAATGTTATAGCATAACATGTTTTTATTAATTTTAATTTGCATTATATGCACTAAAGTGAGTAGCAGGCTATGAGAAAAACATAAATTACAGTAAATTGTCATTAACTAAAAAATACAGGTGTCAAAAAGCATTTCATAGAAGTGTATTTTCAGTCTCCTTAGTCCTTACGTCTTTTTTGCAAAAACCTTTATTTTGATTAATATGCAACGTTAAATACCAGATCTTACTCGCGAGGAATGTGCTCAAGTATTAATATTGTCCGAGGAAGGCTGGAATTACCGAAGTATTGGTAGACGATTTAATGTATATCATACAACCGTTTCACGAATTATACAAAGACTTAGAGACACTGAAAGTTATGGTCGCAGACCGGGACAAGGAAGGAATCGAATAACTAATAAATAAAGTCTTAATAACCCCTATTCCGGAGCGGTTTTTAAGACTATCAGCACTAAGACAACGTTTTGTAACACCCCGCACCCTTTAAACCCAGCTTCCAGCTCTAACTACAGGCCATCGAAGAGCGAGGCTTAATTTTGCCAGGGAACATCGTAACTGGCTAGAAGCTGCACGGCAACAGGTATTATTTACGGATAAGTCAAGATTTTCTTTGTACAATAATAACAGACGTATGCGTGTATATCCGCGCTCTAACGAACGATGTGCTCAGTGTAATTTCTCAAATACTACATTATTTGGAGAAGGATCTGTGATGGTCTGGGAAGGTATTTCTTTGACTGGTCGCACAGAACTTGTGGTCATAAATAATGGAAGCCTTATAGCTGAAAGGTACATATTGGAGGTTTTAGATCAACATGTAATGTCATTTGCGCCATATACAGGGTGTAATTTAATTGAGTGCCGATACTTAAGGGTGATAATCTATGAATGATTCTAGGATAAAAAGTTCATATGGACATATGTCCTAAACCTCTTCATTTTTGAGCTACAGGGTGTTAACATTTTAAGAAAAATATAACCTTTTTATATAAATCACTCTTAGATATTTTTATGAAATTTTGTACATACCTTTTAATCAATAAGGAGCATTTTTTGACCTAACAGATTTATAAAAATTTTTACCAGTGACGTCCGTACGGGGTTTGAACTGAATATTTTTAAAGAAAAAATGGATACGCCACTGCTTTTTCTAAAAACGAAACTTACTTTTGAAATTCTCATTTATTTTAAAGCAAATTTCGTTTATAGACTTACTTTTGTACGACGCACCGTTTTCGCGTAAAAAATAAAAACAAAAAAAAATAAAAAATTTTATTTCAAAAATCGCGATTAATTTAAAAGGAAAAATTCCAAACCTTAAATCGAAAGCGAAATGACAAGAGAAGATAAACAGAATAAAGAACCCACATTATTTACAGTAGTTGTTCGAAGTGTCGTCCACCCACACGTATGCAAGCATGGACTCTTCTTCCCATAGACTGACGCACATTTTCGAAGATTTCCGGGGTGTTTCTTATGGTTTGGCAGCATACTAATATACGATTTCGTAACTCTTCTTCGGTATGAATCGGCACTTGGTACACTAAGCTTTTCAGATGCCCCCAGAAAAAATAGTCTAAACTGTTAAGGTCCGGAGATCTAGGTGGCCATGGCTGCGTTCCTCCGCGACCTATCCACCGATTGCGATAGGTGTGATTTAAAAATTCACGCACTCGTAAGCTAAAATGTGGAGGCGCACCATCGTGCATTAGCCACATCTGGTTTCTTAATAATAATGGAAGGTCTTCAAGCATTGGCGGCAGATCTTCTTCAAGAAAGTGTAAATATGATTGTCCATCAAGTCTTCTTGGGAGAAAAAATGGGCCTATCAAATAATCATCAATAATGCCAGCCCAAACATTTATTGAGAACTGTTCTTGATGATTTGATTCTACAATTGCATAAGGGTTTTCATCCGCCCATAAATGGTTATTATGGAAATTTCTTATTGAGTTTCGAGAAAAATTAGCTTCGTCGGTAAAAAGAATGTGCCTGTCAAATAACGGATTTTCCATCAGGTTTTGAAGAAACCACACACAGAAATTAATGCGCATCGGGAAATCTCTAGGGAGTAATGCCTGGACTCTTTGAATGTGATATGGGTATAATAAATTTTCGATGAGAATTTTCCAAACAAGAAAATGTGAAACATTAAATGTTGCCGCGATTTTCCTCGTGCTACTTTCGGGGTTCTCCTCAATTTCGTGTAAAATTCCTTCTTCAAGTTCCGGTGTTCTTACTGTTTGATGGACTCCTTTAGCACTGTGGTCTACTTTTAAAGTTCCGGTCTCGTGGAGACGTCTATGAATCCTAGAAAATGTTCTCGGATCGGGTAGTACGCGATTTGGATACCGCTCTTGGTATATCCGCCTGGCTTCGTATGCATTACCGTCTGCAAGCCCATAAATAAAATGCATGTCAGTTAATTCACTGTTTGTAAAATTTACCATTCTTTTATTATAATTTAACGTCTTACTGTAATAATAATTATTTAATAATGCAAAATCAATGCCAGGCCTTTTGTCTTTATGAAAAGAAACGTCAAAATTGATGTAGCTTTACCCAGCCTACTGATTTTTATTTGATTTGCTTTAAGAGGGCATTTAATATGGTTACCGTTTTTTTCTTTTCAAACGTTCAGTTGAATGTCACTGGTGAGTAGAAAATAAATTGTTGTCCCAAAAAAAGTGTTTCCACTCATGGTGGGTGCCAACCAAATTCAACAAAATAAATAAAAGCAGTCTCAATGAACCGAAGAAAAAAATGTTTTTTTTGTTTTTATTTTTTTACGCGAAAACGGTGCGTCGTACAAAAGTAAGTCCATAAACGAAATTTGCTTTAAAATAAATGGGAATTTCAAAAGTAAGTTTCGTTTTTAGAAAAAGCAGTGGCGTATCCATTTTTTCTTTAAAAATATTCAGTTCAAACCCCGTACGGACGTCACTGGTAAAAATTTTTATAAATCTGTTAGGTCAAAAAATGCTCCTTATTGATTAAAAGGTATGTACAAAATTTCATAAAAATATCTAAGAGTGATTTATATAAAAAGGTTATATTTTTCTTAAAATGTTAACACCCTGTAGCTCAAAAATGAAGAGGTTTAGGACATATGTCCATATGAACTTTTTATCTTAGAATCATTCATAGATTATCACCCTTAAGTATCGGCACTCAATTAAATTACACCCTGTATAGGGCAAGGATTTTTGTTGATGCAAGATAATGCCAGGCCTCATGTTGTTGGAGTTGTGAGGAATTATCTAGAGGAAGTTGGTATCAATACCATGACATGGCCAGCTCGAAGCCCGGATTTAAATCCCATAGAGAATCTCTGGGGCACTCTTGGGAGGAGGTTACAAGAGGAACGGAACTTGAATACTTTGGAAGATGTGGGGAGGCGACTGATTGAAATATGGGAAGAACTTGACCAAAATGATATACGGTCGCTTATTTTAAGTATAGGCCATTGTTGCCAAGCAGTTATTTGTGCCAGAGGCGGAAATACTCGCTACTGGCATTTTGTTTACATTTTGTTTCTTTGTTCCTCGTTGTTGAATTTGGATAATAAATGTTAATAAAAACATGCTATAAAATTGTGTTTCTCTTGTTGTGACCAAGATAATAGAGTAAATCAAAAAACAAAATATTACAAAAAGATAAAGTCACAGTTTGATTTTAATATTAAGTTGATATTGTAACTGTTGAACTCCACAGGGTGTTACAAATTTTATGAAAAAATCATTTTATCATTGCAACACCCCGTACTTATACAAAAATAAGTTTGTATGCAAATACAATAGTACGCTAACTTTCCTAAAGAGTCAACCTGTTATTCAAAAAAAAATCATTTAAATCGGACAAGTAGTTTTGACAAAAATTTTAAATTTACTTTAAACTTTTGGTTATTTTTTGGTGGAGCGTTAATTTCTTGGAGAAGTGTATATAATGTTGTTATTACTAATCCCATTTATATTTCACTCGGATGCAAAAATATTGAAAGAACTGATACACTCCGAATTTTGACTTTTACATCATGAACCCAGCATTTGCTACTTTTTCTTTTCATTCTTCTCTTCCCCTGGAAATAAGCAAATTATAATAACATCTCGTTTATTAAGTAACGACATAACGCCTGCTTCTATCAACAGTAGTCGCTTATTATTCGGCCACTTGTCTAAGCTAAGCTAACTTGAAGAAATATCTTGACTGAATTGCAAATAAAACGGCCATTTTGCGAGTTTATGCCAAATTGACAGTTGACACATAAATCAGCGAAACAAGCGATCTCAGTTACAAATCCGGTGACCTTAGCGTAGGTAAGGGGGGAGGAAATTTGACTGAGATAATCTTACCTCCTTGGTCAAACATAACGGCAACTTAGTCAGTTCAGCTCAGACAAGTGGCCAAATATTAAGCGACTAATAGCTAGGTAACTGCTGACGAAAAATACCGATGCATATGATACCGATTCCGATGATCCGCAATAGTGAACGCAGTGCACTTAAAAAATTAAATCCGTGCCGTCGGTGCGATGCCGATCAGTGGACGCATACCCTAATGCCTTGGTTTCGTGGTTTTATAGTTACACCGAGCCAGCCAGACAATCAGTTTCGTGTCCTCTAAGTTCAATCTACTATCTGTTATGCCAATAAAACAGTCAAGTCTTCCTCCACAAAATTTTTAATATAAAATGTGGTTGACAATGTTCCCTACATGTTTCGGGCGTCTAGACGTCCATCTTCAGGGGATACTAAAAGGGATTTCAAAATGGTAAAACGACCAGTTAAAGTGGAATAAATGATGACTTACCTAAAATCAAGTTAAATAAAATTAATTAGAGTTTCCTCAAATTAATGAGTGCAACTGGAAGTGAGTAGGAACTTGTGTGAACTTGCAACTTAAATAATTATGAAGATTGTCATGGTGATTTGAAAGAAGGATTTTTTATAATGGTTTTAAATTGTGAAGAAAGAAATTTAATTAAAATTTAATTTTTGGAAACATGCTCCGTATTAAAAGAAATTGGAAAAGATTAGAAAAATGGGTATATGCCCTATGGCAACCAAAATTAAAAAGTTGATATCATTTTTGAAACATGAAAATTTTTTTAAAGTTTCTTGGAAAATTTAAGTAGTGATAATCACTACCATGTTTACTCTACATACACGTGTCTCGGAGTGAAGCCTACTTGGAAAACGAATATGACATCATCAAAATTGACAGCCATCATAAAATTTGAGAGGTTTGTAATAGTTATTTACGATATAAGTGTTGTAAAGATTCATATTACAACACGAGATGTTAAAGTTGTTAAACGAGGCGTCAGCCGAGTTTAATCAAACATCGAGTGTAGTTATATGAATTTACAACAAGAATATTGTACAAAATTTTATCTCCTTTCATCTATGAATAAAAATATTTGGCAAAAGGCATTTTTTTTTTAAATAAAAATGCACCTGCTATTAAAAATCGTTTTGTAAGGGCATCTATTACAGCACTAGTGCTGTAATGGCATCTATTACAGCACTAGTGCTGTAATAGATGCCCTTACAAAACGATTTACAGAACTGTAAAATTCATATTACTAAATGAAAGTAGATAATAGTTATTTACGATATAAGTGTTGTAAAGATTCATATTACAACACGAGACGTTAAAGTTGTTAAACGAGGCGTCAGCCGAGTTTAATAAAACATCGAGTGTAGTAATATGAATTTACAACAAGAATATTGTACAAAATTTTATCTACTTTCATCTATGAATAAAAATATTTGGCAAAAGGCATTTTTAAAAATAAAAATGCACCTGCTATTAAAAATCGTTTTGTAAGGGCATCTATTACAGCACAAGTGCTGTAATGGCATCTATTACAGCACTAGTGCTGTGATAGATGCCATTACAAAACGATTTACAGAACTGTAAAATTCATATTACTAAATGAAAGTAGATAAAATATTCGATATTGGGTTTACAAGATCCGCAAGGATCTGTCAATTATTTATGGAAAAGAATTTGAAAGAACACTGGACGCCTAAAGTACCTGAAAATTAGACGCTCTTTCTATCTAGAGAGAAAATTTAAGACTCGCATAAATGAACATTGTAAAGAGATAGAAAGAGCATCTAATTTAAATTTATCTCCCTCTAAAATTAAATCTATCTTTTCAAGGAAGGTCTCCATAAACAAACACAACTTCAACCCAGATACAAGCACTGAAATCTCGACTAAATTATTACATTTTTGTAATAAAGGCAACAAATTGGATCTGCTTGAGATCATGAAGATAAATAAAATAATTAAAGACCCAAGTATCAATTGCGTTAACAATGAAATCATTCACAACAGCACAAGTTTTTTCAAAGCCTTAGATTTTCATTAGTTATAACTAAATTGTCTTTATAATAAAACTCACCTCGTATTATCTCTACATTACCCGTTCTTTCGCCCCAAGGAAGTTAAACTATTTCTTTATTGTTTTTCCACTCCGTGCTTCTTAGGGTACATTTGTTCATAAACATTGGTTGATTTAGGATAATTTATATTTTTAGGATTTATTTTCAAGTTTTGAGTGCAACATCCAGTGTTACTATAATGTTTGCCCCTTTTTTCGACTCACATATTCAGTGTAGTTTCTCATTTCCCTCATTTGGACATTTATAACCCCATTTTTTAACAAACAATACAATTCAATCATTCGTTGACAGATGTCTTTAGTGTGGTCACCCTTTAGGTACTTTAAGCGTCCAGTGGTCATAACTTCTAGATGGTAGATGTTGGCTCACCTGACAGCGCCCGGTGAAATACCATTGCATCGGCTTAGGTGGCGTGAAGTTGCTCTCTTCAAGCAAAATTATCCAAACATCCACCATGTCGAATAGTTAGGCAGGTCCTTCGAACAACATTCAAAATGGAAATGGTGTGACAACGGAAGTTGTTAAAAGACCCGAGATTAGCAGCTTTTAAATTGACTTCTGCAATATAAGAGGACTTAACTCGAACCTCAATGCAGTCCATCAACATTTACAATCTACCAAACCTCATGTACTCGCACTAACCGAAACAAAGGTCAGATCATTAATTGGTACGGTCAGCTATTTATATCCAGAGTGTGACTTCAATCACCGATTTAGACGCAGTTTTCGCCGTAGCCTCTTTGTCAGCAGTGATATTTCCTGTCAACGAGAGGAGACGCTCGAGCCTAATGACTTTAATGTCATGTAGTTTAAAATATCTCAGATTCCAGACCGAGATGATGATTTTGCTAGTCTGTTGGAACTTTAAACCCCGAATTGTACACTGTTACCACTCCGTTAGGAACGTCTGACCACAACCTTATTATTAGAAGCAGCCTACTAAATCACGCAAGGTTTGGCATTACATCAGCTGGGTAGGATGACCTAAAAGACCATTTTAGAACCTTTCATTGGCGGAACGTTTGATTTAAATCTGATGATCCACTCACCTATGCTAGAAAAGTATAGAAGGTTATCCTTACTGGCATGGAAGCCTTCATCCCTTTCTCAAAAAGTGCCCTTCTAACGGCAAGCCTTGGTTTACCAAAAATTGCGAATGAGCTGTTGAATCAAAAAATTATTTCTACCGGAAATGGCGTCAAAACCCTACCGCCAAAAATCGTACCAACTTTGTTACACGAAAGCAAAGAAGCACACGCCCAGAGGATCAAAGGCGAGCTTCTTAAATGTCCTAACGGCTCAAGACAATTTTGGTCGGTAGCTAAGGCCGTCAGTCAGAACTTTAACAAGTCAACCATTCCACCTCTAACATGTCCTGATGGCACCATTGCGACCAAAGCACAGGAAAAAGCGAACTTACTGCCGGAACTATTCTCTTCACATTCAACAATTAATTTTTAAGGAAAGACTCCACCGAACATTCCCCCTGTAGAATCGAGAATGCCCGAGATTGTTTTCCGGCACCGCAATGTTAAACGAATCTTGAGGAGTCTTGACAACAAACAAGCTGGTCCTGACGATATTCCAGTCATTGTAATTAAGACAGCGCTGACGAATTGACACCAGTATTTTGTAGGTTTTTTAACTTATCTTACAAAAAAAGAATATTTCCTTCCTGCTGGAAAACTGCGCCAGTCCAGCCCATGCTCAAAAAAGGCAAGAAAATCTTGCCAAACAACTATCGTCTAGTCGCATTGCTTTCTGTTATATCAAAAGTTATGGAGAGAGCTACCGGGAAGGCTTCAACATTATTAGTGACCGCCAGTATGGATTCCGTAAGTCTAGATCAACAGGAGACCTTCTCGCTTATGTTGCTCACGTTTGGAACAACGCAATAGAACATCATGGGGACTCTTGGGCGGTAGTACTGGACATTTCCAAGACCTTTGACCGAGTATGGCATGAGGGGCTCCTAACTAAAGTGAGAGCATACGGAATGCCGATGCAATTTTGTTCATGGCTTGCAAGCTTTCTTAAAGACCGTTCTCTACGACTGGCGATGAACGGATTTCCATTCAGACACATTTAACATCAACGCCGGGGTCCCTCAAGGTTCTATATTGATTGCCCACCCTCTTTTTATTATACATTAACGATCTTTTAGAAAAAAACTCAAAATCTTATATATAGTTTCGCTGATGACAGTACACTTGTTTCATCTTTTACTTTGGATGCTCGAAAATCGGCTGCCAATGCATATCTCTATGGGCACTTACCCTATTTAATGTAGTTTAGATATGTTTATTTAATTATATTGTTAAGTATATTTATTTTTATTATATTAACTTAAATATGTTTACAAACCATCCAGTTTCGTGTTTAATTTCCACTTTAAAATATTTAAAAAAGCTTTAATAAAAATATAAGGAAATATTTTTTGAAACAGGCAGCCTCCTGCATGTTGCATCTACACTGCAAAACGGCAGCTGATTTTGACATTTGATTAGACATGCGTACATCGGTTCAATTGTTCAATAACATGGGCAATTGCCATCTTTAACTATAGTATTCGTTGGTTAATAGAGCATCGCATTCAGCGTACGTAAAGCGTCGAGCGTCGAGCGTCGTAAACAATTCGAAGTGTTTTTCAAGGCGTTTTTAGTGGTAACGATGTGCTCTATAGTTTTACGTAGGAGAAGGAAAGAAAAATAAATATGCCAAAGGTTGAGATGTGACAGGTTGAACCAAACCATACTAGGTAAACCTTTAACCATGCTTTAAAGGTGGATTTCTGCTGACCAATTAAGAAAAATTAAATTAGGATGAGGGTAAAATAGAAACACACGTTATGTACTAATTTATACCGTAGAATGGGGTATTATGAAACACCCGGGGTTATATGAAACAAACGTACCTATTTCAAATTAGGCGCGAAAACTGACATCTGACAGTAGTCTAACATTGACAAGAAGATTTTGTGGTTTTGACAGATAACCAGCTGTGCTATTTATGAGATTAATTGGTTTGTGGTAAGTACCTTACAATCACTTTAAAAAATTAAATAAAATCTGACAAATATTCATAACCTTCGCTAACATCTTATGTAAACAAAATTAGTATACCAATTTTTGCTTTGGTCGAAAATAACACAAATCAACTTTTTCAGGGTAACATGAAACATGCCTAGAAAATACAAAAGGAAGTTGGGTAGCAAGATAAGGAGAGATTATGATCCAAATGCAATGGAAAATACATTAGCTGCTGTTGTAGACGGTCATCTATATTTCCGACAAGCAGGAGAAAGATTTAGTATTCATCATGCAACCCTGTACAAGAAATATAGAGAAAGATATGGAGACAAACTTGGTAGACCACCAGTTCTTAGTGTAGCCGAAGAAAAAGTCTTAAGCGACGGTTTGTTAGTGGCGGCAAGTTTTGGGCACCCGATGACGGAAAATGACATAAAAACTTTTGCCCAAAGATACTTGAATCGCAAAGGTGTAAACATACCACAGTTCAAAGACAATTTACCGGCCAATGACTGGGTTAAGGAATTCTTGCAACGACACCCCCAATTATCTATACGAGCATCTGAGAACTTAAAGAGAGTTAGAGCTTCTTTGACAGTTGAAACATTAAACGCGTACTTCAATGAGCTCCATGCTTCAATTGAAGGTGTCCCACCTGCAAACATCATTAATTATGATGAATCCAACTTCACGGATGATCCCGCGAGACAACGTGTTATTGTTCGTAAAGGTATCAGGCATGCATCGAGAATCCTAGACTTTACAAAATCACCGACCTCGGTCATGTTTTGTGCAGCGGCCGACGGAACTCTTTTGCCCCCTTATATCGTCTATCGGGCGAAGAATGTCTATCCCGAATGGGTGATGAATGGACCTCCTTGTAGTTGCTATAATCGTAGTAAAAATGAATGGTTCGATAATGATATATTTTTTAGACTGGTTCAATAAAATAGCGTATCCTTATCTCAAAAGGCTAGAAGGGCGAAATATTATGATTGGAGACAATCTGTCAAGCCAATTATCACTGAACATTATCAACAAGTGTGTTGAGGCTTACATAGAATTCAAGTTTTCCTTTAGACGTGTCATATTTTAGACCGCTTAAAGCAGTGTGGAGAAAACATTTAACAAAAGAGAAATTAAGAAATAAAGGTTGTCTTCTCAAGTCACAGTTTCCATCAATGTTAAACGAGTGTTTACAAATACTGGCACATAAAGATAAAGCAAACATAAAAGCAGACTTCCAAGCAACAGGAATTTTCCCTTTTGATAGAAGTGAAGCTTTAAAGAAAGTTCTGGGTGCCTCGGCATCTATACAGCAAGGTGCTGAGTAGATCTTTTCAAGAAATAACAGAAATTGCAGCCACAGTCAATGATAAACCAAAAGTAGAAAGATCACGAAAAATAAATGTCGGGGCAGAAAAATCTGTCAGACCTAAGGTTTTTATTGTAGAACCCGGACCAAGTGGCAGTAATCACTCCAATCAGATCGATGATAACGTGCAATGACAAAGCCATCAAGAATCAAATCAAGACAATTTTGATAGTGACAGTTTTTCCCATGTCAATGACTCAAATATAGAAATCGATAGCGAAGAATCAATTAAAGTGCCTGTTAACAAAGCAAATACTAGCCAAATTGAAGTAGATTAGTTTGTTATTATACAGTTTTCTTATTGCTGTGGAAAAAAATAAACAATGAAACAGTTTGTTGTCAAAGTCACCGATCTTAAGAAAAAGAAGATCATTGTTAGTTGTTTGGGGCAATTTATGGACAAAAAGATATTTCCATATTCCCCAAAACTAAAGATATTGTTGATGTCCAAATATATATTGTCCAAACCTATAATTAACAGAGGACGATATATATTTCAAAAAGTAGTTTTCTATTTTTACGTTTAAGAAAATGTTCATTCAGTTTTTTTCATTGAAATAAGTTTATAAAACGTTCTTAACTTTTATTTGTCCCCTACAGATCGATACACAACTAATAATAAAGTTGTAAGCATGTGACTTGCTCTTTTATTATATTTACTTACCTATCTTATCCGCTAAGTACCTACGTTAAAAACGATGATATATGTTTCATAAAACCGCAAGAGAGTCTAATAAGAAACAAAATCCAGATTGTGTAACCTTTACTACAGGAAATTTCTAGTGTTTCGTATAACCCCGAGCATGGGGTAAAACGAAACACCTAAGAAAATATTTTTTTTCCAGAAGCGGGTTGACTTAATTTTCTTTTCAGTTATGGATTTGATAACTCTAGTCAACCCGCATCCAGACATGTTATTTTCAAAATGATTGAATAATTCTTAAGAAAGTTATTACCATTTCTCTCAAAAAGTGTTTCATATTACCCCATTCTACTGTTGTGTTATCTGGGTATTGTCTATTCGTCTTCTGTCTTTGTTGTTTTCTGCTACCGAGAAGACCAAAATAGTTTACATATAAGTTTGGTGTGTTTATTTGTATAAAGGCGCGTAATATTGGGCTACCCCGATATGAGCTCTTTACATTAAAATTGTACTTGAGCATCGCTCAATTTTTACAATACATACCTAATCACTTTAAGTTCGCTTCTCATGGTTAAAAAAAACGGATTTCTAATATAGGGACCCAATATTTATTTAATAAATTAATAAAATTATTATAATATTTTTTCTCGTAAATAAGCATAAAATATTTAATTTATAATGCCCTAAAATGTATATAGATTTTTTGGTCGATAATTGGCTTTATTTTTTGCCTTGCGGCCTCAAATTTTGTGCGAACGTCTGCAATATTTAAATTTGTTGTATCATAAGTATATTTCAAAACCTCATTGCAGTTTTGCTTTACAATATCCCGCTCTTTACTAACTACGATTTTATCTAACTCATATAGAACATGATTACAATATTTCCTGATCTTTCTTCGATATTCGATCAGTTGTTCAAAAATATCATCTTCTTCTTTATGTTCTTGAGCTTCAGCCAGGGTACTCTTAATCGTTTTTTGATTTAATCGATGTTCGTACATAGTTACACTTACTGTACTCTTGTTGTCTCTCGAAACTTCTGTAGATTCAACCTCTAATATTCCATCCTCATTTAAACTGAAAATAGTTTTAAATTCTATATCACCTGCTCTTCTCGGAGGTATGTTGGTTATGGTTAACGATGCCAGCAATACATTAAATTTGCAATTTTTTCTTTCTCCTTCATAAATACACTTTTCTAAGCTAAACTGATTATTTTTACTAGTGCTTGTATAAATAACACTAGATATCGCAGGAAGTGGAGAATTTTTTTTAATTGCAACTTTCATCAATCCTCCATTTAATCCAAATCCTAATGTCAGCGGTGTTACGTCTACTACGTTGTATTTTTCTAATTCTTTACAGTTGTTTTTAAGTATTGCAGCTTGAACAGCTGCTCCTAGTGCTACAGCCTCATCAGGATTTACATCTGTTTTTAGTGTTTTGCCATTAAAATAAGAACTTAACATCGTTTGTATTTTAGGAATTCTAGTCGTTCCACCTACCAGTACAACTTCATCAATGTTAGCTTTTGTCATATCTAAGTCGTTCAAGCATTGCGTTATTAAATTTGTCGCTCTGGTAAATAAATCTTCACATATTGTCTCAAATTCGGTCCTTGATATTGTCATAGCAAAACTATCATCTTCATTTCTTCCAAAGTGATCCAGTTCAAAAGAAACTTTCTCTCTTACGGTTAGTTGAATTTTAAGTTGTGTGGATCTCTTTTGAACTCTAAGCAATTGTTCTTTTATTTTGCGATCTTCTTTATTAAAAATCTTAACTAACGCGTCGTAGAAAAAGTTATTTAATAGTTTTTCGTCGAAATCTCTGCCTCCTAAAAAGGAATCCCCTTCAATACCAATTACTTTAAATTTTTCGTTGTCAACTTCAATTACAGACACGTCTAATGTGCCTCCACCAAAGTCAAACACTAAGAGAGTAGTTTTTGTCTTCAGTTTATCAATACTATAATGAATGGCCGCTGCTACAGATTCGCATACCAATTTTAACACGTTCAGCCCTAAAAAGCAAATATTCACAAGATTAAAATCTAAACGACTGATTGGTAAATAATTATTTCGAGTTTTTAAAGGTCATAAAATATCACTACATTTTAATGGTGGTTTCTCATGGCCCGTGATTTTGCGGGTAGCGCTGCCCCGTGAGAGGCGTGCCGGCTCAGCCTGGACGTATATTCTTAACAAAATATTGCTCTATTTTCTGCTTATAGCTTGACTTACAATGGTAAAAATGTCACAAATTTATGCCTAAGAGTACCGAATAATTTGCATTATGTAAACAGTGTAAGTTATAAAATTTGCGGCAAGTGAGTGTAGCGAGAATCACTTTCAGGTCTAAACAAGTTGGGAGACCACTCTAGGAAGTAAATATTTATTTTAGTTTTGTTGACAGTTCTCTGTGAAAACGTAAGGAAAACGTGTTTGGTCAAGGGAGGGGACTCTTTTTATTACTAACCAACACAGCATACCTCCTTTAAGATACATCTCTGATATATTTCGAATATCTTAAAAACATAACGTTTTATATTAATATCCCTGAAATATTTTAGATTCGTTACATTCAAAATGATAGTTGACATACCCTGCCTTTGACACTTGACGGACCAGATGCAGAAAAACCAGCCTGTTCACCTCACGGGTTACACTTATTTTATGTTTTGTTTGTGTAATGTTTAATTAACAATATTTATTATTAGGCATTGTTGTTTGTGGGTGAACTGTGCTACTACCGAATAATTATATTATGGATAATAACATTGAGGTAAGTCTTTATTTTAATAATATGTATATTAATAATTTTAGATTATTTTATGATTTTCCTCGCTTTAGTTTATTTATTAAACCTGAGTTGTTACTGTTATAAATTAGAATATTGAACAGTAAAGAGACAGAAAAAGAATGATAACTTTTTACATTATAAAAACATTAATAGAATAACAAAATATGCAGTAATGCATCATCTCCCTCCGATACAGAACTACAGGTACAAGCATTTGTTGCACGGTTGCAGTACAAACTTAGTTTGTCCCGTGAGTTGTAAGAACTTTGAATAACTACATAAGTTGATAACAAATTTTAGTTAAACTTTCCTGTCTTTAAAATGGAATATGTAGTTTTAATAGTGTTCATGTGTCAAACATTGATATACGCAGGGACCTATAACATAAAAGTCGATTTGTACAACTTATTGCCAAGGAGATGGTTTAGAATCTTGCAGAGTATACTGTAAAAGATTTCCAAATCGTCGCTTACCAAACGCGGCAATTGAAAGACGTCTTCGTGAAACGAGTAGGCTTGCGCCTGTTTTACTCATTGTGGCTGTGCACGTACGGTAAGAACTCCGGAGGTTGAGGAAGATACTCTAAATCCGATTGAAGAAAATCCTAAACTCAGCAGCAGACGATTGGGCTTAGAGCTAGGGGTATGCAAAGATACTGTTTATAGAGTGACCAGAGAACAACTACTGCACCCATTTCATATTCAACGGGTAGAAGATCTTTTACCCCATGATTTTGAACCAGGCCTAACTTTCTGCCGGCTTATCCAAAAACATAGAAATCAAGATAGGAACTTTACACAAAGAATGGCATAACTAATTTGCACAATGAACATGTCTATGCTGAAGAAAATCCTCATGCGACTAAAAGAACCCATTACCAGCATGAGTTTAAGATCATTGTGTGGGCAGAAATTATAGACACTTTCAAAATTGGTCCTGTCATTTTACAGCCTCGACTAAATGGCGAAAAATATTTGGAACATCTGCGAAACGAGTTACCAAACTTCTTAGATCTCCTGCCCTTGGAACCTCAAAGAAGAATGTGGTTTATGCATGGCGGTGTTCCCCCACATTTCTCGTTAAACGAACGTAACTATTTAAACGAACAGTATCCAAATAGATGAATAGGTACAGGCAATGATGTACCTGCAAATTGGCCAGCTCGATCTCCTGATATGACACCGATGGATTACTTTTTATTAGGAACTTTGAAAACCCTTGTGTATTTTAGGCCAGTAGATACAGAAGATGAATTAAGGAGACGTATTCAAACTGGAATTGACGCTTTGAGAAATGATGAGGAAATGATCCAAAGAGTACAATTTAATTTTTTAAAGTATATTAATCTTTGTACAAACGAGAATGGAGGTTATCTTGAACATTTGTTAAAATAATTTTTCTGATGAATCTCTTATTAACTGTTTTTACTAGAGAATAAAATTAACAACACATTTATGTACTTAAATGTTTTTTTTTTTTAGTTTTTAGTGATGGTTACTTTAATTTAACGCCTTCGCTTCAAATTGGGTTCAATTATTACAATAATGTAGACCTGGCAATACACGAAGTGAATTTTTTAAATCCAGATATCTCAAAAACACCGCTGCTTAAAAATTTAGATAAAATACGTTGGAGAATAAGAATTTTTATTTAAAAGCTATATAGAGGGTGGTTTAAAAAAGTAATTTTGTCTTATGTAAAATGAGAGCAGATTTTTATTTTCTACCCCACAGAATCCCCCCTAGCCGAATATTGTGCCAATACACCAATTATTAAAAAAAATGTTGATTGAAAAACTAAAACCAAATTGAACTTTTGACACTCTATATCTCTGAAATCATCCACTTTTGGACTGAGGTAAGTTGGGTTAGATCGTCATATTTAAGCCTCAGGAATTTGTGGTAGCATTTTCTCCGCACCTCTTAGAGACACCCTGTATAACCGATATATTGCTAATACTGTGTTACAGAAGTGTCCCCAGCATGCGGCATTTGCCGGAAGCGTTGTGTCTGCACAATTCGCGTGTAGGTCAGGTCCAGCTTTAAACTTATTTAGCTTAATTTTTTCGAATTGATATTGATATACACTTGCATTTTGTAGGCTTGTCTTAAAAAAAGAATATTTTCTTCTTGCTGAAAAACTACGCAAGTCCAGCCCATACCTAAAAAAGACAAGAAGACCTTGCCAAACAACTATCGTCTAGTCGTATTGCTTCCGGATATATCAAAGTTATGAAGCAGGCTATCAACGAAAAATTATTAACGTACCTGGAAGGCTTTAACATTATAAGTGACCGCCAGTACGAATTCCGTAAGTATAGATCAAGGAGACCTTCTCGCTTATGTTACTCACGTTTGGAACAACGCAATAGAACGTCATGGGGAGTCCCGAGCGGTAGCACTGGACATTTCCAAGGCCTTTAACGAAGTGTGGCATGGGGCTCCCAAATGAAGTGAGAGCATACGGAATGCCGGTTCAATTTTGTTCATGGCAGTCGAACTTTCTTAAAGACCGTTCTCTGCGAGTGGCGATGGACGGATTTCTTTCAGACACATTTAACATCAATGTCGAAGTCCCTCAGAGTTCCATATTGTCGCCCACCCTCTTTTTACTATACATTAACGATCTTTTGGAAAAAACTAAAAATCAAATATATAGCTTTGCTGATGACAGCACACTTGTTTCATCTTTTACTTTGTATGATGGAATCTCGACTGCCAATGCACATCTCTATAGGCAGCAAGAGGTCTTACATCTTAACAAGGTCCTGGGAGAAATTCTGTCTTGGAGTGACAGTAACCAAGTAGAATTTAACGCTAAAAAAACAGGCGGTAGTTTCTTCTAAAAAAGTTAATGTTGAAGAACCAGATATAGTCATGGCGGGACACCCGATTCCCTTGGCTTCATCAATAATTAATTTATTGGGCTTCAATTTAGATAGTCATTTTTGAAATTTTTGAAAAATATTTAGTAATAAATGCCTTTTATACCGTTTCAGGTTAAAAAATAGTTTACTTTTTCTTTTTTTTTTAAATAGACATCTTTTTTAGAACCCAGTGGGTTTCTTTACCCTACTTTGCTATAATAAATTAAGAAATATTGCATACCAGTATGCATATTTGGTCAAGAGAATGCATATAACTGCATATTTTAAAGGCAAACAAGGCATATATATGCGCATATTTTGGCTGAGTTTAAGTGCTTATACTCCACCCTTTAGTCATATGTCTTGGCACAGTCACGTTGCGGTCATTGCTAAGGCAGCTGCGCAAAAACACTTTTCCGAACTAAGAAGTTCTATACACCCGAACAACTTTGGATGCTTTATAAAGCTCAAATTCGACTATTCGAATTTTTGGGAATCTGCTCCTAAACATATCCTAGGATTACTGAATTCTATTCAAAGAAGAGCCATTCGCTTGATCGGTGACCATGATCTGACAAACAACCTGAAAAGCCTTAAAAATTGAGAGCAGGTTGGCGACTTGAGTCTATTTTAGAAATATTTTTATGGCAAGTGCTCAACTGAGGTTGATCGCTTAATTCTACCCAGAGCGGAGCATGGTAGAAACGAGCCACTGCAGCCCACCCGTTCGTGGTTTAGCTTAGTGTCCCACGCACGGCACTGTTTAAAAATTCTTTCATCTAGAGAACGTCATCACTCTGGAACAACCTCCCTGAGGCCGTGTTTCCCAACGAGTATAATCTCCAAAGATTAAAGATCAACGTGAATCGTCTCATGCGCACACGCACCGCTCGCAGAGCGACATAAAGGATTAATCCTGCAGTAAGGTAAAGAAAATATAAAATATAACAAGATAAGGCATTAATTTTCTCGGCAATACACCGTAAGAAATTATGAAAATTTCAGGACTTGCGTATTTTAGGGTGAGAGAAATTTCGAATTACAATTTAGTTTCTGGCATAGTTCCGTAAGTTGTTCTTAATACCGTAACAGGTGGCCTTTCTCGCTTGGACTCCTTCTATTATTTTCTATACAACATACGACGAAAGCTGCAAAATAATTTAATTTTTTACAGTTTAAAAGCAAGTGAGAAGGAGGTTTCAAATGTTTATAGTAGACTTGAGGAACATGTTAATTTTTACAAAACATATAATTGTGGAAACCTCAATGCAGCGCATTGTAAAAACTGTAAAACAGTAAACACTTAAACAAACAATTCTACTGCTAATATAATATTTATTTATATTATAAAACTACGGTAAAGGTTTTAGTAGAAAAATGTCAATGTTAAGCACACTGAAAAAAATGAATGACTTAACACAACAGGGCTAATAAAAGTAATATTTTAATGTAGTATGCGATCTTTAAACAAAAAGAAAGTTTTTGTTACGTTCAAATATGGAGGCAATAAGGTAATATGATATACTGTGAATTATATTGTTAGGGAGGCAAGAAAGAAAAATTTCACTAATGTGTCAAAAATGATGCGGACGAAACACGTTTTAAAGCGCATTACTGTAAAAATAAGATTTTATACTAATAATTAAGAAATTTGTTGAGTTCTGTAAACATTGAATAATATTATATTATTATTATTATTATTATAATTATCATCATATTACCAGTATGTAAAATGTCAACGGGCGCCCCTGAATTTTAGTGTACACTTACCCGCCAATTCTGCAGCTTTCTTCGTAGCTTTTCGTTGAGCATTACTAAAATGAGCTGGTACGGACACAACTGCTTCTGTGACTTCAAATCCTAAGGAATGTGTAGCTGAATCTTTTAAATATTTAAGAATTTCTGAGCTTACTTCTTCTGGCGTTTTGTTTACCAATTTTTTATTCTGTTTTATCTCGATTTCTGCATTTCCGTCTTGTCCTCGAACAATTTTATAACTACATTCCTTGTTAGTTATGAGATTTTGAACATAAATATCATCGTATTTTCTTCCCATTAATCTCTTGACATCTAAAAATATTTAATGTGAATTAGATACAGTTGGATAATTCTTTATGTGATATATAGTTCGCCACACGGCTCGTGGGCTACGAAAGGAATTTAAGAAATGTGGACAAGAAATACACATTGTTGCTGTAATACTGTCATGAAAAGAGGCCTTTTCCAAAATTATTATTTCATTTTACATTTAAATCATTAATACACGTCTCTCAGCCTGGTGACCTACAAATTTAGTAGGTTACTATTTATTATTTCACTATTTACTATTTGAAGCACATCGCCGAGTTTGTTATTTATTGATGTTATACAAACAGTTATAATAATAAAATAATACATGATTGTTAGACAAACCATAATGGATATAAATAGCATCCTCGGTGATACGGAAGGCAGCTATCAAGAAGCTCGCAAGCAGCTATCAAGAAGCTCGCGAGCAGCTATCAAGGAGCTCGCGAATAGCTATCAAGAAGCTCGCGAGCAGTTATCAAGAAGCTCGCGAATAGCTATCAAGAAGCTCGCGAGCAGCTATCAAGAAGCTTGCGAATAGCTATCAAGAAGCTCTCGAAGAGCTATTAAGAAGCTCTCAAAAAGAGCGTTCAAGAAGCGATCAAACAGCCATCAGCTGATAGTAGCTCGGTAGCTCCGCGAATAATCCAAGACATTTCATCCCCCGACCCCGAGGGCACGTTGACCGAATAATCCAAGCCATTTCATCCCCCGACCCCGAGGGCACGCTGACTGAATAATAGATTCCAGCTTGTGTGCCACAAGGCAAACCTGAACGAATCTGAATGTGCTTTCAATTGCCCAGCCAAAACAACGGACCGGATATGAATGGAATACAAGTGCAGTGTAGGGTGTGTGCATGCGCGCGGTTTATAGCATGTTGGAACTTCTGTGAACTATAAATGACTCATTTGCAAAGCATAGCAAATTAGAATCATCTTTATTACTTATAATAAAATTTGTATAAATAGTTAGTAAGATTATTTAAAAGCTAGGGGCTAGCTTTCGGTAGCGCGGGGGATGTCATGAAAAAAGGCCTTTTCCAAAATTATTATTTCATTTTACATTTAAATCATTAATTCACGTCTCTCAGCCTGGTGACCTACAAATTTAGTAGGTTACTATTTATTATTTCACTATTTACTATTTGAAGCACATCGCCGAGTTTGTTATTTATTGATGTTATACAAACAGTTATAATAATAAAATAATACATGATTGTTAGACAAACCATAATGGATATAAATAGCATCCTCTCTGATCCGGAAGGCAGCTATCAAGAAGCTCGCGAGCAGCTATTAAGAAGCTCGCGAGCAGCTATCAAGAAGCTCGCAAATAGCTATCAAGAAGCTCGCGAGCAGCTATCAAGAAGCTCGCGAATAGCTATCAAGAAGCTCTCGAAGAGCTATTAAGAAGCTCTCAAAAAGAGCGTTCAAGAAGCGATCAAACAGCCATCAGCTGATAGTAGCTCGGTAGCTCCGCGAATAATTTAAGACATTTCATCCCCCGACCTCGAGGGCACGTTGACCGAATAATCCAAGCCATTTCATCCCCCGACCCCGAGGGCACGCTGACTGAATAATGTAAGTTAGAGGATAGAAGTAAGAGTTGAGTGTTATTGTAATTGTGGTAAGAATAAAGAGCTTTGTTTTGTAGACCTGTGTCCTTTTATCCGTGTCACACTTTTAGAACCCCCTTTTTAACTAATATCAATTATAAACGTGACAATACTCTGTTTAAATTTCCATAAAATATTAATTTGAATGTAATTCGAATATATTATATACATAAAACAATTAGATGTACCTATTGTATACACCCCGTAAAATATATCCCGTTTGTTTTTTCCATTTACATTCAACTTTTAATTGCTTAATATAATTTATTATATTTTTAAAGAAGTGTAGATAATATTTACGAAATTAATAATTTATTTTGGTAAATTTGGCAACCCACATCTAATACAGCGCGGATTCCTGGGCCACAAGTTATCATCTGGCACTTAATAATTGTTTTGTCTCTTTTTATCGTATATAATAATGCATTAGGGATAATGTGCTTGTCATCATGATATCTATATTATCTTATTATGCTTTTTAATTTATAATTAATAATTGTATTTAAACGTATGTAGCTGTTTGTAAAATAAATATACATACACTGTGTTCAAAAAATCCCGGACCGGACAATTATTTAGAAAATGGCGCACGATATAAAAAAACTTCTGGTATAAAAGTTGTAGGCCTTAACAAAAACTATAAAACTAGGACACCTGTAATTATACAGGGTGCCTCAAACAGTCATGGTAAACAATATTATCTTTTTAAATGAAACGCCCTATATCTTACAAAACTTTTGGATTCTAAATAAAATATCAATTATTTTTTAATAAGCACACTATAAGTCTAAACTTAATAGTTTCTGAGATATCGACTACGAAAAATTATATTTTTGAACTTTGACAGGTTCTAGCTCTCTAACGGTATGTCTTGGAGCAAAACGGCTTACATGCCCCTACCTTACTTTTTCATTATCTTCCTAAAAATATCAATTTTGGGTTCAACCGGAAGTACTATATTTCCGGTTCTCGTGTTACATCCGGTTTAACCGGAAGTTTACACTTCTGGGAAGTTTACACTTCTAGTTTTATAGATTTTTTTAAGGCCTACAACTTTTATGCCGGAAGATTTTTTATATTGTGCGCCATTTTCTAAATAATTGACCGGTCCAGGACTTTTTGAACACATTGTATAAAAGGCACCGATATTTATTGCCTGACTAACTTCTTTAAGTTTGTTCAATCATTTGAGTTATTTACATGCATCAGATGTTTTAAAAAAGTTTACTAACGCAGAAAATTTAATTTGAATATATACTGAGTGCAAGATAACCCAGACAGTGTGGATATACATTACCTCGGATGACAGAAACACTATCCGATAACAGAAAACCTACAACACTATTTAACCATGGTGTTTTTATTTATCAAAATCACCTAAAAAGCCAATTGAAGCGATTCGTATTTCTCCTTGTGATCTAATGGAAGCGCATGATGGGCCTTTACTAATGAAGTAGAAAAAACTTTTTACATATAGGTGACTATATTAGTGTATTAAGTAATACACTGATATCATTTTTCCATTATGATCTTAGTCGTATTAATATTTTGCACTTGCATATTTATATGTTTTGATAAAGCTTTGCGCCCATGTTATGTACAAAGCTTGTGCTTTGTAAACGTATAGCGTATGCCGACATAGCGTTAAAACGTCACAAGAGTCTCGAGTGGTTTAAAACGTTAGGTGGTCTGTTACAGCTAATTTTGTTGTAAATATATTTTATATACAATTTATTATTATAAAGTTAATATTTTTGTTTCCCGGCCAAAGGCTATTTGTTTCTTCAAACTTTAAAGCTTGTAACTTTAACATTTCAACTTATCTACGCCCGAGTGGCTAGTATGCTTATCGATTAACCACAGGTGCTCGTAAGATTTTGTATTGTACTTTAAGAATGCTCTTATGGAAAATTTAGTTAGTTGTCAGAGGTTCTTGCACAGGCCTTGCGGAAATTCCAAGTCTGAGGCAATGTCCTGGATGTAGGTCTATGTGGCTGCCAGACTAGACTAGACAGTCGTTTTTATGGTATCAAACAGGGTTTGACTTTTACTTATTCGTTTATTGATAACCTTGTAATTTAAACATTCAGAACTTTTATTGTCAAACCTAATACTATCACTTTGATATTACATTTCACTTATTTATCTTTTAACTTTAAGTACCTATTGTCCACCAAAGTAAGAGAAGCTTGTATTTACAAATCCAAGTAGCCAAGGGCATAACACGACCTAAGAAATAAATATTTGTATTGGCCTCTGCTAAATTTGACTATTATTTGAAAAACAGCAACTTTGAGGGACTTGAGCGAATGAGAGCTTATAAGAAGCTATTGGAAACCGATTGTGACATATTTGTTTTTTTTTCTTAGTTTGATTTTCTCTGAGGACAAACCCTAGAAAATGTTGAGTAAAATAAAACTAAGGTGGCGCCTTCAGGATTCGACTTTAACTTACTTATATAAGAGTGCTAGACCGCTGAGTTGAGCTAGCTAAGGGGCGAGTTTTCAGGCAGCACAACATAGGTCATTTTTAGGGACTGTTGTCTGAAGTACATCCTCCAGGGCGTAGGGTTGCCAGAATAAGGGTGGATAGGTTGCCTTGTCGCGGCTTATTTTAGAATATCCTAAGGTGAAAGATTATATTGATGAAGATATAACAGGTTAAAGACACTTTATTTATCGAAACCACAATTAAAATAAAAACAATAAAACGTTATTTTTCTGTTTTCCCAAAAAAAAATTGTCGCATACACCGTTGTTCCAGCATACCATTCAATTATTGTGAAATTGGTAACTGCACCTGACCAAAGTATATTATGCAGAAAGAAGAGTTTAGAATATTTAGTTCTTAAATTATTCCTAATGCTTCCATTTTCAATGTGGTATTAAAAACGCAAGAAAATCTGTCTACGGAATTTTTTTAGTCACATTTAAGCTTTAAGAGTGTATCAATTGTTATTCTATTTTTGCATAAATGCAGTGCGACATATGTGCTAAAAATAGCCCCATCAAAAATAATCCAATGAATTTGAACCTGGAGAACCAGGTTGTAATACTTTTTCATACACTAATACTACGCCCTGAAGGATGTACTTCAGACAACAGTCCCTAAAAATGACCTATGTTCTGCTGCCTGAAAATTCACCCCTTAGCTAGCTGAACTCAGGGTAGGTTCGCTATTTTGTTTCTAGTTTGAGTGGTCTAGCACTCTTATAAGTAAGTTATAGTCAAATCCTGAAGGCGCGACCTTACTTTAATTTTACCTAAAAGCCTTTAAATGCTCTAGTGTTTGGCCTCAGAAAAAACAAACTAGGAAAAAAACACTTATGTCACAATTGGTATACATTAGCTTCTCATAAGCTCTCATTCACTCAAGTCCCTCAAAGTCACTCTATATAAAATAGAAGCCAAATTTTCGCAGAGGCCAATACAGATATTTATTCTTAAAGTTGTGTTAAGCCCTTGGCTACTTGGATTTATAAATGCAAGCTCCTCTTACTTTGGTGTACAATAGGTACTTAAAGTTAAAAGATGAATAAGTGAAATGAAATATTAAAGTGATAGTACTAGGTTTGACAATAAAAGTTCTGAATGTGTAAATTTACAAAGTTATTCATAAAAGAAAGCAAAAAGTCAAACCCTGTTTGACAGGGTCTTGCACAAGACGGCAACTGTCAGACCTACACTGTAAAAATGACCGTTCAGTCTGATCTGGCAGCCACATAGACCTACATCCAGGACATTGCCTCTGACTAGGAATTTCCACAAGATCTGTGCAAGAACCTCTCACAACTAACTACATTTACCACAGTACCTGTGGTTACTCGATAAGCATACTAGCCACTACTCGGGCGTAGGTAAGTTAAAATGTAAAAGTTACAAGTGTTAAATTTAGAAGAAACAAAATAAATGGCTTTAGCCGGGAAACAAAAATATTTACTTCATAATAATAAATTGTAACTATATTTACAACAAAATTAGCTGTAACAGACTACCTAACGTTCTGAACTACTAGAGACTTTTGTGACGTCTTATCGCTATGTCGACATACACTACACGTTTACAATGCACAAGCTCTGCACATAACATGGGCGCAAAACTTTATCAAAACATATAAATATGCAAATGCAAACTATTAAGATTTTAAGTTGTTACTATGTTACAACATACTCAAGAAAAATGGCACTTAGCTGTAACTTTACGTGCTACCAATGGTTCATGAAGACTCAATCTTCAGTAAAACACACACATATGGTCCCTGAAAGAGCTAACGTGGATACTGCTACACAGTTAGTCTCCAAAAATTCAAATGGTACATGGCAACTGGCACGTTCCGCATCCAGGCAACTCCAATAAAGAAAACTAGTACTCTAGGTTGAGGTTTTAGCCCCTATCAAAAAAAACCTAAAATCGAATTTTACAACATGAAAGAGAAAACTTTCATAAGACCCAACGAGGGTAATTCAGACAATAAAGTTTAAACCTACCTCAAATAACTAACGAGCGTTCCAATCTGCAAAATGGCTTCTAAGGCCTTGCTAAAGTTAATGGAAAAGCATTTTTAATCGGCATTCCGCCCAAAGAATAGGCAAGCTACAAAGCCATATCCTTTTTTAAACCATTTGTGGATGTATTATTGACACAACATGGCCTTCCCTGCCCAAGAAAACTAAAATTCGGGAGCTACATCCATAAACGTGCCTTCCTTCAAGCGTCGATTGTCGAAAGGGCCGGATCTTATTTCATCTCCAACGTACATGGTTACCAAAACAAAGCGTCGACAAAAACTAGTCAAATCTATTTATGAAAACCAACCTCTTTTAATAACAAAACCTTGACAAACCGCGTCTACAACGAAAATATGCCTAAATTAACCAGATCTTTAAATTAACAAGACGTGGTCGTGAAAATGCACAGAACTGTCAGTCTGCCACTGACCTGCGAGACAAATTATCAATTTTCTTAAAACAGCTGATTTACAATAGCCGAGACATTTAACCTACATCTCAAATACAAGGTTAAGGTTTACGAATTACTAATTAAATAAAACAAGGATTTGAAATAAAACCTGTCCACAAATAATATAAAACAAAGGTTTCAAACTGAAAATAGTGGAACTATTGATTATCATCAGGTAATTATATTATTAATCAATGTCTAAGGTCAGAGTCTACATATGTATTTTAACAAATTAAAACAGAAAACTTAACATAGGTTAGATAACCAAACTTATGAAATGCAATTTTCGAACTGTAACAATCCATTCTTACCGTATATAAGATTTGTACTTTCTTTTATTCCCCATAGGTCAGCAAATCTGCCAACAGATACATCACAGCTCTTAGGATCGTAGAATACAAGGGATGGAGTTAAATGATGACCATATTGCTTGTTCGGTATCATTTTAGAATTTCCATTTTTATAAACGGCAACAGATGAAAACGTCGTGCCCAAGTCAATTCCTACAGCGCATGAAGAATTCATCTAAAATAACAAACAGATATACATTCTATCTACTGCTGTGAAAGATCGACCTTAACCCATTTAGTCCCAGTGCTGTATAAATAAACCATAGTAATAATACTTTTTTTTTATTATTATAAAAATAAAACGTCAAATTATTTTGACTCAAAACACTTTTCTGACATGGAAAAAAAATATACTACACCTCCATTGTTTTTTAAACTGTTTTAATATGCATCGTAAATTTATGGAATAATTGTGAGAATTTTTTGTCCTGTTCCATCGTTCTAAAAAGTACTTTTAAATTAATAAATTATTGAATTTATTGCACTGCATTATTATTATTAAGGCTCCATTACTATACAGGGTGTCCGGGAAAATGTGGGAAATATTTAAGATTCAGATATTACATGAACATGAAAAAATAAGATGAAAAGTTCCTCTAAAATCTTTCCTTAAATGCCCTTCCTACGGAGATATGAGCCCCAGGTGGACACCGCTGGAAATCGGTTTTTCTTGAAAAACTTTCAAAATACTTACCTAATATAATTTAATAAAAGTTAAATGTGATGAAGTTTACCCGGGACGGACTAAGTTTTACAACTTTTAATGCTTAAATCTTAACAGCCTGTCTGATAAAGACTTAAAAAAATAAATCTGGGTAGCTTGCACCATAGACTAAGAAAAAGGCACTGTTGTTTATTGTCGATTAATGTGTTAATTTTGGGACGAGAAGTGTTTTCTCTTAATTGTCGGGCTGATTGGCGGCGGATCGTCATTTCCCCTTTTCTTATTATTATTATTATACTTCGTTTTTGATAGTACCCACCTGTTATAATGATTTACTTTAGTGGTGCAATCATGTTTCACTAAAAATAATTATTCTTTACTAAATATACATTTCATCAAAAGTCAGTATCGTACTGATCTTAATATGCCTAAGCAAGTTCTAACTATAGAAACGCCTTTGCGGCTCTGACATAGACATAACAATTTAACCAACTGGTACAACAAACAAACAGGTGTATTAAATATAGCACAGTCGCTAACAGCGTTGGAATATGATCAACCTTATTAAACAATATTCCTACAATAGCGCTATCAGCGACTAGTTAAAAAACTAAACGAATGGAGAACGACCTTCACCATTTAAGTTATCCTAGCCTGGATATTAGTGTCTGTCACTCAACTATATACAAGAGAGATGCGCTTAGGTGAGGGATAGATAGGCAACTTAACATACTAATTACTAATTAGTTCCCTAATTGCGCCATACGCGACTGGTTGAAGAACTAAATGTAGCAGTGGAGGAACGCACAAACATTCCAATTTTATAACTGTGAATTGAAACTTTCTCGCTTCTAACTCTGACAGAAAAGTGTAAAGCGTAAAAATTATGAACTAAAGTTAATATGTTTTAGGAGAATAAAAGTAAGTTATAACAATGTTTTTGATATGGCGACAAGCTATGTTAATATTAGGTATTTACATAAACAGGTTTTAAACAAGAAATAACAAAGAGATAATAATTATCCCTTCGAAACCTGAGTTATACAAAAATTAGTCTATGTAGTAAACAAAAAAGGGCTTGAGAACTAAAATTTATAGTTTGTTAATAGTGTTACTTATTTTAACTTTGATTATGCATTTACTTAAACTCTGTGAAGCAGCTGCAAGTAGTTTCGTATCGGGTAAAATTGAGGCTGAAGAAGTTTTATGTTCTTTTTTACTTAGGCCAAAGTGTCGACGTTTACCAAATCCATTGTAATTGGAATCTCTTGCAGGGCATTAATAAACTACGTAAATGCTTTTTAGTCTTTCCAGAGAAGTAACATTTACAAGCAGAAGAAATTGTATCGTCAAGTTTTTCTCTTGTTTCTGTACTTCCCGACGTGACAGAATTTATAAAACTTGATGGTATCGAAATATAAGCTACTGAGTTTTCCGTGCAGCTTCTAATGATTCGACTTCGTCCGCGGCGTCTTAGAGTTGTAATGTACTGTTTTATACCAAATGGTGTCGAACATGATTTGAACTCAATCCACTGATAAAATAATCTATTATACAGGACTGCCCAGAAGTCCGGAATAAAATTATTATAGCCTTAACCTGTAACTTTTGGGGAAAATGCTCGAACACGTCAATTTAGTTTTATATATGCTCACATTTTGACGTTATTAGTTTGTTTTTTTATAGACATTTGTTAAAGATATGACATCGATTTTTTTTTTTTAAATGGAAACACAGCTTGTGATCATCATTTGAAAGCTAATATCTCGTACAGTATGCTCATAAATTTTGGGGCGATTCTGTCAAGCTATTTCAAAATGGCAACTGTTAAAATTTTTAAAAAATCCCTATTTAAGTAAGCGGAAATGATAAATCAATGATGTTTTTTTTACCTTGCAAGGTAACTTCATTGTTTCACGTTCTGACATTTTGTGACATTGTGTGACAAAATTAATACCTGGATTTCTTAACCTTCGAGTAGAGGCCTGCTCTAGCTGTAACTTTTCCCAACGAAGTAGATCCAGATGTACTTAATGAAACAATTTGGTTTCAGCAAGATGGTGCTCCCCCGCATTTTGGTGTCAAGGTGAGAAGATATTTAGATCAGATATTTCCAGGTCGCTGGATTGGACGACGTGGTACAATTGAATAGCCACCGAGGTCCCCAGACTTAACACCTCTAGACTATTTTCTTTGGGGATATTTAAAAGAAAAAGTTTACCAAAAATAGGCCAAATAATATTGAAGATTTGAAAAACAAAATTAGATTGGAGACACATAACTTACCGGCTGAAGCCATTCGAAATTCCGTCGACGGATTTTACCATCGCCTGGGAGCATGCCAAGTAGAGGGTGGAGCATTGCCACGTTAAACCACCTCTTTGTTGCGTCTTGTTTTGCTTCGTTACATTTTTATTTTTTCTAACAAAATTAATAACAAATAAACCAGAACTATTGTTAAGTAACAATGTCACAAAATGTCAGAAAGTGAAACAATGAAGATTTCTTACCTTGAAAGGTAAAAAAAACATAAATAATTTATCATTTCCGCTTATTTAAATAGGGATTTTTTTTTTAATTTTTAACAGTCGCCATTTTGAAATAGCTTAACAGGATCGCGTCAAAATTTATGAGCATACTGTACGAGATATTAGCTTTTAAATGATGTATCACAAGCTGTATGTTTTCATTTAAAAAAAAGATCGATGTCGTCATATCTTTGACAAATGTCTATAAAAAAACAAACAAATAACGTCAAAATATGAGCATATATAAAACTAAATTGACGTGTCCGAGCATTTTCCCCAAAAGTTACAAGTTAAGGCTGTATTAATTTTATTCCGGACTTCTGGGCAGCCCTGTATAATAATTGCAGCTTTCATCGGCAGAATTAGAAATTGCAGTCCTTACTAAGTTGTTTTATTTCTTGCAAATATTTACCTATTGTCTCACCACCTTGTTGTTTTCTAATTGTCAAACAGTGTCTGGGAAATACCTTGTTGATAGGCTTGATAAAAATATAATCAATAGTTGGATGGTGTTATGCAATACAATGTTAACCCACAAAAAATGAAAAAGTGGGTTAGATGGGAAATGAAATATTTATAACACTTACTATATTCTGCAATTGTGTATTAAGTGATATAGAATTATTTTTCCTTCAGAAAAAGCATGCATTTATGTAGAGTTTTATTATTTAATGATATAATATTTTGTAATAATATTATAATAACAGACTTAATTTCAACCTGCCCATCTACGCAAACCATGCATTATTATGTAATATTATTTTATGCCGCTTGACTTGCTATTGCAAAATGAAAATGCATAGCTCAGTACGCCCTTCACTGCCGTGTCAACTGCGTGGGTACATTTTGGAGCTTAAAAAGTGACAATAATAATTAGACCTATTGAGCAGTTCTGTGAGAAAAAAATGAACAATTATTGTATTGGTGATTAAAGAATATTGTTATATTTATCATGAGGAGACTATGTTGAACTTAAAATGATTTCTGTACTTTATTTCTAAATGTTTAAAATCAATATAAAGATATTTAGGGAAAATAATGATCATAAATTGTCAACACATTAAATATACACAATTTAAATATGAAAAATAAGGGGTTACTAAGGTAGGCCATTATGACGTAGGTTGAGATTATATTGCAAGATGTTAAAATAGAAGGTACAAGATAAGTCAACGCACTCAACGCCTTATTACAAACTGTGTATGCTATTATTAAAAGATGAAAAAGTGATAGAAGCATGTTCAGTGATTTGATTTATTTTTGCGAAATGACAAATATCGATTTTTAATACTAAAATGTCATCCATTTAGTTGTCAATTTTGATTAAGAGATTCATAAAAGAAATTTTTTCATAATAATAATTATTAAAAATAATTTTTATATTATAACGAATTACGAACTAATATTTTTCCACATTAAAGAATTTACGTTTTTCTTTCAATTCCAGAATGTCCTCAAGAGCGAAACGTATGGTACAAGCATGCATATTAAAGCTGGATTTATAAACTCTAAAAGTTGGCGAGGTTAAGGTTCAGTTGCTGTTGGAAATAGGAGTTCAACTTAAACTAAAGGGAACACTCAGTTCCATTTATACACTCGTTCGTGTTGTTCATGTAAAGCTTGTGTAAGGTTCGAAAACTTCCCGGGTAGTTCGAGATAACCAATTTTTATGCTCGGAGTTCGGAATATCTAACCTCACAAACTTGATCATAACTTCAACCTCACCAACTTTTCGAGTTTATAAATCCAGCTTCAGTCCTGACATTGCTGAAAATCAATCCAATCCTGAGGCCAAAGAAAAATCTAGGGAACATGAGTTTATGCTCCTTCAAGGTCATACTACTTCTGATTACCTAGACCGTACAAATTTCAACGTATCTGTCAAGAATTGACATCCCTATTTAAAAATCAGTAACACGTGTCACAACAAAGATGCTCCTGTCGGCGACAGCATTATAAACGAATTGAGTTTCTCTGATACTTTTACCGATATAATATTTCCTGAAAACGAGCTGCCATCAATTTCCCTGAGCAAACTTAAATGTTCTTTCATCACAGAGATATTTGTGTTGAAGATACAATATTAGACCAATCACGACATGCAGAAAAAATCGATTATGATGCAGATCATCATGTATGTGTTTCTTGACAAAAAATCCTGCAATGGAGAAAATTTAAGCTCAAGCTCAAAAAATGCGGAAGGGTCAGTTGCATCAGTTAAAGATAATATGCTAAGAGATCCCGTTAATCTTGCTGAAAAGAACACCGATCAAGAAAACGAAGAAGAAATGCCAAAACGTGAAAGAGAAAGAAAATATCCGGATCGAAACAGAGAATATGATCTATCATCAATTTCCCTGAGCGAACTGAAATCTTCTCTGTTCACAGTTACTCGTGTTGAAGACATAATATCAGACTATGCAGAAAACGTTGATCATGAACCGGATGACCATGTCTTTTCTGAATCTGGTAAAAACTCATGTACTAAAGATAATAATGATAGCTCAAAAATTGCAGGAGACCCAGATGAACACATAATAGAAGTGATTAAAGATAATATTCGGGAAGATCCCGATTCTCGTTTGCATTCGGATACTTTAATAATAAAAGATTCTTTTAACATTATTTGCGTATTACTTTTATATACTTATTTATTGTGTTGTAGCTATTTGCTTAAATGACAATATAAATTCATGATACTTAACATTTTACCTAAATAGTTGAAATGTGTTTATCACAAAAGTGTCAAGTACCTTAAAGTTATTGTATATAAAAATCCGACAATCTCTATTTCTCAATGCCAACCAAACTAATTTTTAAGAGTGGTGTAATCTATAACAGCCGATCTCTTTAAAAAAATGTTGAATAAATACATTTTCCTTAATATAAACATATACAGTCATTGCGTGAATCTTTTAGGTGGATTCTATAACCAATAATGTTAAAAATACCATTTTTTTAAAACCATTTCAAAAACATTGTATTGCATAACATCATCCAGTTCTAACAGCGTCTTTATGCGTTTTACAATCGATATTAAAATCGTAGTTCATAAGACTTGTTGACAACAATTTAACGAACTGGTACCACAAACAAACAGGTGTATTTAAATATAGTACAGTCGCTACCAATGTTGGGATATGAACAGCGTTATAAAACAAAATCCCTAAAATAGCGGCATCAGCGCCTGGTTGAAAAACTAAACGAACGGGGAACGATCTTTACCATCTAGTTTATGCTAGCATGCACTCAACTCACAAGTCAAAAAATATTAAATAAAAAAAAATTGCAAAGTTAAGTTAACTTTAAATGACACGGACATGAAATGTGAAAACAGAAAGAAAGCAATTTTGATACTCCCATCCTTCTGAAGTTTATAGATTAACCCCATCATAAAATAACAACCTAACCTATTTAATTGGGCCTAAAAAACAGAAAGCCCTTAGAAAAATAAAATAATTAAGACAAACATAGGAGGTCTCAAAATCTAAACGAACCTAACATGTAATGCCGAAGAAGCAAACGCTAATATTAATAGAAGTAATTGTCTGAGTAAATACATAATCTGATGTAAAAGAATTTAATATTATCATGGTATAATAAAACGGTTGCTTTGTAAACTGTTTTAATTTACATTAAAGATATTAGATATTAATTTTCGTTAAGATACCAAACGTATTATTATTTATCGTCCTTAATAATAATTAAACTATTTAAATTCCTTATCTTTCCTGCGGGGGAATATTGTTTGCTTAATACTAGAGCACAGGGGGTTTACATGCACGGAGTACCTACTATCTTGAACCAAAACTTTAGATTAATAATTACCAATGGGTAAACCTTATACAGGGTGCCCCAAATAAAGTGGCCTATTAGACGTACCTATATCGAGAAGTAAATGAGATTATATTTTGAAAATATAACTGTAGCTGTAAAATAGGGTTTTTTGTTTTCAAAATATTTTGGATGAGCGGTGTTGCCGGATCATACCGAAAGTTACGGCAACTTCAGAATTTTAAATAAAGTGCGCTGTAGTTTATTATATTTTTTGAGTCTCTATTAGTTTCTTAAAACCTTTCGTTAATATTTCCCTATACCTGCCTGTTAGTTGAAATGTTTGGTTAACCCGTGATTGGGTGATTAATGATAAACGTATCTACCACTAGGTAAAAATAAAATGAGTAGGTGATCTCGAAGGCCAATTCCGATAACACTGTCTTGCCGCACGACATTGCATGGCACATTGACTAAAAACCGAATAAGAATAATTTGTTCAAATAAAAGCTTATACCTAAGTCAGAAACTTAACTAATTATAGGTTTAGGTATGATATACATATTATACAACTCAAATCAGTAATAACATAAGTACAAAAAATTATTTGAAAAAATCTACTATTTGACATTTTCTTAAGTAACCAAAATACCAGTATTTTTAGACCACCTGCACATTAATGCAATTAATGGCCATAGTAAAAAGCCTCCCGGTGTTTCCTTACATGTGGAATACTAAAAATCCGCATTTTTGTAAAGTCCACATTGCACCCTCAAAAAATTGGTGTCTGGTTGGCAGTTTTTTTTTCCATCACAATATTTTGAATACATTTCTGGAGCAATTACTTAAAGATGAACTAAGTTTTGGTTACTTTCAACAGAATGGTGCGACCTCCCATACCTACATCCACCGATGCGCTGTACTGACAAGAAGCAAAGAATTCGAAACCGGTCTACAGGTAGCAGCAGTGTAGCATCCTATCATTGGAAATAAAGATAAATTCCTTTCTTTCCGGTAGTGTCTGCAAGTTTGTATCACTTTGGCGTATCATGTCATAATATGAATTTGACACAATCTTAACCTAGATTTGGTTAGATATACCATTTCCTTATAATCGTGATATAAACCAAGCCCTAAATTTTTTAGTGCAAGTCCTCTTGGATGAAAATAATTTTTGCTAGCAATGTCGTGCAATAATAAAAATAAAAACAGAAATTAAAGAAAATGACAAGGCCTTATGATCCTAAAGCCGCTGCAGCAATAAGGGTCAAGCAGACAACAAGTCAGATAGAAACAATCAACCTTCCAACAATACCCTTTCATATGCCATAACGATTGAATTGATTTTGATTTTAAGATACAGGAATAACATTGTATGAAAAACTCTGTTCAAACATAGGCAAATTGTGAATTGGTGGCGTGATTTTACCTTTAAATCTTACATTCAAATTGTGCGCATCAGTCCTAAACATAATTATCTTATGCAAACATAATGGTTTTTCAAACAGAATAATTTTATTAAAACGAATAGTGGAATTAAAGTTTATGTGCTGTTAGGCGTCTTCTAATGTCTAATGCCATATGAAATACGCAAACAGTAATTCTGTACTTTTTAATGATTTGCAGCAGTTAATTATGGACCATATACGACTTCACAGTGATTAAACGTAGATAAAATGAGAAATTCAGATAATATTAATTTAAGATGAGAATCTAGGATATTACGTGAGTAAAGTTGAATAATAATTTAAGTTTAAACATGCATTTTATAATATACTCAAACCGTATCTATCCAAAGGGTCCGACTTTTCGCCGTTTCAGAGAAAGAAATAGGTACAATATCAATTTCAATCTTTAAATAATTTCTTATAATCATTTGGTCTTTAAGATTGAGAGTCTTATTGAGATTCAGAACCAGTGAGTGTTCTTTAGAAAATTCATAAAGGGCATTGAGGTCATTATTTATTAGGTCGCAACCTCGATTGGTTTCGTTGGGGTAACAAAAGTAGAAAATCGTCAGCATACATTTGCGTAGAACAGCTAACAACCATCTTGAATATACTTAGGAAGAAAAGTTGATCGCAATGTTTTCTAGCATGTTTAACTATGAACATTTAATTTTCTGAGCACTCTGTTAATTCTAGGCTAAGTTTTTCTGAGATATGCTGATCCTTATACTATACAGTGGGGTCGATTAAGTGGACAACAAATGGAAAACTTCTTTATTATTGGTTTCTCAGAAAATTTAATTGTTAATAAAATTTGGTGCGTATCCGATAAGCATTTCAGGTGCACTTAGAATGGCTTCAAGTCAAATAGGATCAGGGTAGGGTAAAAAATATGAAAATTGTTCAACAGTTAATTTGAAAATAGAGAAAGACGTTATTAAAAACAGTTGTTTAGAATTAAGAAATATGTCTCACTACAAAGTCAAAATATTTTTTTTTTAAAACTGAATTAATAATTGTATTTTTTTATTATTTCACACGGGATAGACATCTATGGTCTCTAATTTTTTATAATGTAGGTACATTAATATTAGAAGAGTGTTTATAAAAGTTGTCCAAAAGTGATTTAAATGTAGTTAATTTAAAAAGATATTATACCTAAATATAAAAAAAAACAATAATCGTATATGGGGTTAATTTGACGTTTTCAAATTTTTTATTTTTTTTATATATTTTCTAATTCGAAACAACTTTTCTTAATAACCTTTTTCTCTACATAAGGGTACTTTACTCTTAAACGATTTTCATACTTTTGGCCCTACCCTATGTCTTATTTGACTTGAAGCTATTCTAAGTAGGTACACCTGAAATGGTTATCAGACATGCACTAAATTTTATCAGGAATAAAATTTTCTGAGAAACCATTAATAAAGAAGTTTCCCATTTGTTGCACACTTAATCGATCACACTGTATAACTGTATTCCAGAAGCTAAGGTAAAAAATGTATAGGGATCATTTATTTCATTAGCATGCATTGGCCAAATAATTACAGAAAGTGCAGATATCTCATAAAATAGTAGACTGGGGCAAAAATCGTGATCTTTAGAATTTAGTGGTAAATCCAAAAATATAATAAAAAAATATCATATTGTATTTAAAAAATTAAGTTGACAACTGCTTCCGGTATAACGGAAAGGGACAGAAACATGTCAATATTTTAGATGAAGAGAGTACATCGATTACCCAAAACATACAAAGTTTCAAAGTAATAACAATAACATTCAAAACTTCTCTATCTGAACCTTATAAAATCATTATTGGCTGTAATAAATTTATCGCATAGGAAACGCGCAACACAATAGGTAGGTATTTTACTTAGTAGTCATGGATAAAATTAATTAAGTCTAAAATTAAAATTTTCTACCATCTAGCGAATATTACCTACATTTTACAAAATATTTTTTATCCTTACCTCAAAATATTCTTAACTTCTAAATTAATACTGCCGACGTGAAATAGCAAACACCAAGTGATGAAAAATAATACATAATGCTATTTTCTAATCCTGCGGCTAATCTAAATAGGAATAATGGTTACGTATCTTATCAACAATTATTAATAAGCTTATTTTTAAGTTGTTAACATTAATAAATAATATATACACTGTTATTACAATAGATCTATGGCTAACAGTAGCGGGAATTACTTTGCCACGTAGCTGCCTAGTAGCCACCACTCTAAAATACTTATACTTTTCCAACCACAACCTGAAGGCATGCATCATTGTTTGCTAAAAATAGGTCCTTTGTTTTAATTGATGTAAATGGATTGCTACTTTAAAGTGATTATACTTTGAACAAATTTTAAGCGCGTTTTTAGTCACCACAAGAGGGTAATTTTACAAACGAAAAAAAATGTTTAGACTAAAGGGTGGCCAGTTTGTGGGAAAATTTTGTTTGGCCCTCGAAACAAATATATTTAAAAAAGAATTTAAACAAAAAAAAAATTAACAAAAAATAAAAATTACTTCTGCTACTGGAATACAAAATTTATTTTATTTGGGCTTTTACAGTACAGTAGAAAAACGCAATAAAAGATTGATTTGTTTTATTTACATAGAGAAAATTAAAAAAAAATAATGAGAGGTATGCAATGGCGACGATTTATTGCATTCAAAAATGGCCGGCTAGACGGTAGTTACTTTAAAGTGGCATATTTCTTATTAAAAGTTGCTGCAACTATAAAGTTGTAATATTTAAGCAACTGCGACTCTGTAGTGGCGTTCAAATGGTAAAAAATCACTTAATAATGGCTTTTAAAGGTTTTGGAAACTCCCCGGCAACTATCAATGTCTCTTAAGAGCTACTTAATTTTATAGTTTCCGGCAATGGTCCCGAAAAGGTAGCTGTTACCAATTAAGTTACTCGGTATTAAACCGCTACCTTATAAAGGCATTATGGTAAAATTGATTGGTATAGTATTTGTAGAATTATATCGTTGATCTTTAGACTGCAATAAAACCCTCATTATCCCTTTGACCATAAAATAAATAAGGAAATCCCAAATTTTAAAACCTTTTCGAGTAGAGCCGGACCAGGTACAAATTCAATTTATACCTATGCCTGATGCATATATAAATACAAACTGATTTTTAATAATTTTAGTCTTTAGTGGTTTTCCGGCGAGTAATTTTTATTTGGGCTTATTAGTGGTAGAATGTGGCGTCCTTGGAATTGCGATGATAGGGGGGCATCTTCAAGTGTCATTTTTAAAAGAAAGCATTTATCTACCGATGCCAAACTAATAATTAAAAATGTGTATCAATTTTTATTGAGTAGAAATTTTAATTCGATGGATGCTTTAGCAGAGACGTCTACTTTGACAAAAACTCCTTTATCTTTGGTAAGAGACACAGTACTTGAACCTGTTAATCCTAGAAAAAATCGGAGTGATTTTGGCACATTTAGAAGCATTGACGAAAATGACATGGATTTATTAAGACGAAAGATTTACCAAATGTATGAGGCACAAACTGTACCCCTCAAAGAGCGGCTGATTAAAGACGAAACAAATATCTCTTGAAACCTTTCAAGTCTTAGGAAAATATTGCATAAAATGGGTTTTAAATACCGAAGCATTAATAAAAGACAAACATAAATGGAATCTCAACGGGAATGGAGACTTAAATATTTAACAGATGTTAAACAATTTAGAGAAAAAAATCGTCCAATTATTTACCTTGACGAAACATGGTTCGATACCCATGACACTCCAAGAAAAGGTTGGGATGATTCTTCCAAAAATTGTCAAACCAAGGCACCATCAAATAAAGGCAAAGTAATCACAATATTACATGCTGGTTCAGAGAACGGGTTTGTTCCAAATTGTCTGTTGCTCTCAGCTAAAAACATAGCAGATTCTTCTTTAGAACTTTTTGAAGATTGGTTTAAACATAAACTCCTTAAAAGTATACCTGAAAATAGCGTCATTGTAATGGACAATGCTAGTTATCATAGTCGGCAAGCAAAAATCATTCAAAATTCTAATAATACAAAAGCAGAAATTCAAAATTTTATGATTGAAAATGATTTATATTTTGAAGAAATTTACAAAAAGCGAGAACTACTAGAAGTATTAAAAGCTTTTAAAATAAATAAGGAATACGAGTGTGACAAACTTGCAGCAGAAAATGGACATACAGTGTTGCGGCTTCCTCCAGACTATTGTATATTCAATCCTATTGAGCTAATATGGCACCAATTAAAATCCAATATTAGGAGATATAATATTTCTCCTACATTAAATGCATCTGTAGTAGAATTAATTAAAAACAAAGTAAGAAAAATTTCTGCAGACAGCTGGAAAAACTGTGTACAGCATGTACTTAAGGTGGAAAATTCTTACAATTGTATGATTACAAATGTTCAACCCTTAATTATAAGTTTAGGCTTAGATGAAGATAGTAATAGTGATACAGAGTTAAATTTTGAATAAATTGTCAATAGTTTTTAAGAATTTAATTATTTTTTATTGTACTTGTTATCCTAATAGTTATACTTTGAAATTATATTATTTTCAATTATCATTAATTGTTATCATTATTTTACATTTATTATAGGTACCTAAAACTAAAAATACCTGTCTATTTATTTTAAATTATAAAAATAAATCATGTGGTGTAGGTACATTTTCAAGCCGACCCTCATCCCATTTATTCAGCTTTGAAGAGGTTGAGGCGTATACAATAGGATTTTATCAGGTAGATTATTTATGGCAGTAAGAGTCAACGGTATAATTCTGCAAATATTATACCTGTCACTATTTCTTTATTACTATTAAGTTGCTGTTACTTTTAAGTAACATTTATTAGTAAATGGGTACTTCCATTTACTATGATAAATGTATAATTGCCACCGTTTCAAATGGGTATTGTAATTCCAAATTTAAAGTGGCACTTTCGTAACGGCGACTATTGATATAGAGTTTATAGTAGCTTTTACTATAGTGGTGGTTATAAGTAGCGAGCCCTAGGCAAATAGTATTTCTTAGTCGCCAGTCCTGCTACTAAGGTATTTGTGACCTCTTTTGCTACTTGTGCTTAGTCAGGTTTTTAAACCTCTTTTATTATATAGAAAGTCTCGTTTCAACCTTCGAAGCGAGCAGACGTGCGACAAGGGCGTTAAATATGCTCCTTCAACTTTTGAATATTTTAAAAATTTTAATTAATTATTACTGTTAAACTAAGAAATATTTTAATTTTTATTAACTTATCTTCTACTTAACAATGGAACAAAGGATTGAAGCAGTCGAAACCCGCATGGAGGCGAGGTGGAAAAAACTACTAAACGAACGTGAGCATGAATGGATGGACAAGCTCCGGCAGGTGAAGGAGGCTGATTTTGCCAAAGCACACAGGGATTTACAGGCCGAGTTAGGTAGATACCGTGATAACAATGACACTGACATTAAAACAAAGTTAAATTTAAATTCAATTATAGATATTACTCTTTCTTACAAACCTAGAACAGTATCGATCATCGACACCGCTGATAACGCTATTGCTCGACGTTTAAATAGCTTACAAGTTAATGACAATACTATAGAAATAGATAACGCTGGGTCGGGAATGGATCACGAGCCCATGTCCGATTCAGGCTATGAGCAGCAATTGTCGACGCAAAAGCAAAAACGCAATAGAAAAAGACAAAATCTGAACCCTGATATTACAGAAACGAATGTTAAAAGGTGGCTAGCGATTCCGAGTGGCCAAACTTGCCGAAAACGAACAATAAAGCGCTAAATACGTATTTAGTACAAAAAGTAGCTCAGGATAAGCAAAGTAGCGCGCCCAAACCTAGCTAGACAGAATCGGCAGCTACTAAAAAAGTCACTGAAAGTAAAACCGATTCAAATGATAATCAGGGGACCGGCACGCCAAGAATCCGCGTTCCTCCGATCATTATTCGCGATAAACTTAAATATAACGATATTACTAGGCATTTGAAATCTGAAAAAATAGATTATGGCCGCGCAGTCACTGTCGCGGATGGCGTCAAAATTTACCCCCGACTCCTGCTCATTACAACAAGACAATCAAATTCTTGATTTCCGATAACCTCCACCATCAGTCGTTCAAACGCAAAACGTAAGCAAAAATAAAAGATGATCTCATCGGATTAGGTTACCATCCGTCCATAGTGATTCGCTGGAATAATCGCAGCGGCGCCCCACTGCCATTGGTGCAGGTTTTTCTGTCACGTGCCGAAAAAATGATTTACGAACTCCGAGCGTTAGACTCTATGTCAATTAAAGTAGAGGCGAGGCGCTAAAAGAGCGCGCGTCTTTCTCGCAAAGCCACCGCTGCCAGCTTTACAGGCATTCTCAATTTCGATGCAATGCTTCCGTAAAGTGCTTGAAGTGCGCCTCTGATCACTTTTCTTATGAATGTCCAAAACCGACAGGAATGTCCAACCAGACGAGGCAGCGAAATGTTCAAATTGCGGGGGTGAGCACCCGGCAAATTACCAGGAATGTCCGCGCCACCCCAATAATTTCCGTAAAAACGTAAATGCAAACACAAATTCAAGTGTACCAAAATCGAATCACAACTTCCGTTGGGACCAACAAAACAACAGCAAGTTGGCAGATGATAGCAATGCGAAGAAAGACGCTACGCAGGGTCCGCAACCAGTGCCAAATACACTGGAGGTGGCGCTGCAATCAACAATGCAGAGCTTTCTCGCCCAGTTTTCTAAAATTATGGAGGCTCAGCTAAAGAACATCGTTAATACTTTCAAAAAAACCGCGGTTTAATGGTAGTGCAGACGGAGACTGCTTATTTCAAATTGGCCACATTTAACGTCAACAGCATCAAGAACCGGAGGGACGCACTTATCGACTTTGTAGAATGAAACGAGATAAATGTGCTTCTTTTGCAGGAAACATGGCTGAAGGGAGAAAGGTTTTCATTCCCAAATTACATCATATTTAGGAATGATCGCCTAGGTAGACGAAGGGGAGGCACCATGATACTGGTCAAGAAGCACATCTCAGCTCAAGTTGTGCCGGCTCCTGACAATTGCACCCACATTGAAGGGACATTCATTTCAATTAAATTCAATAACAATCAGCGCGTTCACCTGGGATCAGTCTCCTGTAGTCCGTCGGTTAGTTTCACGGGTAATTGTTTGAGGAATATTTTTGACAATAACAACAGAACAATTATAGGGGGTGATCCTAACGCCAAGAACACAGTTTGGGGTTGCAGAGACTCAAATCCACGAGGTCGTACTATATATGAGTTCTCCGAGGTGCTGAATTTTCATATACTCGTATTGCCGCCGGAAGAGCCCACTCACATGTTCGGGAGAGCTCTTCCGACTATTCTAGACATTTTTGTGATAAAAACTCTGTTCAGATTTCACAGCCACTTGTCATTTGTGATCTTAGCTCTGATCATATACCGGTTGTCGTGGAAGTGGGTGATCCTCTCGAAAAGGGCCGAGGTTTTTTACTCGGATTAACACAAACTGGCTAAAGTACAATACCGCCATGAGGAACATCGAGCCGCTAGGTCCGCTTCGCGACCCGGATGACATCGAAAATGCTGCGAGTAAGATCACAAATGACATCAATACGGCCTTTACCCAATCCTCAATGACAAACTTTGCGAGCAATTCAGCGAAAATCCCACCACGGATCCGGCCAGAGATGAGAGGATCTCCAGAACAATTAACATTTACAGAACGATAGATTATCCTCTGCCAAATTTCCCGGCGGTTACTCTTGAGGAAGTCAGATCACTAGTGAGTGTTTTAAATGCTAGAAAAGCCCCGGGTTTCGACGGAATTAAGAATACGGCGTTTGGAAACCTGCCAGACGTAGCTTTGAAGAACATTGTAGACATATCCCAGGCTATTATCAAAGAAGGTCATTTCCCGTGCATCTGGAAACACGCGAAAGTTATCTCCATTCATAAGAAATGGGAGGATCCTACGGCACGGTTAGCTACCGACCTATAAGCCTGTTATCTGGCCTGGGTAAGGTAGTCGAAAAAATAATCCTCTCTCGTATAAACGATTTCGTTTTTAATAACAATGTTTTGCCTAACGAACGTTTCTAAAGCTTTTGATAAGATCCGGCACAACGGTCTACTATTAAAGTTGATAAGGCTCGGTGCTCCAAACTATCTAGTCAAGATCGTAGACTCATTCTTAGAGAACCGAAGTTTTGCAGTCTCGTCGGAGGAAGTGATTTCTTCGATAAAACGCATCGGGGCCGGAGTGCCGCAAGGCTCACCTCTGCCCCGATGGTATACAGCATTTACACTCACGACATTCCGCGAGATAGACAAAATTAGCTCTATCTGTTTGCCGACTATACTGCAATAACTTCGACTTCTAAACAGCCGTGGCTCGTCATCACACGTATGCAACGCCATATAAGCTAGAAAAATGGCTTTCGGCTTGGAAGATTCGTTTGAATCCCGCCAAAACAAAGGCTATTTATTTTTTGAAATGTCGTGTCAGAAGACCTGAAACAAGGCTTCGTGTCAATAGAGTCCAGATTGACTGATGCCAGGAAGTGAAGTACCTTGGACTTATCTTTGACCAAAGACTAAACTGGAGGTTAAATTCGATAAATAGAATCAAGTTAGCGTTGCGTCAAATGAGCTCAATCTACCCCTTGCTTAACAGGCGGAGTAGGCTTAGTAATAGAACGAAAGTTAACCTCTACAAGGTCCTAGTCAGGCCGGTACTCACCTATGGAGGGCCATCATGGTGCAACATAAGTAAGTCCGAACTGAATAAGCTCCAGGTAATTCAAAATAGAGCTTTAAAGACAATAGCAAATGTCCCTAGGTATACGATGAACAGGGTGCTCCATAACGACTTTAAAATACAGACGATTAACGAGTTTTTTTGAAAATTATAACTGATTACTACAAACGAACGGACGTATTGACAAACGAACTGCTAACAAACTCACATACAAGAACTAGACCAAACGCAACATACAAACTACCTAAAGACTGGCTCCCTGTGCGTGAGCCCAATATACAGTAGAGAAGCACTGGAAAGAGTAGAGAAGCATTATCCGACAGCGTCCAGGAGATGGAAAACAGGCGCCAACGCAAGCAGCTTAAAATATTAGAGAAAACACGCAAGCACGAGACACGACAATTCAAAGCTCCGGCCGATTGAACATTAAGAAATTAAACAAAAATGCTGAATAAGCAAACAATGACCAGAAAAATGTCAAAAAGGTATTTACCTGACGTAAAGATTCCAAAGAAGACATTGTATCTTTTAATATTGTTCCCTTTTCAAGGAGAGCGGTAGATGATTCAAAACTTTCTTACCATCATATATTAAGGATTTCTTGATTTGTTTAGAATAAGGAATAGGTAAGCTTAAAAAAAAGGATTAACGCGTATTATAATGAGTAGGCAACAACAGCAGGAGTGGAGACAAATTTGAGATATTTATCACCCTTAACCTTAAGGATCTCACCTATCAGGTTTCCAAGTTCTTGCTTCCTTCGAAGCTCGATCTTGAATGAATCCAACTGACCGATGTAATAGTGGTCTTCAAGATAGCTTTCGCTTTGACTCCTTGTGTTTTTCTATATATCTTTTCGATGACCTTTTGGATTTTTTTGGTTTTGATTTTTTACATTGTTTTTGATTTGTTTTACATTTATCATTTTGAGCTTGTTGTTTATTTTATTTTATTTTATTTTATTTTTTTTAAGTTGTTTTTTTCTCAGTCATCGCATGGTTAACGTGGGAGCCAGTCTTCTGGGTATTTGTGTGTGTGATGTTTTTGTGATCTTACGTGTGAATTTTGTATTAATATATTATCTGATATCTCTGTTCTGGCGTAGTATTTAGTTATTAGTTTCGTGTGGAATACGTCTAGTTTGTCGATTTGTAATTCTCTGTGAAGTGTGTCTGTCAGGAACCATCTTGGGGCGTTTGCTATTATGCGTAATGTTTTTTTTTGTAGTCTTTGTAATTTTATCAGCTTTGTATTGTTGACGGTGCACCATGTTGGTACACCGTATGTTAGTATAGGTCTTATTATTGTCTTGTATATTGTTGCATTTGTCCGTAGGTCAATTTTGTAACGTTATTGATAATCGTTCAAATGATGTTGAGTTGCCTCGGCCAAAAAGACTTTTTTTTAGTTTGTTAGGTGTGGGTTTGTCTTATTATCTGACAAATTTTTTTAGGGCGCCATCCTACCAGAAATAATACAAAATCTTAAAAACACTTTCCGAATAAACAGTTTTGACATGAAAAGGTGAAAATTAAAATGAAAATATAGCAATGGTCTTTACAAAGTTATCCTTCTGACTGACAAATACTTAGCTGCGCATTGTCTTCCATGAGGTGTGTCCAAGATTCAGTCCTCTTTACCTGTAAGTTGTCTCGATGAGGTGTTCGGTGCTCCATGCATATACTTCAGCAACGGAGAAGGTGTTCCATGCATCGACTTCAGCAATGGAGACGATGAGGAAGAGGTCAGGACTTGATTAGACTTGAATTCTCGTGACAGCGATTGATAGGAGTAATGACATCAGATGAGCTTGTCAGTTTGTCAGCCTCAGGTTTGCTCATTTACATGTAATGTTAGAAAAGTGGCATTAGACCAGCGAATATTATTGCAATAAAAGGTTCGAAAATGAATACTTAGGTTAAACAGTACCAATTGTAACTTAAATTTATATAATATGGTTACAGGATGTTTTAACTCCCTGTTACTCAAGTGAATATGAATAAAGTTTTAAATTAAGAAATTAAATAACCATGTTTAATTACATAAGGTCAAAAACAAATTTTCTTTCGTGTATAAGTAGTAAGAAAAATAAATGATTTGGTTGACTTAAAAGGTATTTAAGTTTTAAGTTAATCCAAGAAAAGCATATATTGTGCCAACAAGATAAAAATTAAGTAATTTTAACTAGTAATAACTACAAAATGTACAAATATACAATACAGATATTCAAAACTAGAAGAAAATACTGCATTCAAAGCATCCACAACTTTGTGCAGATTCGATATGCATAACGAGCAAAAAGGCAATCGTTTGCAAGAGAGATAACTGCATTTAAAAGTATTTGTAACTTTTGTGCAGGTACGATAGGCAAAAACGAGCAAAAGACAATCGTTTGCGAGATAAATGTGGTTTGAACGAGCTACAGGCATTCGTTACCACATGATATTGGCGTACCAGACTAATGTCTTAATTATGGCACCCAAGGTAAGATACGAACAAGATAAGTTCAAGATACGGTACAAGAGAAATTGTATATACAGTGTGACTTAAGATACTATCCATCCAGTACAAGCATGTCACGCCAATTGAGTGAGAAGTTTAAGAGAAAATAATGTTAAATCAGAATTGATTTCTGACAGATATCAGAGAGAAATTGGGTGAGTTTTTCAACAAATTCAATTAAGGTTTCAGCTTAGAAACAAAAGAAAAACTCACCTGCTTTCCTCGATATCAGCTTCCTTGGATATTCTGTCAGTCACCAGTTCTGTAGAGCCTGGATCTGTCGGTTTCCTTGTGAATGGTCCAGCCAGGTTTACCCTATATCTGGTTCTCACCAATGTTCGTCAAGAACTTAAATAAACCACCAACTGGCCAACGATATTTCCTAAAACGTAAAAGAACGACAGAGCCCGAAAAACAAAGTTAAATTAAGAATTTAAACATTAATTGATGAAGAAAAACAAACAAAAACCATGACCTGTTGATTGACTTAAAAGATATTTAAATTGAATGCAAAATTATTAAAATATTGATGGAAATCCAAACTTACTGAAGAAATAATCTGATGACTGCATTCTGTCTGTTAAGATGATGCTTTTAGATCTTTAAAAACATTATACTTTACAAGGATAAATGAGATAAATGAAGATTATTAGTTTATGACGCCATGATGGTCGGCATGTCTTTTCTTTGTTAAAACATAATTATGTGGAATTTAGTTCGTGTAAAAATAGCTTAAAAGGTCATGCTTACTAGAAAGTAATATTTATGGTTCAATTAGTTCACAATTACATACTTATTATCAGATAAAATATAAATATAGTGAAACAGAAGCTTAGCGTGACATACCTGTATCAGGATAAAACCAAAAGTGACGTCAAAAAATATTAACCTCGCTGAGTCGCCTTTCTATGCACGGAGGCAATATAAACTAAATTAAATGTTTGAAATCGCTAATCTATATTAAAGAATAACCTAGAAATCTATGTTATAGAACGGCAAATTTACAGTTCGTATAAAGAATCGATATTCTGCAGTATGCAGAGTTATCCATAGATGGCAGCGCCAATACCTAAAGATACTTTACTAAAGATACTTTAAAATCCAATGTAACGAAATAACTTTTATTACGTTACAATTTTACTATTGAAGCATAGGAGTGGGTAAATTGCCCTTAATTGTTTTTGTGTTTTCTTGATTATTTCATCGGTATTTAAACTCCAAGTCAATTTCCTGTCGAAGGTGAGCCCCAGATACTTAATTTTACTGCTCCAATTTATAGGCTTTTAATTTACTTTCACTCTGGTCTCAGGTAATTTTAGCCTGGCATTCGAGAAGAAAATGGCTTGGGTTTTATCCTCATTCAGTCTGAGTTTCCAAGTGTATAGCAATTTTTGAATTATTTCAACATGGCGTTGCAGACATGAGACAACAATTCAGGGTACTCCTGAGGTGCCAGTAATCGCGGTATCATCAGCAAAAAGATATAGTTGGGCTTGGTTATGCTTTGGTATGTCTGCTGTGAAGATGTTGTGGAGGATCGCTGCTAGGGGTGAACCTTGTGGTACTCCAGCTTTCATTCTTTTAGTAGATGAGATTGTGTTTTCTGATGATACCGCGAATAATCTATTCTCAAGGAATGAAAACTATTATCCTGATTAAGTAATCAGGCATACCTATCCTTATCAATTTTAGTATAAGGCCGTCGTGCCAGGCCTTATCGAATGCTTTAGAGACACCAAAGAAAATTGCTCCCGTTGACATGTGACGATTAAATCCTCTTAGTATGTTAGTCGCCAGCCTTGTCGTCTGGCTTACCGTGCAATGAGCAGCCCTGAATCTGAACAGCTCTGGTGGTAGTAGTGTGGTATTGTTAGATACAAGGCAATTTCGCGCGCTTTTATAGTCGTCGGTAATTAAGCGAGTTGTTTGTTAGACGAAGGGATCAAAAATATTAATCTGTCAATAATGACTTCATGTCAAATAAAAGGTTAAAATAATAAATAGGTACGAGGGAAATATGATTCCAAATAATGAGAGCTTAAGGAAACAAATTAAAAACTACCGTTACAAACTCTATTAGGGTATAGTGAGTGCTCCTTGCTACAGAGAAATCCAAGTTGTTTCATAACACCTTCAGAGTATAATAGTTTGAAAAGAAGAAATCTTGTTATATAAATTGTTAATATGAGTTTCAAATTTAAGGGAGCTGTCTATTGATAATCCTAAAAATTTACTTACAGAAAGTGTTGAAATTTTCTCATTCTCTATATAATTATTATCTATAACACGCTTAAAATTTAATACATTTGTATTTGAGATATTAAAGGATAACGTATTTACACCACACTACCCCTTCATTCTGTCCAAATCATTACTCCTGTTAATTTTAGCCCAAGAGAGCGTGATTCTTCTTTTTATTTCAAATGTTTGATTGTCTCTCGAGATTCTTATTTCATGACCAAGATATGTGTACTTATCCACCAGCTCCACCTCACAGTCACCAACAGCAATATTTCCACTAGGGACCAAATTCGTCATAAATTTCGTTTTTGATTTATTAATTTTTAGCCCGACCTGAGCACATACTTCCTGAAGATTTTCCAGCATTTTCCTGATATCTTGTAGGTTGTCAGACATCAGGGCTATATCATCCGCGAAGCGCAGATCTGTTAGGTTTAAGCCATCTATATTCAAACCCTTTCCGGTCCATTCAAGCATTCCGAAGGCATACTGCAGAACGGTGGTAAACAGTTTGGGTGACATAGTATCACCCTGTCGTACTCCTCTACCGATTCTTATGGGGTTGGTGTTTTCGTGCAGTTTTACCATCATGGTAGCATTTTATATATGTTATATATTAATTTAGTGTAACGATAGTCGACACAACATCTTTGTAAGGAGTCTAAAACTGCACTCAACTCAACAGTGTCAAAAGCCTTGTAGAAGTCCACAAAGGCAATGACAAGTGGTCTATTGTATTCGATTGATTTTTCGATCACGGTTTTAATACCTTGAAGATGGTCATTGGTTCCAAATCCTCTGCGGAACCCGGCCTGTTCTATTGGTTGGTAAAAATCTAATTTGTTTTCCAATCGTGTAGTAATAATTCTCGTGAAGAGTTTATAAAGGTGACTGAGTAAGCTTATTGGTCGGTAGTTTTTCAGTTCGGCTGTATCTCCTTTCTTGTGAATCAGGATCACGATGGCGTTGTACCACCTATCTGGTATGGTGCCATTAAAAAGACAGAGGTTAAAAAGTTTTGCTATTTTCTTGAGTAGACAGTTACCACCCATCTTAACTGCATCGGCCACTACGCAGTCTTCTCCAGGGGCCTTGTTGTTTTTTGTTTTCCTCAGTGCCAGCTTTATAACGTCCAGGGTAATATCAGGTAGTGTTTCTGACCCTTGATTAACGAAGCCTTTTTTTGTTGTCAATATCTCTGGTTCTGTTTCTGAGTCTAGATTTACTTCATTTTGGCTTTTATATAATAGGCGGTAAAAGTCCTCATAGGATGTCTTCCCGGTTTGTTGTAACATGCCCCTGTTTGTCCTTTACCTTCGCCATTTGCTTTTTTCCGTTTTCAAGTTTTCTACGTAAGACCTTCATGCTTTTATTGTTCTCTATTGTTTGTTCGATCTGGTTTTGGTTGTGTGCTCTAATGTCGCGTCTTATAGCTTTTGATACTTCCTTATTAATTTGTCTTAGCTCTTCAGCAGTAGTCAGTTCTTCGCTTCTCATGTCTCTTCTTTGTTTCATTTTCCGCATAGTAGCTTCGCTTAATTTCGATTGTTTCTTGGTTGTTGGGCATGGGCATCCGTTCTGGCTCTCTAGCAGGGCAGTAGTGATGGTCTCGTTTAAGACATTGATGTTCTCTTCTGCTTCAGTGCCATTTAGCTTATTTGTGATGCATTGCTGGAAGCCAACCATGTCTGATGGGCTCTTCCATGGTCTGTTGCTGTCGGTCTTCTTGATCAGCTTTTGCCGTTCTTTACCGACGTCAATCATTAATTTGGCTCGTACAATCCTGTGGTCACTTCCGGTGGTTACCTTGTTCAGTACCGACACGTCTTTAACTATGTATCTTTTGTCGGTGATATCATCAGCAAAAATAGTGAGTTTCCCTGATATTGGCAGATGAGGCAAGTCGCTAAAGTAGACCAAAAAAAGTAGAGGACCTAAGACTGACCCTTGTGGAACACCCATGTCAGAGCTAAGCTCATCAGAGCTACTGTTATTAAACACGACTGTCTACACCTGGCCTGTAAGATACGAGCGAGACCATTCCAAGGCAGTTCCTCTTACCCCATACGCCTCCAACTTCAACAGCAGTATTCGATGATCCACGAAATCAAATGCTTTCGACAAATCACAGAAGACAGCCGCAGCAGCCTCACGAGAGTTTAAGGATACGTACAGATACTTAAAGAACCTGAAGATGGCATCGCTCGTACCCTTCAAAGCCTGAAATTGGATAAACAAAAGGTTTAAGAAAGAAATGACATCAGACCTAGTTTCGTAATTTTTTCTACAATTTTGGACAAGGTGGGAAGTTACGCAATTGGTCGAAAATTTGAAGGGGTATTATGACCACCACCCTTGTGAAGTGGGATAAATGTAGCCTTCATTAGACTAAACGGAAAAATGCCTGCGAGAAAAGAAAAATTTGTCGCTTCAGCCAAAACCTGTAAGGCCCTTAATGGTGAGGCAAAAAATATCTTCAGAGAGAGCCCATTCCAACGCAAACATATTTATTTATGATTTGACCAAACATCCCCTTAATCTCTATAGCAGAGGTCGGTCTAAAAAAAAAGTATAAGACACAGGCACTTGCCTTAAGTAAATCCTAGGATCATTTACTGAAGTTATTCCTATTCCTACTGATGTTATTCCTTTTGTCAACACGCTAGCTGATCAAAATTAACAAAGTCATCATGCAGCTGGCTTTTAGATTGATCAATTTCAGTAAAGTTTCTCCAATACTCTGCTAGGGTTGCCAATGGCATATCATCTTCTGCGTCATATTCCGTCAGGTCCACCCCTTCAGCTTCAGCTTTTTTAAAACCTGCTTTGCCGAAGCAGTTTTGAATGGTATTTGGAGTTACCTTGCCCCATGCCATTTTGATAAAGTAAATAGCTTCCAAAACGTTAATCGATTCTGATAGTTCTGAGGCGGAGGAAGCGTTATCCATTTTTGAAAGGACATGTTTTAAAATCAGACCACGATAAAAAACTTAAAATTTTGAATTATGCCCTGATCCAAGGGCTGACAAACAGATGTGGTGTTAGGAGGTAAAAATATGATTTTTATGTTTTTTAGATTTAGATCTCTAGGATGTGACCCAGCGTTGTCCAGAAAAAGCAAATTTTTACGTTTTTGAATTCCCATTCGCCTGTCCATATCCAGAAGCCAGTCAGTCATTATACTTCTTGTCATCCACGCCTTTTTATTGAAATTCCAGGTAACAGGCAAACTACTAAAGGCTTCATTTTTCATTGCCCGTGGTCGAGCAGCTTTTCCAATAACCAAAAGCTTTTCTTTTTCTCCAATCATGTTAGTACAAAACATTATGGTCAATCTTTCTTTTGCCATTTTGCCACCTACGCACTTTTCAGCTTTAAATGTTAAAGTTTTATCTAATAAAGCCTTAAAATACAATCCACTTTTATCTGCATTAAAAATATCCAATAGCATTGCCGGCAATTTTTGTAAAAATTGGTCCACATCTACCATATTAACGTCCGCTGACTCACCAGAGATGCACTTAAAGCTAATGTTATGCCTTCTTCTCCATTTTTGTAACCATCCATCGGATGCGCTGAACTTATTACATCTCAAGTCGTTAGCCATTTCTTTAGCCTTTACTTTTATTAGCGGCCCCGATATTGGAATATGCTGGTTTCTAGCCCGAACAAACCACTCTAAACAATTCTTGTCAATCTGCGCAGCGTCACCTTTTCATTTTTTTGTTTTTTGGTCTAAATTATCACTTGATTGCCATTGTCTACGAATGCTTTCCGTTTGTTTAACAACATCTGCTGCTTGGGTTTTACTTATATTAAACCTAAAATAATTTAAATACAAATTTATTTTTTTTTAATAAAACCCAATTATAATCTAACACATACATTTCACCTGTTTTGCAACGTTAATTACCTCCATTTTCTTTCTTAAAGTTAAAAAAAATTTTGTTGGCGCCATTGCTATACACCTTCCAAGACACTTACATATAAAAGACACATGACAAACTAATGACAACCGCAACGCAGGGCATTTACATGAATGGGAATCACCTACATACTGTACATACTGCAGGGAAACACCAGGGCTGTCGAAAGAAATGAGTGATTTCTATATATATTATGTATGTAATTTTCGTCCGTTGTTGGAGCTTCGCGTCCGCTCTTAAAAGCGTTTCGAGCCTGTCGGTGACAATTATGCTGTCCGTGTCCGTCCGACGGAGCGTCCGTTTATGAGAGCTTGTTTTACATAGGAATTGATACCCCAAAAATTTGGTTCCAGAAAAACTGTCCGGATCTGGAAGATGTCCGCTTATGGGAGCTGTCCGCAAAGGAAGCTTTCACTGTATATGCCCTATGGCAACCAAAATTGAAAAGTTGATATAATTTTTGAAACATGAAAATTTTTTTAAAGTTTCTTGGAAAATTTAAGTAGTGATAATCACTACCGTGTTTACTCTACATACACGTGTCTCGGAGTAAAGCCTACTTGGAAAACGGATATGACATCATCAAAATTGACAGCCATCATAAAATTTGAGAGGTTTGTAAAATATTCGATATTGGGTTTACAAGATCCGCAAGGATCTGTCAATTATTTATGGGAAAGAATTTGAAAGAACACTGCACGCTTAAAGTACCTGAAAATTAGACGCTCTTTCTATCTAGAGAGAAAATTTAAAACTCGCATAAATGAACATTGTAATGTAAAGAGATAGAAAGAGCATCTAATTTAAATTTAGCTCCCTCTAAAATTAAATCTAACTTTTCAAGGCATGTCTCCATAAACAAACACAACTTCAACCCAGATACAAGCACTAAATTCTTGACTAAATTATTACATTTTTATAATAAAGGCAACAAATTGGATCTGCTTGACATCATGAAGATAAATAAAATAATTAAAGACCCAAGTATCAATTGCGTTAACGATGAAATCATTCACAACAGCACAAGTCTTTTCAATGTCTTAGATTTTCATTAGTCATGCCTAAATGGTCTTTATAATAAAACACACCTCGTACTATCTCTACATTACCCGTTCTTTCGCCCCAAGGAAGTTATACTATTTCTTTATTGTTTTCCATTCCGTGCTTCTAAGGGTACATTTGTTCATAAACATTGGTTGATTTAGGATAATTTATATTTTTAGGATTTATTTTCATGTTTTGAGTGCACCATCCAGTGTTACTATAATGTTTCCCCCTTTTTTCGACTCACATATCTAGTGCAGTTTCCCATTTCCCTCATTTGGACATTTATAACCCCATTTTTTAGCAAACTATACAATTCAATCATTCGTTGACAGATGTCTTTAGTGTGATCACTCTTTAGGTACTTTAAGCGTCCAGTGATCACAACTTTTAGATGGTAGATGTTGGCTCAACCGATAGCGCCCGGTAAAATACTATCGCATCGGCTTGGGTGGCGTGAAGTTGCTCTCTTCAAGCGAAATTATCCAAACATCCACCATCTCGAATAGTCAGGCGGGTCCTTCGAACAACATTCAAAATGGAAATGGTGTGACAACCGAAGTTGTTAAAAGACCCGAGATTAGCAGCTTCCAAATTGACTTCTGCAAATGACTGAACTCGAACATCAATGCAGTCCATCAACATTTACAATCTACCAAATCTCATGTACTCACACTAACCGAAACAAAGGTCAGATCATTGATTGGTACGGTCAGCTATTTATATCCAGAGTACGACTTCAATCACCGATTTAGGCGCAATCTTCTCTTAATTTCAAACCCCGAATTGTACACTGTCACCGTAAAGCCTCCGTTAGGAACATCTGACCACAACCTTATTATTAGAAGCAGCTTCCTAAATCACGCAAGATCTGGCATTATACATCAGCTGGGTAGGATGACCTAAAGGGCTATTTTAGAACCTTTCATTGGCGGAACGTTTGATTTAAATTTGATGATCCATCCACCTGTGCTAGTAGAATAGCAATGTTACTCCCAACCCAAAATCCCATAAGAAATAACATGGGAGCTGAAATCTGCATTTTTCGGACCATTTTAGGGCGTGGCACTTTTCCTGGAAGCCACCATCCTCTCTTAACCTAAGTGGAACCCAGCTACTATCGCCACCTAGTGAGTGACGTCATAACTGCCCGATGCCGGTAATATAGGGCCCTATTGGCCTGTGTGGAACCCTCCACTGCTGCCACCTAACCCCCCACCCATTATTCTAACCTAACTTTTGCCCCAACGGAACCCAGATCACATGTTACCCCGATTATATAGTAATATCATTGTAGGGGTGCCACCTAACGGGGAGAGATGACGTACCACGTTCTCAATAGTACCCAAACCCAAGTACCTAACCTGAACATCTATCTAAATAATCAATATTGAACAACATAATGAATAAATAATAACAGAAAAAAAGTTTGTGCAGTCAGCGGGAATTGAACCATAAACCTCTGGGGCCGAACCTCAAAGCCTTGCAAAATACGCTACGAGAGCATATAGATTAAAACTGCTAAACAATGTTTGACAACGTGAAACCACGGGGGCACATCTGATTAGATTGCTGGAACAAAAGGTCCTTAAGTGGGGTTATGGTGGTGTTTTATAATGTACAAAATTAGGGTAAACCAGGCTGGGCCCCCCAATGTTAATTTCGGAGGGATTTTTATGACTCATATCTCCGGAACCAATGGGCCTAGGATATTGCGCATGCGTAGCTGGGGTCTATGAAATGGGTTCTTGCGCATGACCCGAAAATGACACCTGTCACCTGTCAATTAAGAACTGTCAGCTGTCACCTGTCAAATGTCAAAATCGACAGCTGATGTATGTCACGTGTTTAGGGTGACGTCATGAGTCGTTTAAAAAAAGAACCGGGTTGATCGGGCCAATAGGGCCAAAGTTGATATAGCTATTGCCCTAACGGCAGGGGGGTGAAAGATTGCAAATACATGTCGCGTGCTTAGGGTGATGTAACAAGTAGTTTAAAAAAGAACGGGGTTGATCGGGCCAAATCACAAAAGTATTTTGAAGATCCCCCCTGTATTTCAAATTTTATTATATCCTTCAAGCTTTTAATTGAATTTTAATAATCGATTGTCAGTTCAAAGGATGGAAAATAACCTTGACGAGTGCGATGCGAATGTATAATCAACATGCAAACCATTAATTATACACGAGGCTTGTCTAGATAATGATTTATTTATGCTAATTGGCTACAGGTAATTTACAACAACAAATATTGGGTCATTTATATGCAAAAATGCATTTCTTAAACAGATAATTACTTGCATAATTTTATACAAAAATCTATACAGGGAAGATATAAAGTAAGTATACAAAGACCTCCCAGATCCCCCACAAATTCCCTAAAATATATATTCCCGACGAAATTGTAACCTTAGTATAGCTAATACATGTCGCGTGTTTAGGGTGACGTCATAAGTTGTTTAAAAAAGGAACGGGGTTAATTGAGTAAATAGAACCAAATTTAACAGTCCGCATGTGCGAGAAAAAAATTGTTTTGCGGATATGGGTTATATATTAAATAAAAGAAAAGACATCAAAATTATAGAAAATTATTTATTTATCTATACCTTGACTTAATAAAGGTATGCAATAGATTAATTAGTAAAATGGTACAAGATACGCATATAAATACAATTAAACTAAGCACACCATGTGTTCCAGCATATCCATCCACTATTGGAGAATTGTGAGAAGCATTTTGGTTTATTAGCGTCCTCCACTCGGTTTCGCCAAAAGTCAGGTCTCTAAACTGAAACCTAACCTTATATCGAAAATCACCAACTGTTGGAGCGTTTGATTTAAAAACAGCCGTATGTCTATTATCAATTTGTTCATATGTCATTTGAAGCCATGTGTTGTTTGCAGAAAAGGGTGGAGTTCCCAACATTACCGATGCATTCAATACATTATACGGAGCGTAAACGTAAAACACATTTTGTACTAAGGCAGTCAAGAGAATATAGGATGAACTTAACGCCGCCATGACTGTAGGCAGAATGATCTAAATTCCATTCCCTAAAACCTTTATTACTTCACGAGATTGGTACCAGACGCTCATAAAAATTATAAATATTACTAGCATACAAATGGCGTCGGTATATGAGAAACTCTTGTTTTTCTTCTCTTTTGTACACTTTATCGGTTTATTTTTTCTCAATTGGCGGCATCTCCATAAGACTTTAGCTAGCTCACAATGCTTGACATTCTTATAATGATCTTTCAAAGGATCATCTCCCACATACCAACCATCAAACTCACAATGACAAAATGAACACCTGACAATATCCAATCTCTCAGTGTAATAAAACCCCGCACTTGCTAACTCTTCAGGATTGAGCTTGCTAGGCTAATTAGCGAACGTAACTAGCCTATCTTCAAAATTACGAAGCAAACTATAACCATCATCTCCACACATTTTAGGAGATGTTGCTATCTAAAGTGTTGTAAGAATACTATGAAATAAAACCAATAAAACGGGTTAATATACATTTATTATCATCAAATATTACACATTTGTATTCTATTAAAGTCATCTAGTACCTTCTTGGGATTAAAGTGTATTAGTTCCAACATGTAAATAGCTTGTTCAGACATGTTTAAACTACAAATATTTTTAATAATCTCAAAAAAGTTTCCTTGGATGTCTTCATTAATGTTCATATAATTTAAAAAGTTATCATAAAATGCCATAAAATCTAAATTTTTTATCAGGTTCAATCTATAATTAATAATGTGACTTATACTAACAAATGAGGTTATGTCATGAGAACAGAAACATAACGTTGTATTATTACACACAAGATTTATTATTTTTTCACTCAACAATGTAACGGACGACACTGTAAAATTTTCAGTTTCAGAATCAATTATGCTGCAACTTTTTCCTCAGGTAAATTTAAAACAGTATTTATTAACTTCACACTCGGCACCATTCCTCTAGCTACACTAAGGCCAACGATTATCTTATGATTTCCCGCGGAATAATGCACCTCGTTCAACAGCTCTTTCTCATTCTTAATGTCTTCTCTACTTCTTAATATCATGCTATCAAGATATCTCCAAGGAGACAAACTTCTTGAATCTTCTTCAACAACGTATTCGCCCATGACTAAATAAGTACTGAAACCGTCCAAGCAAATTATCGACTACACTCTGACTACCCCACTCCTGAATATTTATTAATATTAAGTTCTAGGAATAAAAGTTGCGACAAGGCCCACCCGCTACCCATCTCGGTAAATTCTAAAGCTTTTTAAGTAGGTTATTTTTATATAGTTCAAACACATGGTCTAACTTAGTATCTGGATGAATCACGCTATATCTCGAATTAAATGATTTAATTTCTTGTTCCTGCGTTGATGGTTGTAGATATACACCATAAAGTTCCATATTCATTGATATAGCTCGATAAAGACTCAACTGCTCCGCTAACACCGTTAGAACCTTATGTTTCAAGTCTTTCAGGAACAGCTTAACATCAGTCAAATTATTGTTTGTCGATATGTGATAGGTATTCACTCTATTCTTAAAAGCTGTTTGAATAAGTTTAATACCAGAGCCTACAATCTCCCCACAGTTTTCCTTATGTTTCGTTGTACGATTATGACCTTTAGTCACCTCACAGTGGCACTGTTTGCAGTACATCTTATGCTATAATACTAGCTGATTATTACGAAATATGACGTATTTATCCAAATGAGTCTGCATAACACTCAATTCTAGCAAACTAAACAACATCTTTTATCATGTCCACCCAGCTGTTGTGTGAATTATCAAAGCCAAGCCACTTGACAAACATTTTCTTCCTCTTTTTCCGTATAATTCTTTCAATAAGAAATACATCGGGCTGTTTAGTTTTCTGTAATTCCGCTTCATAAAATCCTCCACTGATTGGTCGTCCCTGCATATCCTCCAATATATAGGTTGTAGGATTTGTTATATTAACCTTGGAAATTTTGAAAAGCTCGGTTGTCCAATTAGGTACATAACCCTTTTCAAAGACATGCTTGGATTTACTTATACGAACAATATCCCCAACCCCAAATTTTCGTTTCCCCACAACCTTTAGATGTGTATATACCGAGTTTAATAACTTATCCGCGTTACTCTTATTAACATCCGACGGCTTCATGCCAATCGTGTGATGTTTAGTAGCATTGTATGTATTCACGATTTCCTCCAACAAATCAATCCATCGATGATTTCCATTTAAAGTAAACAATCTAAAAAGCTTTTCTTTAATTGTTCGAATTACTCGCTCCGCAATTAAAGCCTTCAAGATACTGAAAGTGCTATAATGATGTATTTTATGCGTCTTCATAAGATTTTGAAAACTAGTATTGTAGTATTCCTTTCCATTATCTGTAACTAACTTTTTCGGGATTCGCTTGGAGTGTATAAAAATATTTTCCATCGCTTTGGTTACTTCTTGAGCAGTTTTCGTCTTTATGGGTCTTGCCCAGAGAAATTTCGAAAACGAATCGATAACAACAAGTATGTATTTATACCCCCTATTTTCGCGCGCATATTGATCGAGTTGCGCAAGATCGGATGCAAATGTATCATCTAAACCATATTGGATAAATCTACGACGTTTAAATTTCGAACGAGCTGGGGCGTGTAACTCTTTAACAACCTGTTCTCGCGCCTTAGTGATAATACCCTTGGGCATTTTGTTAATAAAGTGAAATATTTGAAACATGTTAGACAATTTATATACCCCTATCAACTGTATCTGCTAATTTAGTTACTTTTTCATCAAGTTTCTTCAACTCTGCAGCTAAAGGTGCAAAAGAATTTTCGATTTTTACATGCATGTAACTATGTAAGAGGTCCTCGAGTTTATCGAACTCTGGTTGCACTATTTTCATGGCTTCTTGCTGGTAATTGTCAACTAATTTCAATTTAACATCAATTGCATTAAAACGATCATTAATTGTTGAAATATCTCTTGTTATTCTTGAAATACTGGTAGAAGACTTTAGCAAACGATCATTTAAATCGCATAATTCTGCAGATACAGCCGTCATGCGACCTTCGATGTTATTGGTAGTATCGTTAACCAGCTTAACACACTCGTTTGAAGAAGCAATAATTTTCATGTAAATAACAGAAATTGCATCATCTAAAAATTTTTTATTAACAGCATCTGTATCATCTGTTGGGGGACTGACGTTACAAAGCTTATGTTCCCTAAAATTGTAATCACCACCCCTAGTGAAGGAAAGTATGGTGGGTGCTGGTAAAACTCTCGGAACCCTGCAGGGGGAAGGTAAAGAACGTCCAAACTTATTCATGATTAATACTTTAATGATGCTTTTAAGGAATTACATGTTTATTTATAGAATTCAATAATTCCAAGTCTCTGCAATTCCTGTAAAATATTCTGAATCTCGTTCCAATTATTATTATTACCAACATGTTCGGAGGCTTCAAGCTTCTTCATTCGCTCAACTAGTTCATTTACATCGTCGTAATATACAAATTCCTTTGGTCTTTCGTTGTACTCCATTAATGCATTCCCAGATTTCAGTTTAGATCTTGTTACATGCATTCTACTAATAGGCGGTGGTTTGTTCGAAGAACTTCTAAGATTTCTAGCATGAGAAGATGCTGATGATTGCAACAAGGACGTTGATCCTCGTGTTGAAGATGTTAGTAGCGGTCTAATAATATTTTTATATTTTTCCGATTTGCTACCTTTTAGTTGACCATTACTTAACCGCCTATATGCATTAGTGCGCACTAATATGTCTTTATAATGCACCTCATCATCTTTCTTACGATTGATGGGATTCTTTAAAAACAATAACTCATATAGACCCTGACTTCCTGGATAAGCGACATCGCCTACTTTAATGTCTCCATTTTGCAAAAAGTCCACCGACAGAGAACCCATTGTCCATTTACCATTTTCAAAATTGTATGTTAGACCTTGTGAGTCATCCAAATCAGGGGAACTTGTCCAATACATTTTTAAATATTCGTGAGAAATTGGAGGATATTGACTGGTAAATTCCTCGAAAATTGCCGGATTCGTTCTCATAGTAGTTTCAAATACCTCCTTTAAATCTTGTGGGGTATTCTCTTCAAACACATCATCCTCGATTTCCTCATTATCAACCAAATCTCCATACCTAACTTCCGCTTCTCTGGGCAAAAATTGAACTTCTTCTGGTTTTGTTTTTACAATCGTCTCTGTCGGTTCAGTTTTAATCTTTGGCTTCTTGGCTCTCTTTTCCATAAGCGGTACAAGCATATTTAGCGGGGTAGTAACTGGTGTTAAAAACTTGTTAAGCGCAGCATCTTCTTCGTTTCTTTCCAGCTTTAAAGCCAAGTATTTCCTTCTTATTGTATTAGAGGCATCAATTATGCGACGTTTAACATTCTTATCATAGCTGTTAAATTGTCGAGACATTGCGACTAAATGGTCTATACTTTACAATGATGACGGTGATACTAACTACATATGATGACGTTATAGTATTATATAGGTATCGAATTTATTACGATATCTGCCTTTATTAATGTCGTTGTCTTTAACCATGACTAAAAACCCATATTTATCATTCCAACATTCAGAGCAAATGCGTTTAAACGAATCGAAAGACATGTCCGTGTTTACATGATCGCTATAAATATGTTTCAAGTTTCGCTCGTCTTGTTTAAACAAAACTAACACGTTGGCATTATCGCGAATCAACTGTTTGGGTACTTTTGAATATGTTTGCGAGAGATAGAATGATTCGATATCATTATGACGGCCCATACAGAAATAATTTCTAATTTTATCCTGTTTCTCGCAAGCCACATCGTCAAAGATGAAGTCGGGTTGAGCAGTTGACGGGTCTATTACATCATCATTCTCACCATATGTGAAATACCCCAAACGACAATGTTTCAATGTTTCTCGGAGGAAATCATATTTTTCCTGTTGTAAAGATTTCGAATAAACGTACACATTTTGAAATTTTAAACCATTGGCGTCAGTTAATAGACTCATCATTACATTGGTTTTTCCACAATTACTCGGTCCACATATTACCGCCCTAATGGTGTTTGGAAAAAGCTGCCCGTGTTTGTTTGTTTGTTTCTGTTTGGGCTATCGAAATTTTGAATATTTGGGTGGTGTTTTTGTTTCTGCTTCCGCATTACTATAAATACACTCTTTTCTCTTCAAGAACTTTATTTGTAATGACAACGTTGCAGGGTGCAGGTGTCAGTACCATAAATCGACTCCCGTTTGAACTTCATTTACCTGGTTATTCATATTGTGGTCCCGGCACTCGATTAAAAGAACGTTTAGCTCGAGGTGATCCCCCAAAAAATAAATTGGAGAGTTTTTGTCGAGATCACGATATTGCATATTCTCAGTCTCAAGGCTTGAAACAAAGACATCAGGCAGATAAAATACTTGAAAATAGAGCGTGGGAGCGCGTGAAAGCCAACGACTCCAGTTTTGGCGAAAAAACGTCAGCTTGGCTAGTCACTAACGCTATGAAGGTTAAACGTAAGTTGGGGGCGGGGTGCAAAAGCTTGACTTCGATTGTGAATAAGCTTAGTAAACACGGCGCTGGTGATATAACCAAGAAAAAGACCTTGAGTAACTTACTAAAAGCAGCACGCATGTCGATAAAGAAAGCCGGTGGACGTAGAAAAATTAATATACCGAGGGTTATACCACTCCCTAAGACTGGCGGGATCCTTCCTTTGATACCAATATTTGCCGGGCTTAGTGCTTTGGGTGCTCTCAGCGGCGGGGTGGCCGGTATTGCAAAAACCGTCAATGATGTTCAAAGTGGGAGAGACAAGCTACAAGAAGCTAAACGCCACAATGAAACGATGGAAGCCATTGCTTTAGGGAAAAAGGGTAGCGGTCTATATTTAAAGAAGTATAAATCGGGGTATGGATTATATTTAAGAAAAATGCCAAAAAACTACCACTGAAGCTGCCCAAACGCCCGTTAACCGTTGAAGACATCAAAAACTATACATCTCAATTAAAGATACCCAACTTTAGGGGGGTCTTTATGCGAGATACTCTACCAAAATCACCTAACCATACTGAGTGTGGTGTTGTCAATTTAGATCGAAACGTCGGATTCGGAACACATTGGGTAGCTTATAAGAAACGCGGTGATAAAGTTGTTTATTTCGATAGTTTTGGCAATTTGAAACCACCCAAGGAATTTATAAAATATATGAAAAATTGTAAAATTTGCTTTAATTACGATCAGTATCAGGACTTTGGATCATCCAATTGTGGACATATTGGCTTTTTTCTCTACAATAAATCTCTATAAAAACATATCATTCAAAGTCCCTTACAACAGTCATGTCTCAGACGTTTTACGCTAAAAGGTCGTTCTCACCAGCTTGAAGCACACTTTGTTCCTCCAATAGAACTTGACCCAAACTACGAATACTCTCTTGCACTTATATCGCTGAATACTTGGAATACTATTCCAAACATTGAATCAGGAAAAAACAAGATTTACTATACTGAAAAATAACGTGGAATAGATATTGAAGATACCTACGGGGTCGTACGAACTGCAGGATATCGAAACGTTTGTTCAGAATCGCATTCTTGATTCACACGCTACTTTAGACGAGCGCAATCACGTCTTTTCGTTGAAACCTAATAATAATACGCTAAGGTGCGAGTTGAGAAGCCAATACGACCTAAATTTCCAGCCAGAAGATAGTATAGCAAGATTATTAGGTTTTTCTCAACGTAAACTAACAGCAGGTGTTGTGCATGAATCAGATAAACCTGTAGAAATAATACAAGTTGTTACTATACGCATAGAGTGCAATATTATTTCCGGTTCGTATTATACAAATAATCCTTCACATACCTTATACGAATTCTCTCCAACAGTCGATCCTGGCTTCAGTATAAATATCGAGCCAAGAAATTTAATTTTTCTACCGGTAAGAGAAACGAGCATTTACAATATTTCCCTCACCCTATTGGATCAAGATTCGAGGCCGGTTAATTTTAGAGGTGAAGAAGTTGTAATTAGACTAGAACTTAGGCGAAATGGTTCTAGTAATTTAAAAAATATTTAAACAGTGGTGCTTCATTAGCAGAGTCATTCGAGCATCGAAAGCTAGAGAGAATCACTCACGTTTCAGCTATAACTTATTTGTATTCTCGCCAAACTATCTACGGCTATCATGTCAGAAAAACTTCAGGTTTTTAATCCAATACATAGTGATGAGTCAATCATTCGAGAAGAATGGCATACATACCATCCGTTTACCACTTCTTTCAACAACAATGACGTAATTGAGATTGTCATCAATTAACAAGATGTATTTTTGGATATGAGTGAAGCCCAACTCTACATTGAGGGTGAATTTAAGGAAGAAACAACTGCTGGAAAAACCGGCAATTGTTCTTTAACAAATAATGCTGGTGCATTCCTTTTCGAGTCCATATCTTATGAAGTCAATGGCAAGGAGATTGAAAAAATTAGAGATCCTGGTATCGTTAGTATGGTTAAAAGTTTGCTATGTTTAAATGACCAAGAAAGTCGTGCTTTAGAGATTGCAGGATGGAATTGGCCCAGTGGTGTACTAAAAACGTTAGAGAGTACTACAAACGAGTTTAATATACGTATTCCTCTCTCTTTCTTGCTAGGTGTTTTTGCTGATTATAAGAATGTAATTATGGGAAAACAAAAAATTAAGCTTGTACGTGCTCGACATGATGATAACTGCTATAAAAATGTTACTGCTAATGGCGATAAAAAGGCTGCCATAACTTTAAAGTCTATCGAGGTGAAAGTTAGACACATATATCCGAGCGATGCAATAAAATTGAGACTTTTAGATGACATTGCTGAAAATAAACCGATTTTTATCCCTTTTCGAAATTGGGAAATACACGAATTACCCGCATTAAAAACAACTAAGAAAGATATTTGGACTGTTAAAACAATGTCTGAACGTGCTCGATATGTCATTGTATTTTTTATGGACAATCGTAAGGATAATTTTAAGTCCGACTGTACATATTTAGATAATTTGAGTATCACCGATGTTAAATTGTTTCTAAATTCCGAAGTGTATCCATATGAATCGTTAAACTTAAACTTTAACAATAGACAGTTTACAGAAGCTTACAGGATGTACACGGAATTTCAAAAATCATATCTAGGCAAGCCGACTAGTGAACCACTAATGGATTTTGCGGCGTTTGCCAAAAGGACTCTTTTTGTAATTGATTGTTCTAAACAAAACGAGAGCATCAAGAGTGCAACAGTTGATGTCAAGTTAGAATTTCAAAGTTCTGAAAACTTTTCGAATGTTGCACGTGCCTTCTGTATCATTGTTCATGATCGTATTCTCGAGTATCAAGCTTTAACTGGACAAGTAAGAGACCTTATGTAATCAGTTTGATTTGAGTCTTCAGACAATGAAGTTCGTTGTAGTCGATATTCAAGGATTTAACATACCTGAATTTTGCGCCAAAGAATTGGCTATTTACGATGGGAATAGTATGAAAAGTTACTTTTTTAAACCAGTTAAACCATTCGACACCTTAAGTAAGGCTTGCAAGAAACAAGTCAAATATCTATTTGGAAATCATCATGGTATCCTTTATAATTATGGTGATACCGATTACAAGGAGCTACATAATATCATCTACAACAATCTGATAGACGCAGACATTATTTACGTTAAAGGACGTGTTAAAGAGGAATTTTTAGTTAAAACATTTTTAGAATTAAACTGTAGGGCACCATATATTATAAACTTAGAAGACAACATTGGTGTACCAAAATTGGAGAAGGGAGATGTTGATGGTTGTAAATATCATATTTTAGATATTAATGTTTGTAGTGTTAGAAATGCCAAAGTGTTGTATCGATATATTTATAGTCTTTTACCTTAATAAATATTTAAATTTTTCAACAAGCCAGCTTTTATTTATTTCCCACGTAGCTCAAACGTTTTTGTTTCTTTATCGGGGTTGTTTTCTGTAACAGACAGGTCAACAGGGTCTGTTAAACAGGGTCTGTTAAACAGGGTCCGTTGAACAGGGTCTGTTAAACAGGGTCCGTTGAACAGGGTCTGTTAAACAGGGTCCGTTGAACAGGGTCTGTTAAACAAAGTCCGTTCACAACGGATCTATTTAGAATTAGGCTCTGTTTGGAAACTGTCCGTTGTTCTCGAACCTATGACGAAGGTAGTTGAAGAGAAGATCAAAGATCATTTAAGTAATATTCGTGCGCTGAAGAAACGTATAAAGCTTTACGAAGACCGAAAATCTTTGGTTAAGTTACTGTCAAGACTTAATATTCAAGATGAGTGTTCAAATCAGATATGAAGTTGGAGATGACGTTACAGTAACATTTTCTACTGCAGACGAGCGAGTTATCGTTGAGATTGCTGAAGGAGAGCTATATTTTTCCAATTATGATTTTGAGGAGTTTATAACTACCTACAGCGGTGTTCATGGATACTGGCCTGAAACTACTATTTTAATTGGCAACTACAATTTGCGTTTCCATACATACCTTGGCAGCCGATGTTTAACATTTGAAGAAAATGAGCAATACTTGTTTTGCTGGGATGAAAGTCTTATAGATTTATTCTCTAAACACATTGAGAATTTATATAAGATAAATTGTGTTTGCTTTAAAGATTAATATACTTGAATCTTTTTGTAATAAATGAAACTATGATTTAAAAACAAAGCATGTTTATTAAAAACGCAACAAGAACAGCTAAAATCAATAAATATATTAAAGTATAACTAGTCTTTTATTGTAACAGACAGGTCAACAGGGTCTGTTAAACAGGGTCTGTTAAACAGGGTCTGTTAAACAGGGTCTGTTAAACAGGGTCCGTTGAACAGGGTCTGTTAAACAGGGTCCGTTGAACAGGGTCTGTTAAACAAAGTCCGTTCACAACGGATCTATTTAGAATTAGGCTCTGTTTGGAAACTATCAGTTGCTCTCGAACCTATGACGAAGGTAGTTGAAGAGAAGATCAAAGATCATTTAAGTAATATTCGTGCGCTGAAGAAACGTATAAAGCTTTACGAAGACCGAAAATCTTTGGTTAAGTTACTGTCAAGACTTAATATTCAAGATGAGTGTTCAAATCAGATATGAAGTTGGAGATGACGTTACAGTAACATTTTCTACTGCAGACGAGCGAGTTATCGTTGAGATTGCTGAAGGAGAGCTATATTTTTCCAATTATGATTTTGAGGAGTTTATAACTACCTACAGCGGTGTTCATGGATACTGGCCTGAAACTACTATTATAATTGACAACTACAATTTGCATTTCCATACATACCTCGGCAGCCGATGTTTAACATTTGAAGAAAATGAGCAATACTTGTTTTGCTGGGATGAAAGTCTTATAGATTTATTCTCTAAACACATTGAGAATTTATATAAGATAAATTGTGTTTGCTTTAAAGATTAATATACTTGAATCTTTTTGTAATAAATGAAACTATGATTTAAAAACAAAGCATGTTTATTAAAAACGCAACAAGAACAGGTAAAATCAATAAATATATTAAAGTATAACTAGTCTTTTATTTGGTATAAAACAACTTTACTCAGGTCGACATTTTGTAAACGACTCATGACGTCACCCTAAACACGCGACATGTATTTGCAATCTTTCACCCTCCTGCCGTTAGGGCATTAGCTATATCAACTTCGGCCCTATTGGCCCGATCAACCCGGTTCTTTTTTTAAACGACTCATGACGTCACCCTAAACACGTGACATACATCAGCTGTCGATTTTGACAGGTGACAGCTGACAGGCGACAGTTCTTAATTGACAGGTGACAGGTGTCATTTTCGGGTCATGCGCAAGAACCCATTTCATAGACCCCAGCTACGCATGCGCAATATCCTAGGCCCATTGGTTCCGGAGATATGAGTCATAAAAATCCCTCCGAAATTAACATTGGAGGGCCCAGCCTGGTTTACCCTAATTTTGTACATTATAAAACACCACCATAACCCCACTTAAGGACCTTTTGTTCCAGCAATCTAATCAGATGTGCCCCCGTGGTTTCACGTTGTCAAACATTGTTTAGCAGTTTTAATCTATATGCTCTCGTAGCGTATTTTGCAAGGCTTTGAGGTTCGGCCCCAGAGGTTTATGGTTCAATTCCCGCTGACTGCACAAATTTTTTTTCTGTTATTATTTATTCATTATGTTGTTCAATATTGATTATTTAGATAGATGTTCAGGTTAGGTACTTGGGTTTGGGTACTATTGAGAACGTGGTATGTCATCTCTCCTCCGCTATAAATGTAATAACACGTGACCATGGGTCATAAAGTTGGGTTAAAATCTTGAAATAATGAGGGCTGATAATACCAGGGGGGCGCCACTTAGGCTAAGACGGGTCCTATATTACCGACCTCGGATACCCTCGGGCGATCATCGGGTAACCATCGGGTGACCACCGCTCGGGGTCGCTGACCTGCCTGAGCTAGCCTCGCGAATTATGCATAGGGTCTCGCGGTATCGCCTTCTAACGTCATGCGCGTTCAACGCCTGTTGTGGAGGCTTCCTCCGCCGCGGGTCTGGGGCTCGCGCCGGACCAAGTGACCACGCCCTAAAATGGCACCAAAAATGCAGATTTCGGCCCCCATGTTATTTCTTATGGGATTTTGGGTTGGGAGTCACATAGCTTATCTACTTGTGCTAGAAGAGTATAGATGGTTATCCTTACTGACATGGAAGCCTTCATCCCTTTCTCAAAAAAGTGCCCTTCTAACGGCAAGCCTTGGTTTACCAAAAATTGCGATTGAGCTGTTAAATCAAAAAATTATTTCTACCGGAAATGGCGTCAAAACCCTACCGCCAACAATCGTACCAACTTGGTTAAACGAAAGCAAAGAAGCACACGCCCAGAGGATCAAAGGCGAACTTCTTGAATGCCCTAACGGCTCAAGACAATTTTGGTCGGTAGCTAAGGCCGTCAGTCAGAACTTTACCAAGTCAACCATTCCACCTCTAACACGTCCTGATAGCACCATTGCGACCAAAGCACAGGAAAAAGCAAACTTACTGCCGGAACTATTCTCTTCACATTCAACAATTAATTTTCAGGGAAAAACTCCACCGAACATTCCCCCTGTAGAATCGATAATGCCCGAGATTGTTTTCCGGTACCGCCATGTTAAACGAATCTTAAGGAGTCTTGACAACGATATTCTGTTATCAAAATTAAGACATGCGCTGACGAATTGACACCGGTATTTGTAGGTTTTTTAACTTATCTTACAAAAAAGGAATATTTCCTTCCTGCTGGAAAACTGCGCGAGTCCAGCCCATGCCCAAAAAAGGCAAGAAGATCTTGCCAAACAGCTATCGTCCAGTCGCATTGCTTTCGGTTATATCAAAAGTTATGGAGAAAGCTACCGGGAAGGCTTCAACATTACTAGTGACCGCCAGTATAGATTCCGTAAGCCTAGCTCAACAGGAGACCTACTCGCTTATGTTACCCACGTTTGGAACAACGCAATAGAACATCCTAGGGACTCTTGATCGGTAGTACTGGACATTTCCAAGACCTTTGACTGAGTATGGCATGAGGGGCTCCTAACTAAAGTGAGAGCACACGGAATGCCGGTGCACTTTTGTTCATGGCTTGCAAGCTTTCTTAAAGACCGTTCTTTATGACTGGCGATGGACGTATTTCTTTCAGACACATTTAACATCAACGCCGGAGTCCCTCAAGGTTCTATATTGATTGCCCACCCTCTTTTTATTATACATTAACGATCTTTTGAAAAAAACTAAAATTTTTATATATAGCTTCGCAAGTGTACTGTCATCATCGAACTTCGCTGATGACAGTACACTTGTTTCATCTTTTACTTTGGATACTCGAAAATCGGCTGCCAATGCATATCTCTATGGGCAGTTACCCTATTTTATGTAGTTTAGATATGTTTATTTAATTATATTGTTAAGTATATTTATATTCATTTTATTAACTTAAAGATGTCTAGAAACCATTCAGTTTCGTGTTTAATTACCACTTTAAAATATTTAAAAAGCTTTAATAAAAGTATAAGAAAATATTTTTTGAAACAGGCAGCCTCCTGCATGTTGCATCTACACTGCAAAACGGCAGCTGATTTTGACAATTAATTAGACATGCGTACATCGGTTCAATTGTTCAATATTATGGGCAATTGTCATATTTAACTATAGTATTCGTTGGTTAATATAGCGTCGCATTTAGCGTTCGTAAAGCGTCGAGCGTCAAAAACAATTCGAAGTGTTTTTCAAGGCGTTTTAGTGGTAACGATGTGCTCTATAGTTTTACGTAGGATAAGGAAAGAAAAATAAATATGTCAAAGGTTGAGATGTGACATATTGAACCAAACCGTACTAGGTAAACCTTTAACCATGCTTTAAAGGTGGATTTCTGCTAACCAATTAAGAAAAATTAAATTAGGATGAGAGTAAAGTAGAAATACACGTTATGTACTAATTTATTCCGTAGAATGGGGTATTATGAAACACCCGGGGTTATATGAAACCAACGTACCTATTTCATATTAGGCGCGAAAACTGACATCCGACAGTTGTCTAACATTGACAAAAAAATTTTGTCATTTTGACAGATAACCAGCTGTGCTATTTATGATTAATTGGTTTGTGGTAAGTACAGTGACGAAAATAAAATTTCGTACACTGAGGTTAACATTTTATGCCATTTTTGAATATTTTGGTAAACTGGGCTTTTTACAATAATTATCTCACCTTTATACCTTGCGTTTCTTATTTCAGTAATGATAGAAGAAGGCTATATTATATAAAATTATTGATTCGAAGAAAGTATTCCTAGATAGTTGAGCAAGTTGGGAAACCAAGAAGCACTATACAAAGCCTCAGAACTAAATGCGAAAATGCGGGATCATTGGATAGAAGGGCTGAAAGTGACAGAAGAAAAATTTCAAACAAAAATCAAGATAAAAATATGCAAAACATGACTTCAAAATTAAATTTAAAACAGATTATTCAAATATTAAAAAAAAAACATTGCTTTAATATTTTGAAGCGGCACCATTTTTTCCCCTAATAAGTTTAAACGTCCGGGCATTGATGTCACGAGCATTTGGGCGTGATAAAAATTGTAGGTATTCCAGGTTTCTTCAATCTTATTCCACAAACCATCACTGTTTTGAGAATGGAAATCATTGTTCTTGTTAATATCTTTCACTATATATCCCCAAACGTTTTCGATTGGATTGATATCAGGGCCTTGAGGGCCAAGGTAACAATAAAATGTTATTTTCCCGTATCCAGTCCGAAACTCTCCTTGCTGTATGGATGGGGCAGTTGTCATGCTGGTATATAAAATTTTCTTGTTGAAATATATTGTTTACCGATGATAACATTTTAAAGGATGTGTATATTAGCTTGAGTATTAAATATTCCTCGAATTCGGTGGCATATTCCTAGCCCTCTGGAACTCATATACTTCCATACATTAACTGAAAATCTTCCACTTGTTTTGACATGTTGGGTATATCTTTCTTCGTACCGTGTATTTGGCGGCCTATAAACTCTAATCTGCCCGTTATAATAAGGCTGAAAAGTCTTCTCATCGTTAAATACTACCTTTTCCCAAAAATCCATACCTTGCGTTAAATGTTCCAGCGCAAACCCCATTCTTTGCTTTTTATTCATATCGGTCGAAAACGGTTTTTTAGCAGCTACATTATTTCTCAATTCCGAGTTTTTCCTTATACGATTTCTCGACGTTCTTACTGTCCCAGGAAAATTAGTTTGGTTTTGTACTTCGACAGCCGTCTGAAAAGGATTGTTTCGCAAAAAATCTATTAGATCATTATCTTGATTTTCGTTTGAAATTTTTCTTCCGCCACTTCCAGCCCTTCTTTCCAATGATCCTGTATTTTCCCATTTAGTTCTGAGGCTTTGTATAGTGCTTCTTGGTTTCCCAAATTGCTCAGCTATTCTTTGTAGAGAAACATCGTCTTCGAATAAAGCAATTAATCTCGCCTTCTCGAGTTGATTCATGTTCACAAAATTTGGTAAAATGAAATAATATAATTTTCACATCTGATGACACCGATAACAATTTGTCAAAAAGTGAAGTGCATTTCCAGGTGATCTAGGTATACAAAAGCCGACGTCACGTCAGGAAAAAATAAGTGTACGAAATTTTATTTCCGTCACTGTACCTTACAAACACTTTAAAAAATTGAATAAAATCTGATGAAATATGACTTTTTGTGTACCCCATAGAGTCTCATTTGTACAGCGTTTATTATTACAGTTATAAATATTCATAACCTCGGCTAATTTCTAATGTAAACAAAATTAGTATTAATCCCAATTTTTGCTTTGGTCGAAAATAACACAAATCAACTTTTTCAGGGTAATATGAAACATGCCTAGAAAATACAAAAGGAAGTTGGGTAGCAAGATAAGGAGAGGTTATGATCTAAATGCAATGAAGAATACATTAGCTGCTGTTGTAGACGGTCATCTATCTTTCCGACAAGCAGGAGAAAGGTTTAGTGTTCCTCATGCAACCCTGTACAAGAAATATAGAGGAAGACATGGAGACAAACTTGGTAAATCACCAATTCTTAGTGTAGCCGATAAAAAAGCCTTAAGCGACGGTTTGTTAGTGGCGGCAAGTTATGGGTACCCGATGACGGAAAATGACATAAAAACTTTCGCCCAAGGATACTTGAATCGCACATACCACAGTTCATAGACAATTTACCTGGCAATGACTGGGTTAAGTTATTCTAGCAACGACACCCTCAATTATCTATATGAGCATCTGAAAACTTAAAGAGAGCTACATCTTCTTTGACAGTTGAAACATTAAACGCGTGCTTTTTTAATGAGCTCCATGCTTCAATTCAAGATGTTCTACCTGCAAACATCATTAATTATGATGAATCCAACTTCACGGATGATCCCGGGAGACAACGTGTTATTGTTCGTAAAGGTGTCAAGCATGCATCCAGAATCCTAGACTTTACCAAATCATCGACCTCGGTCATGTTTGTGCATCGGCCGACGGAACTTTTTTGCCCCCTTATATCATCTATCGGGCGAAGAATGTCTATCCCGAATGGGTGATGAATGGACCTCCTGGTAGTTGTTATCATCGTAGTAAATATGGATGGTTCGACAATGATATATTTTCAGACTTGTTCAATAAAATAGCGTATCCTTATCTCAGAAGACTTGAAGGGCGAACGATTATTATTGGAGACAATCTGTCAAGCCATTTATCACTGAACAGTATTAACAAGTGTGTTGAGGCTGACATAGAATTCAAGTTTTTGCCTCCCGACACTACACATATTTGTCAACCTTTAGACGTGTCATATTTTAGGCCGCTTAAAGCAGTGTGAAGAAAACATTTAATAAAATGGAAATTTAAAAATAAAGGTTGTCTTCCCAAGTCACAGTTTCCATCAATGTTAAGCGAACGTTTACAAATACTGGCATATAAAGACGAAGCAAAGATATAAGCAGGCTTCCGAGCAACAGGAATATTCCCTCTTGGTAGAAATGAAGTTTTAAAGAAAGTTCTGGGTGCCTCGGCAGTTATCAAGTAAAGTGCTATGAGTAGATCTTTTCAAGAAATAATTGAAAATGCAGCCACAGTCAATGATAAACCAAAAGTAAAAAGATCACGAAAAATAAATGTCGAGGCAGAAAAATCTGTCAGTCCTGAAGATTTTGTTGTAAGACCCGGACCAAGTGACAGAAATTACTCCAACCAGATCGACTGTAACGTGCAACGACAAGGCGATCAAAAATCAAATCCAGACAATTTGGGTAGTAACAGTTTTCCAATATCAATAACTGACATATACACTCCTGGACAAAATTACCGCAACAATATGAAATTATCCAAAAAATTAATTAATCTTTACCTTATGCCACTTTTGAGGTTTGTTGAGTATTTGAATAGTAGGCTATGGATATTTGGTTTCGTTGTAAATGACAGCAATGAAAACAATTCGTTTAGATTTACAGCTTTAAAAAATTTTTAGAAGATAAACAATTTTGTGCAATACTTGCGATAGATTTTCTTTAAAATTAAGTTTATAATTTGTTACTGTTTTTAAAGTAATCCGTTTTTATGGTAGACTGTTTTATTTGTGACTCCGAAAAATTGGACAAATGAATCAAACCAGGAATTTAACTGAACACGAGGTACTGCAAGCGTCAGTTTTATTGGACGAGAGGTATTATCAGAGTAATGTTGCCAATTTGTTAGGCAAACATCGTTCCACAATAAGTCGTATGGTAAGCCGTTTAACTAAAGTTGGAACTTGTTCTAGAAGGCCAGGGTAAGGGCGAAAACGTTGCACGAACAACCGAGATGAACGTTTCCTTAGACAATACGCTTTAAGAAACAGGACTGCCACTAGTTCTATGATGAGAAACGAACTGGAAGCTGTCCTCAATGTCGCAGTTTCTTGTAGAACAGTTGGAAGACGGTTAAATGAAGCTGGATTAGACAGTAGAAGACCAGCCACTGCGTCCATGCTTACTAGAGAGAACAGAGTTACCAGGTTACATTTTGCTCGAAATTATCAAAATTGGTCTGTGGATGATTGGAAACAAGTTTTATTCACAGATGAAATTAGAGTTAGCCTAAAACATCCAGATGGCCGTAAGCGAGTATGACGAAGACCAGGAGAGAGGTTTGCTACTTTCAATATCTCTGCAAGGATTCCATTCGGCGGTGGCTCTGTTATGTTTTGGGGTGGCATCTGCTTTGACGCTCGCTTCAGAATATTGTAGTAGAACATGTGATGCCTTTCGGCCATTTTGTGGGACCCAATTTATTATTTATGCTAGACGTGGCTAGGGAGGTACTCGATTATCTTAATCAAGTTGGTATACCAATTATGCAATGGCCACCGAGAAGCTCGGATCTGAATCCGATTGAACATGTATGGGATTACCTCAAAGGAAATGTGAAACGTCATAAACCAGCACTTAGAAACCTGAGGGAACTTTAAAATGCAGTTATCACAGCATGGGAACAAATTCCCCAAGATTTTATTCAAAACTTAATTATAGGTATGCCTAGACGCTTAAATGCTGTAATCCGAAGTAGAGGAGGCAACACACGCTACTAGTGTCCCTAGTTAAATCATTAATTTCTTGCTTTCTTCATTTTATAATTTCAACGATTTTGTTATTAGATCTTAAGAATAATATTAATTCAAATCATATGCAGACATATTGTAGCTAATTCACTTCTAAAGTATCCGGTAATGTTTTTTCTAACTTTTATTGTAACCAATGTCCATAAAAGAATTATTGAAATTAATTCATTATAGCAATTTGGCTGATTTAATATATTGTTGCGTTAATTTTGTCCAGGAGTGTAGAAAGTGATGGCGAAGAAACAGTTAAAGTGCATGTTACCAAACAAATGCTAGCCAAATTGAAGTAGATCAGTTTGTTATTGTACAGTTTTCTATTGCTGTGGAAAAAATAGACAATGAAACGGCTTGTTGCCAAAGTCACCGATCTTAAGAAAAAGAAGATAATTGTTAGTTGTTTGAGGCAATATGGGCAAAAAAAACACTTTTATATTCCCCACAACTGAAAATATTGTTGACGTCCAAATGGACGACACTAAATTTATATTGTCCAAACCATAATTAACGGAGGATCATAATATATATTTCAAAAAGCAATTTTCTAGTTTTACGTTTAAAGAAATATTCATCCAGTTTTTCGCATTAAATTAAGTTTATGAAACGTTCTTAACCTTTATTTGTCCCCTACATATCGATTAACAACTATTAACAAGGCTGTAAGCATGACAAGCTCTTGTGACATATTTACCTACCTATCTTATCCACTAGGACCGTTAAAAACGACGATATAAATGTTTTATAAAACCCCAAGAGAGTCTAATAAGAAACAAAATCCAGATTTTGTAGCCTTTACTACAGAAAATTTCTAGTGTTTCATATAAACCCGAGCATGGGGCAAAACGAAACACCTTAGAACATATTTTTTTTCGAGAAGGGGGTTGACTTAATTTTCTTTTCACTTATGAATTTGATAGCTCTAGTCAACCCGCATCCAGACATGTTATTTTCAAAATGATTGATTAATTCTTAAGAAAGTTATTATCATTTCTCTCAAAAATGTGTTTCATATAACCCCATTCTACGATACTATTTAAAAATTAATTTTCTACCGCACTCTTGCAGTATTTATAAAAACAAATAATAATCGTTAGAAAAATACTTTTACCCATACTGCACTGCGCATAGTGCTTATTTTATATCGGCCTACTGGACACGCAATCTTACAGCATATTGAAATGGCTAACTAATATTTCATAAAATATAATATTGAAAACGTGATTAAGATAATACTTATAATACGTATTTTAAGCATATTATTTAATGCTTATTTGACATATGGCCGTAGCCATTTTGCCAGTGTTATCTGGGTATTGTAAATTCGTCTTCTGTCCTTGTTGTTTTCTGCTACACGGGCCGACCAAAATAGTTTACATATAAGTTTGGTGTGTTTATTTGTATAAAGGCGCGTAATATTGGGATGCCCCGATATTAGCTCTTTACACTAAAATTGTACTTGAGCATCGCTCAATTTTTACAATACATACCTCCTAATCATTTTAAGTTCGCTTCTCATGGTTAAAAAAAACGGATTTCTAATATGGGGACCCAATATTTATTTAGTTATAAATAAAATAATTATAATATTTTTTTTTCGCAAATAAGCATAAAATATTTAATTTATAATGCCATAAACTGTATAGAGATTTTTTGGTCGATAATTGGCTTTATTTTTTGCCTTGCGGCCTCAAATTTTGTGCGAGCGTCTGCAATATTTAAATTTGTTGTATCATAAGTATATTTCAAAACCTCATTGCAGTTTTGCTTTACAATATCCCGGTCTTTACTAACTACGATTTTATCTAACTCATATAGAACATGATTACAATATTTCCTGATCTTTCTTCGATATTCAATTAGTTGTTCAAAAATATCATCTTCTTCTTTATGCTCTTGAGCTTCAGCCAGGGTACTCTTAATCGTTTTTTGACTTAATCGATGTTCGTACATAGTTACACTTACTGTACTCTTGTTGTCTCTCGAAACTTCTGTAGATTCAACCTCTAATATTCCATCCTCATTTAAACTGAAAATAGTTTTAAATTCTATATCACCTGCTCTTCTCGGAGGGATGTTGGTTATGTTTAACGATGCCAGCAATACATTAAATTTGCAATTTTTTCTTTCTCCTTCATAAATAGACTGTTCTAAGCTAACCTGATTATTTTTACTAGTGCTTGTATAAATAACACTAGATATCGCAGGAAGTGAAGAATTTTTCTTAATTGCAACTTTCATCAATCCTCCATTTAATCTAAATCCTAATGTCAGCGGTGTTACGTCTACTACGTTGTATTTTTCTAATTCTTTACAGTTGTTTTTAAGTATTGCAGCTTGAACAGCTGCTCCTAGTGCTACAGCCTCATCAGGATTTACATCTGTTTTTAGTGTTTTGCCATTAAAATAAGAACTTAACATCGTTTGTATTTTAGGAATTCTAGTCGTTCCACCTACCAGTACAACTTCATCAATGTTAGCTTTTGTCATATCTAAGTCGTTCAAACATTGCGTTATTAAATTTGTCGCTCTGGTGAATAAATCTTCACACATTGTCTCAAATTCGGTCCTTGATATTGTCATAGCAAAACTATCATCTTCATTTCTTCCAAAGTGATCCAGTTCAATAGAAACTTTCTCTCTTACGGTTAGTTGAATTTTAAGTTGGGTGGATCTCTTTTGAACTCTACGCAATTGTTCGTTTATTCTGTGATCTTCTTTATTATAAATCTTAACTAACGCGTCGTGGAAAAAGTTATTTAATAGTTTTTGGTCGAAATCTCTGCCTCCTAAAAAGGAATCCCCTTCAATACCAATTACTTTAAATTTTTCGTTGTCAACTTCAATTACAGACACGTCTAATGTGCCTCCACCAAAGTCAAACACTAAGAGAGTAGTTTTTGTTTTTGTCTTCAGTGTATCAATACTATAATGAATGGCCGCTGCTACAGGTTCGCATACCAATTTTATTACGTCCAGCCCTAAAAAGCAAATATTCACAAGATTAAGATCTAAACGACTGATTGGTAAATAATTATTTTGAATTTTCAAACGTCATAAAATATCACTACATTTTAGTGGTGGTTTCCCAGGGCCGTGATTTTGCGGGTAGCGCTGCCCCGTGAGAGGCGTGCCAGCGCCTGTACGTATATTCTTAACAAAATATTGCTTTATTTTCTGCTTAAAGCTTGATTTACACGGGTAAAAATGTCACAAATTTATGCCTAAGAGTACCGAATAATTTGCATTATGTAAAGAGTGTAAGTTATAAAATTTGCGGCAAGTGATTGTAGCGAGAATCACTTTTAGGTCTAAACAAGTTGGGAGAGCGCTCTAGGAAGTAAATATTTATTTCGGTTTTATTGAAAGTTCTCTGTGAAAACGGAAGGAAAACGTGTTTGGTCAAGGGAGGGATCTTTTTTATTACTAACCAACACAGCATACCTCCTTTCAGATACATCTCTGATATATTTCGCATATATTAAAAACATAACGTTTTATATTAATATTTCTGAAATATTTTAGATTCATTACATTCAAAATGATAGTTGACATACCCTGCCTTTGACACTTGACGGACCAGATGCAGAAAAACCAGCCTGTTCATCTTACGGGTTCCCCTTATTTTATGTTTTCCTTGTGTAATGTTCAATTAACAATAATTATTATTGGGCATTGTTATTTGGGGATGATATGATAATTATATTATGGATAATAACATTGAGGTAAGTCTCTATTTTAATAATATGTATATTAATAATTTTAGGTTATTTTATGATTTTCCCCGCTTTAGTTTATTTATTAAACTTGAGTTGTTACTGTTATAAATTAGAATATTGAACAGTAAAGAGACAGAAGAAGAATGATAACTTTTTAAATTATAAAAACATTAATAGAATAACAAAATATGCAGTAATGCATCATCTCCCTCCGGTACAGAACTACAGGTACAAGCATTTGTTGCACTGTTGCAGTACTAACTTAGTTTGTCCCGTGAGTTGTAAGAACTTTAAATAACTACATAAGTTGATAACAAATTTTAGTTTAACTTTCCTGTAAATAAAATGGAATATGTAGTTTTAATAGCGTTCATGTGTCAAACATTGATATACGCAGCGTCCTTGATATATTAGAGATTGGTATTTTTCTATCAGGGACCTATAACATAAAAGTCGATTTGTACAACTTATTGCCAAGGAGATGGTTTAGAATCTTTTTTTTTTTTTTTTTTTTTTATGATAAGGCACAGCACTACAGGATAAATCCTTTATGGCGCTCTAGGAGCGGTGCGCGTGCGCAGAGTATACTGCGAAAGATTTCCAAATCGTCGCTTACCAAACCATAAAACCTTCGCGGCAATTGAAAGACGTCTTCGTGAAACGAGTAGGCTTGCGCCTGTTTTTACTAATTGTGGTTGTGCACGTACAGTAAGAACTCCGGAGGTTGAGGAAGATATTCTAAATCCGATTGAAGAAAATCCTAAACTTAGCAGCAGACGATTGGGCTTAGAGCTAGGGGTATGCAAAGATACTGTTTATAGAGTGACCAGAGAACAACTACTGCACTCATTTCATATTCAACGGGTACAAGATCTATTACCCCATGATTTTGAACCAGGCCTAGCTTTCTGCCGGCTTATCCAAGAACATAGAAATCAAGATAGGAACTTTACACAAAGAACTTTTTTCAGAGATGAAGCCTGTTTCACGCGGAGTGGCATAACTAATTTGCACAATGAACATGTCTATGCTGAAGAAAATCCTCATGCGACTAAAGGAACCCATTACCAGCATGAGTTTAAGATCAATGTGTGGGCAGAAATCATAGACACTTTCAAAATTGGTCCTGTCATTTTACAACCTCTACTAAATGGCGAAAAATATTTGGACATCTGCGAAACGAGTTACCAAACTTCTTAGACCTCCTGCCCTTGGAGCCTGAAAGAGGAGTGTGGTTTATGCATGGCGGTGCTCCTCCACATTTCTCGTTAAACGAACGTAATTATTTAAACGAACAGTATCCAAATAGGTGAATAGGTAGAGACAATGATGCACCTGCAAATTGGCCAGCTCGATCTCCTGATATGACACCGATGGATTACTTTTTATTGGGAACTTTGAAAACCCTTGTGTATTTTAGGCCAGTAGATACAGAAGATGAATTAAGGAGACGTATTCAAACTGGAATTGACGCTTTGAGAAATGATGAGGAAATGATCCAAAGAGTACAATTTAATTTTTTAAAATATATTAATCTTTGTACAAACGAGAATGGAGGTTATCTTGAACATTTGTTAAAATAATTTTTCTGATGAATCTCTTATTTACTGTTTTTACTAGAGAATAAAATTAACAACACATTTATGTACTTAAATGTTTTTTTTTTAGTTTTCAGTGATGGTTACTTTAATTTAACGCCTTCGCTTCAAATTGGGTTCAATTATTACAATAATGTAGACCTGGCAATACACGAAGTGAATTTTTTAAATCCAGATATCTCAAAAACTGCTGCTTAAAAATTTAGGTAAAATACGTTGGAGAATAAGAATTTTTATTTAAAAGCTATATACAGGGTGGTTTAAAAAAGGAATTTTGTCTTATGTAAAATGAGAGCAGATTTGTATTTTCTACCCCACAGAATCCCCCCTAGCCGAATATTGTGCCAATACACCAATTATTAAAAAAAATGTTGATTGAAAAACTAAAACCAAATTGAACTTTTGACACTCTATATCTCTGAAATCATCCACTTTTGGACTGAGGTAAGTTGGGTTAGATCGTCATATTTAAGCCTCAGGAATTTGTGGTAGCATTTTCTCCGCACCTCTTAGAGACACCCTGTATAACCGATATATTGCTAATACTGTGTTACAGAAGTGTCCCCAGCATGCGGCATTTGCCGGAAGCGTTGTGTCTGCACAGTTCGCGTGTAGGTCAGGTCCAGCTTTAACTTATTTAGCTTAATTTTTTCGAATTGATATTGATATACACCGGCATTTTGTAGGCTTGTCTTAAAAAAAGAATATTTCCTTCTTGCTGAAAAACTACGCGAGTCCAGCCCATACCTAAAAAAGACAAGAAGACCTTGCCAAACAACTATCGTCTAGTCGTATTGCTTTCGGATATATCAAAGTTATGAAGCAGGCTATCAACGAAAAATTATTAAAGTACCTGGAAGGCTTTAACATTATTAGTGACCGCCAGTACGAATTCCGTAAGTATAGATCAAGGAGACCTTCACGCTCATGTTACTCACGTTTGGAACAACGCAATAGAACGTCATGGGGAGTCCCGAGCGGTAGCACTGGACATTTCCAAGGCCTTTAACAAAGTGTGGCATGGGGCTCCTAAATGAAGTGAGAGCATACGGAATGCCGGTTCAATTTTGTTCATGGCAGTCGAACTTTCTTAAAGACCGTTCTCTGCGAGTGGCGATGGACGGATTTCTTTTAGACACATTTAACATCAATGTCGAAGTCCCTCAGGGTTCCATATTGTCGCCCACCCTCTTTTTACTATACATTAACGATCTTTTGGAAAAAACTAAAAATCATATAAACACTTGTTTTATCTTTTACTTTGTATGCTGGAATCTTGACTGCCAATGCACATCTCTATAGGCAGCAAGAGGTCTTACATCTTAACAAGGTCCTGGGAGAAATTCTGTCTTGGAGTGACAGTAACCAATGTTGAAGAACCAGATATAGTCATGGCGGGACACTCGATTCCCTTGGCTTCATCAATTAATTTATTGGGCTTCAATTTGGATAGTCATATGTAAAGGGCGAAATATATGTAAAGTACGTTCAGTGTGTCTAGGTAACTCGGCAGCATATGGGAAACTTTTTTATTATTAATTTTGCAAAAAAAAGTTATTCTTCATAAAAAGTTTTGCATGGTCTAAAACCTAACATGCAACGATCAGATATCAAAATTTATCAGTCGTATACGAGATTTATCAGAAAATATGAATTTTGCTCAAGAGAAAATGTCTAAGAAATAGTTTTTTAATGAATATTTGAAAGTTATTTTTAATTCTAAACATCTTTTTTTTTATAATAATTTTCGATATTGTCAAAAATAAAGGTACTTTACTACTACTACCTAAATTGCAGTATTGTCCGATTACATCAGTAGATGCCGATAAAAGCTTCTTTTTGTATAAATATATTTTTGCTGATAGAAGACAATTCTTTTTAGTTGAAAATTTTGAAAAATATTTAGTAATAAATGCCTTTTATACACTTTCAGGTTAAAAAATAGTTTACTTTTATTTTTGTTTGTTTTTTTTGCATTTTTTTTTAAATAGACATCTTTTTTAGAACCCAGTGGGTTTCTTTACCCTACTTTGCTATAATAAATTAAGAAATATTGCATACCAGTATGCATATTTGGTCAAGAGGATGCATATAACTGCATATTTTAAAGGCAAACAAGGCTTATATATGCGCATTTTTTGGCTGAGTTTAAGTGCTTATACTCCACCCTTTAGTCATATTATTATGTAATGAACCAAGAACTTCTATACACCCGAACAACTTTGGATGTTTTATAAAGCTCAAATTCGACTATTCGAATTTTTGGGACTCTGCTCCTAAACATATCCCAGGATTACTGAATTCTATTCAAAGGAGAGCCATTCGCTTGATCGGTGACCGTGATCTGACAAGCAACCTGAAGAGCCTTAAAAATTGAGGGCAAGTTGGCGACTTGAGTCTATTTTACAAATATTTTCATGGCAAGTGCTCAACTGAGGTTGCTCGCTTGATTCCACCCAGAGCGGTGCATGGTAGAAACGAGCCACTGCAGCCCACCCGTACGTGGTTCAGCTTAGTGTCCCACGCACGGCACTGTTTAAAAATTCTTTCATCTAGAGAACGTCATCACTCTGGAACAACCTCCCTGAGGCCGTGTTCCCCAACGAGAATAATCTCCAAAGATTAAAGACCAACGTGAATCGTTTCATGCGCACACGCACCGCTCGCAGAGCGACATAAAGGATTAATCCTGCAGTAAGGAAAAGAAAATATAAAATATAACAAGATAAGGCATTAATTTTCTCGGCAATACACCGCAAGAAATTATGAAAATTTCAGGACTTGCGTATTTTATGGTGTAGATATGGAACTTGAAATTTCGAATTACAATTTAGTTTCTGGCATAGTTCCGTAAGTTGATCTTAACACCGTAACAGGTGACCTTTCTTCCTGGATTCCTTCTATTATTTTCTATACAACATACGACGAAAGTTGCAAAATAATTTAATTTTGAGAGAGTGAGTGAAGTGAGAATGGAGGTTTCAAATGTTTATAGTAGACTTGAGAAACATGTTCATTTTTACAAAGCATATAATTGTGGAAAACCTCAATGCAGCTCATTGTAAAAACTGTAAAACCGTAAACACTAAAACAAACAATTCTACTGCTAATATTATATTTATTTATATTATAAAACTACGGTTAAGGTTTTAGTAGAAACAATGTCAATGTTAAGCACACTGAAAAAAATGAATGACTAAACAAAACAGGGCTAATAAAAGTAATATTTTAATGTAGTATGCGATCTTTAAACAAAAGAAAAGTTTTTGTTCCGTTAAAATATGGAGGCAATAAGGTAATATGATATACTGTGAACTATATTGTTAGGGAGGCAAGAAAGAAAAATTTCACTAATGTGTCATAAATGATGCGGGCGAAACACGTTTTAAAGCGCATTACTGTAAAAATAAGATGTTATACTAATAATTAAGAAATTTGTTGAGTTCTGTAAACATTGAAAAATATTATAATATTATTATTATTATTATTATTAATATTATTATTATTATGATTTTCTGACAGGTCGCGAGACCTGTCATGCACTCCCTCTACGGGGAACATTCACTCATCCCAGATATCACCGATATCAAAAGGATTGAGCTCTGTGGGGGCCCTTTCCGTGTTATTGGGCCCGTGGGGTTCTTCTTTGATTACCCATATACTTTTTGACTGTTCGGCTTGTTGAAAGTAGCCCTGCTTTCTGCATATCCTTGTAGAGATCTTGAGGTAAGTCTAGTGTTCTAAGGTTTTCCAAAAGCTTGTTTGGGATTACTCCTGTTGTTGAAACAATAATCGGCATGGTTTCGATGCTGTCCATATTCCACTGTGTTCTTATTTGCTCCTGGAGGTCTCGATACTTCGCTATTTTCTCAGCATGCTTCACTAGAAAGTTGTTGTTATTTGGTATAGCTACATCTCTCAGAGTCGTTTTCCTGGCCCTCTTGTCTACCACTACAAGGTCCGGTCTGTTGTGGGCCACCGTCTGATCAGTAAGAATAGTCCGGTCCCAGTACATCTTATAGTGGTTGCTTTCTAAGATTGTCTGTGGTGTATATTTATAATATGGGATCTTTTCATTTTGGACAAGCTGTAGTTTCACCGCTAACTCCTGCTGTAGGATCTTGGCCACTGCATCATGCCTCTCCTTGTATTCTGTTGCAGAAAACATCTGGCATCCTCCCGTGATGTGTTGGATCGTTTCTGCCGTTTGACATCCATATCTGCATTTATCTACCTGTACTGAGCCGTCTCTAATTATGTATTTCAGGTAGTTTCTAGTTGGTATGACCTGGTCTTGGATTGCCAGTAGAAATCCCACCGTTTCAGGAAACATCTGTCCAGAGATGAGCCAGTAGTTCGACGCAAGACTGTCGACGTGATCCTGGGCTGCCTCGTTCAGGTGTCGTCCGTGCAGAGGTTTTTCCCTCCATATCTGTAGCTTTTCTTCATTGGTCTTGTGGTGTTGTGGGGCATTCTGATCCCTCAATCTTAGAGGAGTAGAGTGGTCTGCCTCGCAAATTGCATGGTGTAGGTCTGAAGTTTGGGATTTGTTGCGGAAGTACTCCCTTAAGTTGGTTATTTGTTGATCCATTATTTTCCCAATATCTGCCAGACCTCTTCCGCCTTGATGTCGTGGTAAAGTGGTCCGCTCTACCGCACTTCTCGGATGGTGTTTGAGTGCTTTGGTAAGTTGGGTTCTGATTTTGCGCTGTAGCCCTACAATGCCGAATGAGTAGGACAGAACTGAGCAGGCGTAGGTGTTAATTGCTTTGAACAGATTCTTGCTGTTCAGTTTCGTTCTCAGAAGCCTTTTTGTTCTCTTAAAAAACTCTTCCTTCCCTTATATCTGTCTTCATCGCTGCATGACTGATGCGTTGAGTCTGCTTAATCCCCAAGTATTTGTAGTTCTCGCCTTCTCCCATTGCCTGAATCTCCTGGCCATCTTGCATAACGAACGGGTTTTTTTATTAATATTATTATTATTATTATTAATATTATTATTATTATTATTAATATTATTATTATTATTATTAATATTATTATTATTATTATTAATATTATTATTATTATTATTATTATTATTATCATCATATTACGAGTATGTAAAATGTCACCGGGCGCCCCTGAATTTTAGTGTACACTTACCCGCCAATTCTGCAGCCTTCTTCGTAGCTTTTCGTTGAGCATTACTAAAATGAGCTGGTACGGACACAACTGCTTCTGTGACTTCAAATCCTAAGGAATGTGTAGCTGAATCTTTTAAATATTTAAGAATTTCTGAGCTTACTTCTTCTGGCATTTTGTTCACCAATTTATTATTTTGTTTTATCTCGATTTCTGCATTTCCGTCTTGTCCTCGAACAATTTTATAACTACATTCCTTGCTAGTTATGAAATTTTGAACATAAATATCATCGTATTTTCTTCCCATTAATCTCTTGACATCTAAAAATATTTATTGTGAATTAGATACAGTTTGATAATTCTTTTTGTGATATAAAGTTCGCCACACGCCTCGTGGGCTACAAAAGGAATTTAAGGAATGTGGACAAGAAATACACATTGTTGCTGTAATACTATGTTTAAATTTCCATAAAATATTAATTTGAATGTAATTCGAATATATTATATACATAAAACAATTAGATGTACCTATTGTATACACCCTGTAAAATATATCCCGTTTGTTTTTTCCCTTTACATTCAAATTTTAATTGCTTAATATAATTTATTATATTTTTAAAGGAGTGAAGATAATATTTAAGAAATTAATAATATATTTTAGTAAATTTGGCAACCCAAATCAAATACAGCGCAGATTCCTTAGCCACAAGTTATCATCTGGCACTTGATAATTGTTTTGTCTCTTTTTATCGTATATAATAATGCATTAGGGATAATGTGATTGCCATCATGATATCTATATTATCTTATTATGCTTTTTAAGTTATAATTAATAATTGTATTTAAACGTATGTAGCTGTTCGTAAAATGAATATACATACACTGTGTTCAAAAAGTCCCGGACCGGTAAATTATTTAGAAAATGGCGCACAATACAAAAAAACTTCCGGTATAAAAGTTGTAGGCCTTTTAACAAAAACTATAAAACTAGGATACCTGTAATTATACAGGGTGCCTCAAACAGTCATGGTAAACAAAACTTTGTTTTTTTAAATGAAACGCCCTATATCTTACAATACTTTTGGATTCTAAATAAAATATCAATTATTTCTTAATAAGCACACTATAAGTCTAAACTTAATAGTTTCTGAGATATCGACTACGAAAAATTACATTTTTGAACTTTGAGAGGTTCTAGCTCTCTAACTCTTACTTTTTCATTATCTTCCTAGAAATATCAATTTTGGGTTAAACCGGAAGTACTATATTTCCGGTTCTCGAGTTACATCCGGTTTAACCGGAAGTTTACACTTCTTTTGTTTTGTTTACCATGACTGTTTGAGGCACCCTGTATAATTACAGGTATCCTAGTTTTATAGATTTTTTTAAGGCCTACACCTTTTATGCCGGAAGTTTTTTTATATTGTGCGCCATTTTGTAAATAATTGACAGGTCCGGGACTTTTTGAACACAGTGTATAAAAGGCACAGATATTCATTGCCTGATTAACTTCTTTAAGTTTGTTCAATCATTTGAGTTATTTACATGCATCAGATGTTTTAAAAAAGTTTACTAACGCAGAAAATTTAATATGAAAATATACTGAGTGCAAGATAACCCAGACAGTGTGGATATACATTACCTCGGATGACAGAAACACTATCCGATAACAGAAAACCTACAACACTATTTAACCATGTTTTTTTTATTTATCAAAATCACCTAAAAAGCCAATTGAAGCAATTCGTATTTCTCCTTGTGATCTAATGGAAGCGCATGATGGGCCTTTACTAATGAAGTAGAAAAAACTTTTTACATATAGGTGACTATATTCTACTAAAATATGTTAATGTCTATACAAATCTTAAGACTGAATAATTAAGACTTATATAAAAATTTTATAATAAGACAGAGTTCAATAACCAAGCTTTTTACTTTCAGGTATACTTTACTAATAACAACGTTGTAACCGCCATATTTCCGCAATATAATAACCATAAATAAGCTCACAAATCGCTATTCTGTATACGGCTCAACTCAAAGAAAATTAAGGTTTGTTACGGTTCGAAAATTGCATTTTCATAGTTTGGTTATCTATGTTAAGTTTTCTGTTTTAATTTTTTAAAGTACCTAGGTAGACTCTCGCCTTAAGCATTAATTACTAATTAAGTTACCTGTAATAGCCAATATTTTCACTATGTTTAGTTTGAAACCTTTGTTGATTATGTTTATATTCCAGGAATGTTTTGTATCTTATAAGACATAGCCAAGTTGATTCATTTCTTCTGTTCTTTGTTTCATACTACTTGCAGACAGTTCTTATTAAAAATCCTTGTATTACTTCATTAGTAATTCGTGAACTTTTTAATCTTAACCTTGTATTTAAGATGTAGTTTAAATGTCTCGGCTGTTATAAATCAGCTGTTTTAAGAAAAATCGATAATTTGTTACGCAGGTCAGTGTCATTAAAAGAAGAGACTTGACAGTTTTGTGATTTTCACCACCACGTCCGGTTGAAGGGGGAATGTTATCGGCCCCTTTCGACAATGGACACTGGAAGTTAAAGCACGTTTGTGAAAATAGCTCCCTAAGTTTAGTTTCTTGGGCAGGTAAGGCTATGTAGTGCCGATAAAACATCCACAAATGTCTAAAAAAGGATATGGCTTTGTAGTTTGCCTATTCTTTGGGCGGAATGCCGATTCAAAATGCCTTGCCATCAACTTTAACAAGCGGTCCTAGACGCCATTTTGTAGATTGGAACCCTCGTTAGTTATTTGAGGTAGGTTTAAATTTAAGCATCTAATTACATTCTTATGAAAGTTTTCTCTTTCATGTTGTATAATATCTAAAATTCGATTTTAGGGTTTTTTTTGGTAGGGGCTAGAAGTCCAAGTTTGAACTGGAGTACCAGTATTTACTGGACGCGGGTCGTGCCAGTTGCCAGGTATTATTGGAATTTTTGGAGACTATCAGTGTAGCTGTAGCCACATTAGTTGTTTGAGAGGTCATGGATGTTTTACTGAAGATCGAGTCTTCAGGAAATATGGGTACTACTTAAAGTTTCAGCTAAGTAACACTGTCAGTGTATTAAGTAATACACTGATATCATTTTTCCATTATGATCTTAGTCGTATTAATATTTTGCATTTGCATATTTATATGTTTTGATAAAGCTTTGCGCCCATGTTAAAACGTATAGCGTATGCCGACATAGCGTTAAGACGTCACAAGTGGTTAAAACGTTAGGTGGTCTGTTACAGCTAATTTTGTTGTAAATATAGTTACAATTTATTATTATAAAGTAAATATTTTTGTTTCCCGGCCAAAGGCCATTTGTTTCTTCAAGTTTTAAAGCTTGTAACTTTAACATTTCAACTTATCTACGCCCGAGTGGCTAGTATGCTTATCGAGTAACCACAGGTACTCGTAAGATTTTGTATTCTACTTTAAGAATGCTCTTATGGAAAATTTAGTTAGTTGTGAGAGGTTCTTGCACAGACCTTGCGGAAATTCCAAGCCTGAGGTAATGTCTTGGATGTAGGTCTATGTGGCTGCCAGACTAGACTAGACAGTCGTTTTTATGGTGTCAAACAGGGTTTGACTTTTACTTATTCGTTTATTGATAACCTTGTAATTTAAACATTCAGAACTTTTATTGTCAAACCTAATACTACCACTTTGATATTACATTTCACTTATTTATCTTTTAACTTTAAGTACCTATTGTCCACCAAAGTAAGAGAAGCTTGTATTTACAAATCCAAGTAGCCAAGGGCATAACACGACATAAGAAATAAATATTTGTATTGGTCTCTGCTAAATTTGACTTTTATTTGAAAAACAGCAACTTTGAGGGACTTGAGCGAATGAGAGCTTATAAGAAGCTATTGGAAACCGATTGTGACATATTTGTTTTTTTTTCTTAGTTTGATTTTCTCTGAGGCCAAACACTAGAAAATTTTAAGTAACATAAAACTAAGGTGGCGCCTTCAGGATTCGACTTTAACTTACTTATATAAGAGTGCTAGACCGCTCAATCTAGAAACAAAATAGCGAACTTACCCTGAGTTGAGCTAGCTAAGGGGCGAGTTTTCAGGCAGCACAATATAGGTCATTTTTAGGGACAGTTGTCTGAAGTACATCCTCCAGGGCGTAGGGTTGCCAGAATAAGGGTGGATAGGTTGCCTTGTCGCGGCTTATTTTAGGTTATCCTAAGGTGAAAGTTTATATTGATGAAGATATAACAGGTTAAAGACACTTTATTTATCGAAACCACAATTAAAATAAAAACAATAAAACGTTATTTTTCTGTTTTCCCAAAAAAATAATTGTCGCATACACCGTTGTTCCAGCATACCATTCAATTATTGTGAAATTGGTAACTGCACCTGACCACAGTATATTATGCAGAAAGAAGAGTTTAGAATATTTAGTTCTTAAATTATTCCTAATGCTTCCATTTTCAATGTGGTATTAAAAACGCAAGAAAATCTGTCTACGGAATTTTTTTACCCACATTTAAGCTTTAAGAATGTATCGATTGTTATTCTATTTTTGCATAAATACAGTGCGACATATGTGCTAAAAATAGACCCATCAAGAATAATCCAATGAATTTGAACCTGGAGGACCAGGTTGTAATACTTTTTCATACACTAATACTACGCCCTGAAGGATGTACTTCAGACAACAGTCCCTAAAAATGACCTATGTTCTGCTGCCTGAAAATTCACCCCTTAGCTAGCTGAAGTCAGGGTAGGTTCGCTATTTTATTTCTAGTTTGAGTGGTCTAGCACTCTTATAAGTAAGTTATAGTCAAATCCTGAAGGCGCCACCTTACTTTAATTTTACTTAAAAGCCTTTAAATGTTCTAGTGTTTGGCCTCAGAAAAAACAAACTAGAAAAAAAAACACTTATGTCACAATTGGTATACATTAGCTTCTCATAAGCTCTTCTTCACTCAAGTCCCTCAAAGTCACTCTATTTAAAATAGTAGCCACATAGACCTACATCCAGGACATTGCCTCTGACTACGAATTTTCGCAAGGTCTGTGCAAGAACCTTTCACAACACAACTAACTACATTTACCATAAGAGCATTCTTAAAGTACAATACAAAATCTTACGAGTACCTGTGGTTACTCGATAAGCATACTAGCCACTACTCGGGCGTAGGTAAGTTAAAATGTAAAAGTTACAAGTGTTAAATTTAGAAGAAACAAAATAAATGCCGGGAAACAAAAATATTTACTTTATAATAATAAATTGTAACTATATTTACAACAAAATTAGCTGTAACAGACTACCTAACGTTCTGAACTACTAGAGACTTTTGTGACGTCTTATCGCTATGTCAACATAGGCTACACCTTTACAATGCACAAGCTCTGTACATAACATGGGCGCAAAACTTTATCAAAACATATAAATATGCAAATGCAAAATATTAAGATTTTAAGTTGTTACTATGTTACAACATACTCAAGAAAAATGGCACTTAGTTGTAACTTTACGTGCTACCAATGGTTCATAAAGGCTCAATCATCAGTAAAACACACACATATGGTCCCTGAAAGAGCTAACGTGGATACTGCTACACAGTCTCCAAAAATTCAAATGGTACATGGCAACTGGCACGTCCCGCATCCAGGCAACTCCAATAAAAAAAAACTAGTACTCTAGGTTGAGCTTTTAGCCCCTATCAATAAACCCCTAAAATCGAATTTTAGATATACAACATGAAAGAAAAAACTTTCATAAGACCCAACGAGGGTAATTCAGACAATAAAGTTTAAACCTACCTCAAATAACTAACGAGGGTTCCAATCTGCAAAATGGCTTCTAAGGCCTTGCTAAAGTTGATGGAAAAGCATTTTTAATCGGCATTCCGCCCAAAGAATAGGCAAACTACAAAGCCATATCCTTTTTTAAACCATTTGTGGGTGTTTTATTGACACAACATGGCCTTCCCTGCCCAAGAAAACTCAAATTCGGGAGCTACATCCACAAACGTGCCTTCCTTCAAGCGTCGATTGTCGAAAGGGCCGGATCTTATTTCATCTCCAACGTACATGGTTACCAAAACAAAGCGTCGACAAAAACTAGTCAAATCTATCTATGAAAACCAACCTCTATTAATAACAAAACCTTGACAAACCGCGTCCACAACCAAAATATGTCTAAATTAACCAGATCTTTAAATTAACAAGACGTGGTCGTGAAAATGCACAGAACTGTCAGTCTGCCACTGACTTGCGAGACAAATTATCAATTTTCTTAAAACAGCTGATTTACAACAGTCGAGACATTTAACCTACATATCAAATACAATGTTAAGGGTCACGAATTACTAATTAAATAAATCAAGGATTTCAAATAAAACCTGTCCACAAATAGTATAAAACAAAGGTTTCAAACTGAAAATAGTGGAACTATTGATTATCATCAGGTAATTATATTATTAATCAATGTCTACGGTGAGAGTCTACATATGTATTTTAACAAATTAAAACAGAAAACTTAACATAGATAACCGAACTTATGAAATGCAATTTTCGAACTGTAACAATCCATTCTTACCGTATATAAGATTTGTTCTTTCTTCTATTCCCCATAGGTCAGCAAATCTGCCAACAGATACATCACAGCTGTTAGGATCGTAGAATACAAGGGATGGAGTTAAATGATGACCATATTGCTTGTTCGGTATCATTTTAGAATTTCCATTTTTATAAACGGCAACAGATGAAAACGTCGTGCCCAAATCAATTCCTACAGCGTATGAAGAATTCATCTTAAATAACAAACAGATATACATTCTATCTACTGCTGTGAAAGATCGACCTTAACCCATTTAATCCCAGTGCTGTATAAACAAGCCATAGTAATAATACTTTTTTTTTCATTATTAAAAAAAAAAACGTCGAATTATTTTTACTCAAAACACTTTTCTGACATGGAAAAAATTATACTACACCTCCATTGTTTTTTAAACTGTGTTAATATGCATCGTAAATTTATGGAATAATTGTGAGAATTTTTTGTCCTGTTCCATCGTTCTAAAAAGTACTTTTAAATTAATAAATTGATAAATTTATTGCACTGCATTATTATTATTAAGGCTCCATTACTATACAGGGTGCCCGGGAAAATGTGGGAAATATTTAGGATTCAGATATTACATGAACATGAAAAAATAAGATGAAAAGTTCCTATAAAATCTTTCCTTAAATGCCCTTCCTACAGAGATATGTGCCCCAGGCGGACACCGCTGGAAATCGGTTTTTCTTAAAAAACTTTCAAAATACTTACCTAATATAATTTAATAAAAGTTTAATGTGATAAAGTTTACCCGGGACGGACTAAGCTTTACAACTTTTAATGCTTAAATCTTAACACCCTGTATGATAAAGACTTAAAAAAAAATAAATCTGGGTAGCTTGCACCATAGACTAAGAAAAAGGCACTGTTGCTTATTATCGATAAAATGAACCGCGTTCGAGAAAAAGAATAATAAACGAATTCATGTTTGATTTTTAATAGAAAGGACCATGATTTTTATTTTGTTCCTCAACAACATAGTGTGATAGGAAAGTCATTCGAACAACAGATCAGTTTCATTTTAAGTTGTTAAATCTGAAAAAATACAAAAATTAAAAAAAAAAACACTCAGTGATGTAATAGGAGGCACCTTAACCAAAATATTGAAGAACTTCATAAGAGGATTCAACATGAACTCTGTGAAGTCTGATACACTCGCGGGCACGACGAATTGAGGACTACTATACCCGCCACAATAACCCAACCCTGGTCCTTATCACATCACAGTGAAACGTGATTATCTGTAGAAGTTCCTCCCAAGTGCCGATCGGAGTGAAATACACCAAGTTTTTCAGGTGAGATCGAGAAGGCGAGGCAATAGGTCCTCCTCTACCTATCCAACGGTTAGGATTGACGTTATTAAGGGACTTTATTAAGAGGTGGTGCCTAACGGCGCACGACATACAAGCTTCGGCGGGTTTCAAGGGGTAATTGCTCTATTAAATCCTGAAAGGCGTTCTGGATGTTGATGGTGCGAACTGCGAAACAATAGTGGCATGACGATTTTCATCAGCCCATACATGTTTGTTGTGTTAATTGGTAATACCATTTTTGGTAAACCTTGCTTCATCCGCGAAAAGAATAATGCTAATGAAGTTTACATTATTTTGTTTCTGATCCAATAGCCAGTTTGCAAACTGCATTCTATGAGGAAAATCTTTAGGAATTAGTTCATGTACTTTTCGCAAATGATATGGATATAACAGCTGTTCTTGAAGAACTTTATGTACTATTGTTTTCAGTGGCGGCTCGTCAGGGGAGGCAGGGGAGGCAGTGCCTTCTCAACAATAACTTACGAAATAACATTTTATTTTTTTAAAGATAACTTTATTCATTTTTGAAAATGATACTTTCATATTCTTATATTCTTATATTCTCAGTGTATCAAAAATTCTGAATTAGCTACTTCTAGAAAAACACTTTCTTTATAATATAATATTTTTGTTATTGCCGCTCAGCTTTAGTACTATTAGGTGGTGTCTGCCCGCATCAGCGAATATGCGCCTAGACTATTATCAACGGAGGCAAGCTTCCGACGGTTTAATTTTCAGCACGGATAACACATAATTGTCCACTTGTTTTAATGCAAGAACCGAGCGTCACCACGACGCGAGTTGTTTTTGTCACGTGAAAAACTGATAGCCAGGAGGCAGAAACGCCCACAAATAATATTTCGCGCCTTCGCGGGAAGCTCCGTAGTGTGTGCCGGCACAGTATACGGAACTATTTTGTGTGTGGACAAATCATACTTTTATGTAAGTTATTATTATTTTATTGTTTATTTATTAATTTTATCTCTATATTATTATAAAAATGGAGGTAACTGAAATTGGCGAATATAGTAGAAGCTGTAATGCTAATAATAAATGATGAAATAAATGTTCGAAATTGCAAAGATATCGTCGAATACTTGATAAAATATAGATTTAGTCGACTATCTTACGACGATAAATTGTTTATAAAAGACTTAAAGTGAAATTAAGGTTATATTTTCAAGATCCGGTAAGTTTTAAGATTTGTTTATTATGTTATTAATTATTAAACGCTAAATTATATTGTTTTAAAAAAATATAAATCCTGTTCATGATATTATTCTCTCATACCTATTTTTAAGGAGAAACGAAACGGAAAAAAGACAGATATTATGTAGTCGTCCGACACCAAAAATTTCGGCAATATTTAACGATAAGAGACAGGGTAAGCAATATTCAAGAGCTTTTCAGGTAACTTGGTACGAAACCTATAAGTGGCTGTGCGGAAGTATTTATAAGGAAAGCTTATATTGTTGGCCTTGTATTTTATTAGGCAGCGTAAAAAACAATTAGAGTTCAGGGGGTGGGTATTCTGATTTAAAAAAATTTTCACGGGCGGTAAAATCACACGAAAGTTCCAAAGAACATAATATTAAGAATTCTGTGGCGCTTACGAGAGTAGAGCAAAATAGAGACACAATAGCGGATGCACTGAGAGAAGTTGACCCTGACCTTGCAAATTAAATATTTTTCTCGTGAAACCTAGTATTTCAAAGTAATTATATTGCTGGTTGAATTCCTAACTATTCATTTTAAGCCAATGACCTTGAAATCGCAAAAAATTTTCGCCTGCGCCGCTATTTTATAGCCTCCCCCCCTTATACACCCACGAGCCGCCACTGATTGTTTTCGATGTATTAAACTGTGCTGATAATTTTCAAGTGCTCGTTGATGGAGTGTCATCTACGGTATTTAAAATATTTTCCTCTAATTGCGGAGGACGTACGATTCTTCTCAGACCAGCATCAGTACTATTTTTTTCAAACTTTCCTAAAATTATGAAGAAAGTCAATAATATGTATTATCTGATTAACTGGAATCGCCCACCATTCTCCCTTAGACGTTGGTCAACTCGTTGAAGTGTCTTCTGGTTTGGCATAGTAGGGCTAGGCAATCTTTCGCGATATAACCTTCTGGCTTCTAAAGCATTACAAGACGCAAGAACATACATATACATATCTGCATACTCAATAAACGTGTGTAAGTGTTAGAATAACTCTATGATATGGGTTAAACTTCGCCTTTAATATTATAATCTTAATTGTAATATTGCAAATAAAGACGTTTATTAATAATAATAATAATGTTACATAGTTCGATTTAATTCATAATTAAATTAACCACGAAATCCAAAATTCAGTAAACTAATATCGAAGTAAAGGATCAATGTGTCAATCTTTTGCGAAAATAGGTCTTCTACAACAATGCGTTAATTATTCTTTTTCTAAAAACGGTTAATTTTATCGACAATAAACAAGACTAGCTTTGTTTAGTCTAAGTTACAGGCTACCCAGATTTATTCTTTTTAGGTTTTCATCGAACAGGGTGTTGAAAATTCACGCATTAAGTTGTGAAGCTTAGTCCGCCCCTAGAAAACTAAAAAAGCTTTATATGTTTCAAGGACACTATTTAAAGAGGTCCTTACTAGTGTCCATCACACTAAATTTTTGTTAAATTATATTAAGTATTTTGAAAGTTATTCAAGAAAAACCGATTTCCAGCGGTGTCCTTCAGGAGCACATATCTCCAAAGGGAGGGCCTGTAAGAAAGAGTTTTATAGGAACTTGTCATCCTATTATTGCATGTTCTATCTGAATCCAAGATGTTTTTCGCATTTTCCCGGACACCCTGTATATAGTTTATAAAGTAAAAAATTATTATTTGGTATCGAAAATAAATCTAAGCTTTGTATAAGTGCAGTATTTCTTAACTTGCTATAGAGCGAGGAACCCTGGGCACTTCTATTTTTTTCGAAGATGTTCAATTTTTCATCAGAACAACATCATGCTACTTTAATAGCTTCCAAATACATAATTATAATAAAATCGAAAGTTGTGTCCGCATGTCTGGTTCAGGTATAAGTATATTTCCTTGGTCAGTCTTTGTAAGGCATACCTAGTAAACAATACTTCACAACGCTAAATTGTGGCAAATGGTGATAGTTTAAAGCATAATTGGCAATTTCTTGGTATTTACATCTAAGCTGGACCCAAAACTTTAACAAAGAAGCCAGCTCAGATCTCTTCTCTTGTTGCAAAATATTCTTTGAATGGAGTTTGTAAATTCTAAAGGTGGTTGGTTATATCTAACGTAATAATAAATAAATAAATAAATAAATAAATAAATAAAAACGACTTTTAGTAGCATCAAAAAATGAAAATTACACTTTCTAAGAATCATGCCTCAGTGTGGCGAAGTCTAGCTTCAAGCTATTCTACTTAACCACAAGAAGTAAAAAAAAAAAAAAATGGAAAAGGCTAGTAAATTACAACAAAGGAGTGAATAAAGAGTGAAAAGCAAAACAATGAAGTGAAGAAAGCAAAGAAAGACAAACACCTACACACTATTCATTATCCAAATCTATATGATCTTACTAGATAGGTACACTGTATTACTACATACTATACATTTTTTCTTTTTGCTATATTCTAACATTTTTACATTAAGAGTAGATATCTTTTATATTCCTTTTTAAATTTTATATAAGATGTTTGTTTTTTTAAATCATGTGGCACCGAGTTGTAAAACATAATTGCATTATAAACATAGCTTCTTTTGTACAGGGAAGTCCTGTATCTAGGGATGGATAACACACTATCATTTCGTAGATTACTGCACACACGGTTGTGATGACGCACTATAACCTTTGCTTTGAGAGGGGATGGGTGGTTACTTGTAATAAGCCGATGGGTAAAATTTACCAAATGGTGATTTCGGCGCTTCTCCATTTTTAACCAAGCCAATTCTTTTATTTTGGAAGACACATGATACATGATCATATTTTCGGAGACCGCAAACAAATCTGCAACAAGTATTTAGGATTCTTTGAATACGAATCCTGAACTCAAGATCCAGACACGGGCCATAGATAAAGTCACAGTAGTTAAAATGTGATAACACTAGACTCTCACATAAATTACGTTTTAAAGTTTTGTTTAATAAGTGTTTATTAGAATACAAAAGTTAAAGATTAATGATTTCCCTTTGACTTAATTTTTTAACATATTCACGAAATCTTAGGCCCGTGACGCCAAGATTCCTAGTGAAATCTACAACATTCAAAGGAACCGCATTGATTTTTAAAGATATCTGTTGTTTAACCAAAGTTGCCCTATTTTTTGCACCAAAGAATGGCACATATAACTTGTCTGCATTTAATTTAAGGTTATGTTCCAATGACAGTTCATAAAAGCCCAATTTATAAACTTTGTAGTTACGCTACGCTCAGTTCAGTTCCGCTTCGCTCTCAGTTACGGTGCGCCGCAAAGGCTTTCCAATTTATAAACTTACGTTCCGTGTCGCATGTCGTTCTGCATTTTATTGGTCAATGGCATACGTCATACGTCAAAACAAACCCACGTGACTAAACTTTCGGCGCCCATTGGTTACAAGTCGAACTGCAACGAATGGCAACGTAAAAAGATAAAACTTGGTCATCTTCGGCGGAGCGCAGCGTAGCGTAACGTACGAATGTAAAGTTTATAAATGGTTTCATATGTTTTCGTTTGTTGAAGTCGAACGATCATCGGCGGAACTGAACTCAACTAAGCGTAGCGTAACTAACTAAGTTTATAAATTGGGCTAAACACTATTTAGTTCAGCGTAGGCCTGAGCACTGCAATAAGCTATAGATTTTAAAATACTAGTCGTATAAATTAGAAATAATAAGGGCCCAAGAACACTACCCTGAGGAACCCCTGACAGTATGCTCGTCTTTGATGAAACTACTCCATTAAGAGTTATGCTCTGAGTTCTTCCAATCAAATATGATTCGGACAACTTTAAGGCGAGATCGTCAAACCCATAAAATTTGAGCTTGGCTAACATTAATTTATGATCAGTGGTATCAAATGCCTTTGAAAAATCCAACAAAACAAGCGCCGCAATCTTACCCCCATCACATGCTTCGATTACGTCACTGACTACTGTGGCCAAGGCAGTCGCTGTGGAGTACCCCTTTCTAAATCCATTCTGAAAGTTCGGCAAGATCCCATTTACAGTTATAAAATTATAAATTTGTTTGTATAAAATTTTTTCCAGAATTTTTGAAATAGCTTGGAGAATACTAATGACGCGCAGAACAGAGAAATTTTCTGGGTTAGTTTTTTTAGGCAAAGGTTTGCCGACAGCCATACGCCGAATTTGAGGAAAGTAGCCCTGCGCAATGCAAGAATTAATTTTGTTAGTAATGTAAGGATCAATAAAGGAGCTGCAATCTTTTAACATCTGTGCAGAAATTTCATCAACGCCATAAGCATTGGAATGCAAATCACGTAAAATACAACCCACTTCTTCCGAAGTAGCCATAGTAAGACTAAAAGATTTGTAATCATTATAACATTTTGATTCATAGTAATCAATTTGATTTCGACTTTTATTCGGTACAGTATGCAAGAAGCTTGAAAAATAGGTACTGATTTGTTAAGGATCAGATAGGAGTTTAGGAATTTCAGTCGAATTGTTAGATTTTATATTAAAATCACTTAATGCAGACCAAAACCTTTTAGGATTTTTGGTATCTGTCGTTAATGAATTAATATAATGTAAAACCATAAATTATTTGATTAAGTTGCTGTGAAATAGCGATAAATGCCAAGTTCATGATGTGTTCCCGGGTGTAATACTCAACTATAATGTTTTTCACTGATGAAATGCTATTTATTGATAAAAAAAGGATGCAAACGATTTAGTATTGCGAAAATGTATCAGCTTTTGCATAAAGTAGGGGAAAGTGTCCAACCTAGGGACATCATGTACCTAGGGACATCAATGATTTTTGGCCGCATCGACCATATAGTAGGCCAATCGTCTTAACGCTATGACGCGTGACTATGCTTTAGCGACTATACTGAAGAAAACTGCAAATGGCCGCGTAATAAAATAGCAGCTGACCGCATTGTGTTTTAGTGGTGCATAAGAGCATAAGTAAATATTTTCGCATATTTCTGGTGGTGTTTATTGTCACAAGTGTGATTGGTAAGACATTTGCTATATTTTAAATAAGTAAAGTAATTATTCCATTACTTTTTGGCTGTTAAAGGCACGCAGGAAATTTGAAGGTTAGATTTTTTAAATTATTTTTAAAGAAAACTATACCATACGTACCTAGGGACATTAAGTGGTGATGTACCTGGAGACAGTTTTGTGCCCCTAGGTACATCGCAATACAATATCCCCAGGCACAAACTCATATATATTTTTTGAAATTTTCGGATGAATATAAAATGCCTAGAAGCAAGGTTGGCAAAAAACGTAACTGCCCGAATCCAGCGGACATGATGGCCGCCGTTTTGGAAGTAATACAAAAACAATTATCATTAAGAAAAGCATCTTTAAAATACGGCATATCAAAGTCAGCCATAAACAGAAGTGTCAAAAAATGTACAGAAGAGACTGAAGGGGAAAATGTTTTCTTCAAGTACCAGCCACACTAAGACACTCATAAAAATTTTTCTGTAGAGAAAGAACAAGAGTTGAAAGATTACCTAGTTACTGCTGCCAAGCATAATTATGGACTGACAACTCTCGAAATGCGGAAACTAGCTTATAGTTATTCATCCTCAAACAAAATTGATGTACCGGTCTGGAAAAAACAAAAAAAGGCGGGCAAAGGGTGGCTTCGCATGTTTCGATCAAGACATAAAAATGTTTCGTTGAGAAAACCGAAAGGTACGAGAGTTATATAATTAGAAAACCTTTACAATGTATAAACTTAGACCCCTTTTGTTTATGTAATCTGAACATATAAATACGCTACCGATTCAGGAGCAATCACTTAATTTTCGTATTTCAAGTAGTTAAGTCACATTTGTAATATAATCCCTAATTTCTAAACATTGTTAGAATAGCTTCTGCATTAATAAAGTGTTTTTAAAAACGTTTTGTGCAAACGAAGTTATTTAACTGGCGCAGTCGTTCGGATCTTCGAAGGTTAGAATTTTGCAAGTTTAGAAAATTGCATCCAGCAACGTTCGTGAGACAAGCAGCCTAGCCGTTGATTTTAATCATTCATCGAAGATACCTACCCAACCACAACTGGTACATTTTGGCAAGAAAATTCACCGTTACACAGAATCGAACCTGTCGTAAGTGTTATTTTCCTTTCCATTCCCCATTTTTATTTTAGGTATATGAATTTGCAAACTTTATTTTATTAAATTTATTGATATTTTATATTATAAATTTTTATATAATCTATTCATTTCGAATGAGCACATCAGACGAAAGTATCGAAGAACTTTTAAATTTAGTTGATAACATTAATTTAAACGACATGGCTACTCTTACAGTAGCAAAGGAAATTGCTTATACTTTAAAGACATTTTCAGGAAAGCCTGAACACCTCGAATTTTTTATTAACTCGATTGATAAATTTTATAATAGGTATTTTAACACTAACGATGATTCTCTTAAAGAACTTGTTTTTGCAACTATTTGCGCAAAAATAACTAACGAAGCAGGAGACTATTTATTGTGTCATCCGGAACTCACTTCTTGGCCTTTAATAAAAAATGAACTAATATTAAAATTTGGCGACAAAATTAATAGACATACCCTATCTCAGCAATTAAACTTTTTGACAAGACAAAAAAACGAACCAATTTTAGAATTCTTGGATCGTCTTAAAATCTTGAAAAATAGAATAAACTTAAAAATTAATTCTGAAAATTTAGCACCACCTACAAAACTAGCCTTAATTGAGCAAACTAAACAAACTGCTGTAACAGTTTTATTAGCCAATGTGAATAGTGAATTGCGAACTATTTTACTTATGAAGGAACTTAAAGACCTGGATAGTACTTATAACATAATTTTAAATCATAAAATCGTTGAACAACAAATTAATAACAGATCTCTAATGTTTAGAGACAATCCACAGACATTGACACACGCCAAACGAAATATTTCAAAACCTCGATTTAATACCTTCCAATTTGATTAAACTTTTAATAATAGATTAAATACCCCATATTCAAGTATAGTACATAACAATCCTTTCTATCAACAACCCCAAAACAAGAACAATTCGACATTTCCCAGTCAACCCATAAACATTCAACCTAGACCTACACCTGTTCAACACAACTTCCCAACTAACCAACAAGTGTTCGGAAAACCTACAAACGCTTTCCCAAAACACAACCCACAAAGACAATTAGACCCACCTACACCAATGTCCGGCGTAAGTATTCAGCCGAGACGAAGCTTCCAATGACCATTACCTCAAAACCAAAACCAAAGTCAGAATTTTAATACAAGACAAAATTTTTGGAGACAAAACCCAAATGCAAATCCGTTAACTTTTACTGAACTTAAACATTTAGAAAATAACGAAAAAACCGGGTATTCGGTTTCCCCACAAAACGACTACCAAGAATATGAGACAGAAAACCATTCCGAGTACGATTACTATCAAAACTTTTGCGAAAACGAATCATTCGAATCAAATGACTCAAATGACACTTATTATTCACAACAAACTACAGAAGACACTTCTTACGAAAAACCTATATATAATAATTGCGAAGCAGAAACAAACGTAAATTTTCCTTACGTAGCCTCTCAAAAAAGCAATCATACTTAGATATAAATGCTTTTCAAAATAACTTATTGCCATACATAGATATTAAGAACCCACCTTTAAAATTATTAATAGATACTGGCAGTCACACCTCTTTACTTAGACCTATCATTGCAGAAAATAGCTTTCCCGATCAAATTTATAACTCAAAACATACTTTGGTAACTTGCATAGGAAAAACTGACACTTATAACAAAATAAAAGTACCATTGCTCAAAGAATTTAATATATTAAATGACATCGAATTTATACTCTTTAACTTTCACGATTATTTCGATGGCATTTTAGGAATTAAAGACCTAAGAAGGCTAAATTTAAATATTGATTTGACCAACAAATGCTTATACAACCAAACAACATATATTTCTCTATCTTACCGAGACGACTTTTCTACACAAAAGGTTGAAATTCCAGCAAAAACTTGTATATTAAAAAGAATTTACACTAACTTACCTAATGATACTGAATTGCATATACCTTATATAAAAAACGAATATATCGAAATTCCAGCTTCACTCTTAAAAGTAGAAAACAATCATGTCACCCTCGAAATTAGAAACTTAAAAGATGAGAGTATAATAATACATTTTAACCCTTATGATATTCAACAAACATGTCTACCTTTTAATGAAAAAGAAAACGAAATATTTAATCTGGAACAAATTGTTTCAGAAATTAATTTAGTAAACGAAAATATAAATGACGTACAAAACGATAACTTTTCTCTTATAAGAACTGACCATCTAAACATAGAAGAAAAGAAACATCTACAAAAATTACTTTACGCATTTCCTAATATTTTACACAAACCAAACGACAAACTAACCTTTACAAACCAGGTTAAACATGAAATAAAGACTTCTGACGAAATCCCTGTTCACACTAAATCATATCGCTATCCTTATGTCCACAAGGAAGAAATCCAAAAACAAATCAGTCAAATGCTGACCGACGGTATCATTCGACCTTCTTCTAGTCCCTGGTCATCCCCCGTCTGGATAGTTCCCAAAAAACTAGATGCTTCAGGTAAACAAAAATGGCGAGTTGTCATTGATTACAGAAAGGTCAACGAAAAAACTACAGATGATCGATATCCCATACCCAACATCACAGACATACTCGACAAGCTTGGCAGAAGCCAATATTTTACAACCCTCGATCTTGCCTCAGGATTTCACCAAATTGAAATGGAACCATTATCCATCCCTAAGACAGCTTTCAATGTCGAAAATGGACACTATGAGTTTATCCGTATGCCCTTCGGCCTGAAAAATGCACCAGCCACATTTCAAAGGGTCATGGATAACGTACTCCGCGATTTACAAGGAAAAATATGTTTAGTTTACATGGACGACATAATCATTTTTTCCACGTCCTTACAAGAACACATAAATAACCTTAAACTAGTATTCCAACGACTCCAAGACAATAATTTAAAGATACAATTAGACAAATCTGAACTTTTGCAAAAAACTGTTGAATTCTTAGGACATGTAGTAACTCCTGAAGGTATAAAACCTAATCCAAAAAAAAATTAAGACCATATTAAATTTCTCAATTCCTAGAAACCCAAAAGAAATAAAATCCTTTCTTGGTCTTATAGGTTATTATCGTAAATTTATAAAAAACTTTGCGAAATTAACGAAACCCCTAACAAATTGTCTAAAGAAAAATCACAAAGTAGAGCATACTAAAGATTTAATAGAATCATTTGAAAAATGCAAACTACTACTGACAAACGACCCCATTTTACAACACCCAGACTTTACAAAACCTTTCAATCTGACCACAGACGCCTCAAATTTTGCAATTGGTGCGGTTTTATCTCAAGGACCAATAGGAAATGACCTTCCTATCGCCTATGCATCTCGCACTTTGAACCCAGCCGAATGCAATTATTCGACAATAGAAAAAGAACTACTTGCGATAGTTTGGGCTACTAAGTATTTCCGCCCATACCTTTTTGGAAAAAAGTTCAAAATTATTTTTGATCATAAACCACTTCAATGGTTATTCGCAATTAAAGAACCTAACTCTAAATTAGTTCGTTGGCGCTTAAAACTGGCCGAATGTGATTATGAAATAATTTATAAAAAAGGAAAAAACAACACAAATGCTGACGCATTATCTCGCATCCCAAGTCAAGTAAACAATATCGAAGATGACGACCAACTTTCCATCCTTCCGAATATTGACCTATCTGAGGAAATACCAGACATAAGTCCACAATACCTAGACTACATCCTACAATCTTTAGATCTCCAAATAGTAACACTGAAAATAAACATTATTTCCGATATTGCTATTAAACCCGATGCACCCCAAAAATGCATAAATAAAACCAAAACACAGACATCACACTTGAACCGTGAAAATGCTTCCGACGGAACACCTCACTTAAACAAAACAGAAACACAAACAGTACACTCAAGTCACGAGCACTCCATTATTGGAGCCCCTTATATAAATAAAGCAATTAACACTTACAAAAATCAACTTATATTTAGGTACTCAAGTGATAATAAACATAAAGTTGAGCGTACCCAATTATTTGATAAACAAAGACTATTTATATTCCTTCCTAACAACCCTCCGAAAGAACTTGTTTGTAAAATAATAAAAGAACATCTTACGCCAAATAAAACATATTGCTTGTATTTTAAAAACGAAACATTAGAACCTATAATCTTAAGTCTCTTCCAGAAATACTTTAAAAATAATGCCTTTAAACTATACACATCTAAAACTCTATTAGAAGATATAACTGACCCAGACGAACAACAAATTAAAATTAAATACTACCACGAAGCAAAAACCACCCACAGAGGTATACAAGAAAATATAATCTCTCTTAAGAAACGATATTACTGGCCTAACCTAGAAAACGACGTAAAAACATACGTAAACCTTTGCAAAATTTGCCAAAAGACAAAGTACGAAAGACACCCTAATAAACTAGTTTTTAGACCAACTCCTCTAGGTTATGAACCTTTCGACCACATACATATAGATACATACAAAACTCATAATACAACATTCTTAACCATTCTGGATAGTTTTTTAAAATTAGGACAAGCCTACCCACTAATTACTTGCCACGGTCCTGAAATCGTAGAAAAACTTTTACAATATTTTAACCATTATGGGCTACCCCGAAAAATAACAACAGACAACGGAACATCATTTATAAATGAAAATGTTCAAAAATTCTGCATGCTACACAACATCGAAATACATTACTGTACACCACACAATCCCAACTCTAACAGTTATGTAGAAAGATTTCACTCTACTATTAATGAAACGATACTTGCACCCCAAAATGAGAAACCCAAAGAAAATATTTGCAATCTTATGAACTACGCGATTTTGTCTTACAACAACTCAACTCATAATGCAACAAAATATACACCATTTCAAATTATTAAAGGTAAACTAGACTATAAAAATCCTCTAGAATTATCAGAAGAGGAAAAGTTAACTTATTTTATGCAAGAACATTCTGAAAGAATTAAAATAATAAATGAACAATTACTTGATTCCTTAAAATCAAAACAAAATAAAATATTAGAAAAACACAACGAAAACCGACAGCCTGAAATAAAAATAGACCCTTCTAAACCACTCTTTGAAAAAAATTTCCCAATTAAATCTAAGACCAAACAAACAAACAAATACAAAAAACTAAATGTCCCTATAAACACACTCCCTACAAAAATAATCGCAAGAAAAAGAGAAATACACATCAACCGTCTGAAACCACAACGTTTTGTTTCAGATGACGAAACTACTAACAATTCTTCTCCTCATCATTCCCATCATATGGACTTACGAAGAAAAAGAAGTAATTAATCCAATGCTTCCTATTGTCCTCGGACCTACCTACATTACCTATACACACCACATAACATACTATCACATTAACATACAACAAATAGAAAGATGTTTAACAAACCTTGAAGAATCTTTATTTACCATAAGAATATTCTTAAGTAAAAGAAAACCGCAAGAAAACTTCTCATATCTTGTGACAGAAAAACTTAAAGAAACGTACGAACTTTTAGAGACTCTAAAATTAAGTACACATTTATTTGACACAACCCCTATACACAAGCGTGGGCTAATAAACGCTGTTGGAAAAATCAATAAATGGCTATTTGGTACATTAGATTCAGATGACGAACAAAAATTTGACCAATATCTTGACGCTCTTGCTAATAACCAAAAAACTCTTCAAAACGAAATAAAACTATCAGTATCAATACTCTCAAATGTAACACAAATCTACGTTTCACATTTAAATAAAATCGAGGAAAATCAACAGAAAATTCGAGCTAAATTAACACTTTTAGAAGCAAAAGAAATAACGATTTCCGACGCTCTTTATTTTTCACTAATTATTGACAACATAAATAACCAACTACATAAAATAAATACAATTTTATCTAACATTCAAACAGCTATAAGTTTTGCAAGATTAAACATAATGCACAACAGTATTTTAAATGAATTTCAACTCAAGGAAATCCTAAATAGTATTCAAAAAAAAAATATTATTCAACTCTCAAAAATAATGAACTATTATAAAATAATAGTACCACAAGTAAAAATAACTCCAAATAAATTTATAATTTTCGCTATTCATATACTTACCAATTGTCCATCCAACCCAATTTACATTATATAAAATACTTCCTATCCCAATCCTAAATCAAACACTCCTTATACCTAAGCCCTATATATTACTTGCGGAAGACAAATACTTCTCTAATGAAGAAGAATGCCCAAAGATAGATAACACCTTTATATGCCCTCAAGCATGACGAAATCAAAGGAGCCAATAAACTGATTTCTACCATCAAATTCCACAATCTGCAAACTCCTGGTGCCAATATTAACCACTGGACAATCCCATTCCTAATCATGACGATGCTAATCCTTATTGTTGTTTCCATAATAATTTGGAAAATAATAAGAAAAAGAAGCCACCTCAAGACTGAAGCAAGGGTCATCTACACTAAAGCCAAACTTCAGAAGCCAAAAGAAGCGGAAAATCGTCACACTGTATTTTCCGAGCTCAAGGAGGGAGGAGTTATATAATTAGAAACCCTTTACAATGTATAAACTTAGACCCCTTTTGTTTATGTAATCTGATTGATAGTTTTTCAAAATTAGGACAAGCCTACCCACTAATTACTTGCCACGGTCCTGAAATCGTAGAAAAACTTTTACAATATTTTAACCATTATGGGCTACCCCGAAAAATAACAACAGACAACGGAACATCATTTAAAAATGAAAATGTTCAAAAATTCTGCATGCTACACAACATCGAAATACATTACTGTACACCACACAATCCCAACTCTAACAGTTATGTAGAAAGATTTCACTCTACTTAATCTGAACTTATAAATACGCTACCGATTCAGGAGCAATCACTTAATTTTCGTATTTCAAGTAGTTAAGTCACATTTGTAATATAATCCCTAATTTCTAAACATTGTTAGAATAGCTTCTGCATTAATAAAGTGTTTTTAAAAACGTTCTGTGCAAACGAAGTTATTTAACTCGAGTCTTGTAAGAGCTACTGCCTTTAATAGACAAAATGTACTAAAATTTTTCACAAAGTATGATACTGTACTAAAACGAAACAAATATCAGCCGCAACAAATTTGGAACGTGGACGAAACAGGACTTTCCACCGTTCAAAATGTTCCAAAAATACTAGCTCCCAAGGGCATTAAACAACTAGCTAGCATGCCATCGGCTGAAAGGGGAACCAATGTAACAATGATCGGTGGAGTAAATGGTGCAGGAAATAGCGTGCCTCTTTTTTTTGGGTCCACTTTAAGCCCCATATGTTGAAAGGAGCACCCCCAGGATCAGTGGGTGCTGCAAATCCAAGCGGCTGGTGAAACGGAAACATTTTTATTTCGTATATGGAACATTTTATACATAACATTCAGCCGGGTCCAAACAATCCTCAAATATTAATCTTGGATAACCACGAAAGTCACTACTCTCCAGAGATTATCCAAAAATGTAAGGAACATCATACATCAGTAGTTACGCTGCCCCCACATTGTTCACATAAAATGCAGCCCCTAGATAAGTCTGTGTATGGTCCTTTCAAATCTTTTTATAATAGGGCCATGAATGACTGGATGAACAGTCCTGGAAATGCAGGAAGGCCAGTTAGCATTTATGAAGTAGCAGAACTGGTTGGAGTGGCTTACGAATTGGCATTCACGATAAAAAGTATTACAAGTGAATTTCGTTCGACAGGGATTGCATCATTTCATAGCAATATTTTTGATGACGGCGATTTCCTTGCAGCTTCTGTTACAGACCGACCTCAACTATTGCAGGAGGCAACCACTGTTTCAGCAACAAAAGTTTTCTTAAATGTTGATGATGGCGGCGTTACAAAGGAAGCAAGTTCGTTAAAAAGAAATACCTCCGTAGATATGATTGCTGCCGATGCTTCCCTTACCTCTAGTTTCAAGCAAGAAACAACCAAATCGCTTACCCCTGAAATGTTGCGACCCTTTCCTAAAGCTCCACAACGCAATACAAGTAACAGAAGAAGGGTGGTAAAATCTCGTATTATCACAGACACTCCAGAAGAAAAAGAGATAAGAAAAGAAATAATCTAAAAGAAGAACATTTACACAAAAAATGAATATGAAAAAAAAGACAGTTAGAAAGAAAATTTTACAAGACAGCGAAAGTAGTGAAGAAAATGAGGAAATGGAAGTGAGTTTCCACGATAGTTCAGATTCCGATTATGTGAATAAAAATGAAGTCTTTGAAAGAGAAAAAGGAAATATAGAAATGTTAGATCGCCAAAACTTTGTAGTACCTCATGCGCTAAAATCATTATATTTAGCTTAGAATAGTTAACAGAACCCAAATTAATGTTTTGTTATTGTAGTTTTAAAGTCGTTTATTTGTTATTTCTTTGATGTTTGCTTAGAAGTTCGAGTTTCGTTTTAGGATAAGTGTTTTTAAAAGCAGATATTTAAGGTTTTAGTCTCTTTTATGCCAAATTATATATTTTTTACGAAATTGAAAGTTTGTTTAGTGAAAGATTTATTAAACAGCTACTAGATCTTTACTTAAATAAATGTTCAATAAAGCATTTAAACATGTCCATTAATGTCCCTAGGTAAAACACCATCCGTCCCTAGGTACATAAGTAAGTTGAATCTGGGGACAATATCAAGAAAAAAAAAAAAAAAAATTTTTGCTGTGGGTGTCAAATGGGTTAATTTTTGGTGCTGTTTTAATTCTATTATCTAAAACTTACGTAATGCAGCGAGAATTTTTTTTTATTTAAACAGGGGCATTTTTGGGAGGACTTCAAAAAAACGCGTTCCTAGGTCGAGCACTCTCCCCTACTTTGAGGAAAGGGTTTTAGTCTGGGAATTTAGGGCAACCAGAGGACTTAATGGTAGATAACACTAGAACACTGCAGTGTATAGCTACCTTTTGTAATAATAATATTTTGGTATATTGTTTAAATTGTTATTAGGCAATAAATATAGAAATATTATAAGTATATTAGTTAGCTATTATAGCTATTAATATAACGAGATTATTATGCGATTTATAATAGTCGAGACATTGCTAGGTGACGAGGCGACAGCCGAGTCACCCGCAATGTCCGAGACGGTGTTAAATCGCTAATAATCGAGTTATATTCAAAGCTTTACCGTATCATTGACAACGGCGATGCGAAAATAAAAACAAGGTGTTTTGTCATTTCATTTTGGCATTTCAAAAAGTCATCATTAAAATCATGCAAGATTTTGATATTCCTGATATATTAGCTGCAGCCAACATTATAAGGTTAAACTTGCTTCCGGACAAACCTAAAATCCATTATGAAAAAGAATCAGTCTTCAGAGGGCATACCTAAGATCGTGGACGTTAAAGACAAAGGTGTATCCATCAAATTTGAAAACTGTCAAAATATTGTTTTACATGTTAATGAAAAATAGTTCTAATATTATTTGGTATATAACGTATTATGCTTTCGTAACTAACGTATTAAATTATGGTAACTAATGTATTATGAGTAACTAAGGTTTTATGTAGGTTTTAGTACGTTTATGATGTTAATAATAATTATTAATAAAGATATATAAAAATGACTTAATCTTCAATGATACGATAAAATATATAGTATAATATTGAAGGTTGAGCATGTCATACTTAGGTTGGGTTCAGACAAAAATTTAGTAACAAAACAATGCCTACATTCGTTGTACATTTTGTTTAGATTTTCATATGATACAAGTTTTTCTTACTTAAAATATCGGGTAGAACATACCTACAAGTTTAAAGCAGGTTCCTCTTAAGGCCTTTTTATTTTTCTAGTCAAAAACCAAGTTAAATAATGTTTATATGGTTTCTCGAGGAAGATAAAATGATAGTATGTACCTACCAACTGACTGATATAAAATTTTATTTAAAATGGCTACCTATAAAATGTTTCTAATGTTTGTTATTCAGGGATTATTTGGGAATTATTTTCGTAACCTCGAAGGAGTATCGAAGATCGAAAGCAATACTTAGTGATCATAACATAAGCTAGTTTCTAGTTTTGAATCACTCTGTATCCTAATCATCGAAATACCTTTTTAACATACGATTCTATACCTCATATCATATAATTTAAGACATCTTTGACTTACAAATATCAATTGTATTATCTACATGCCATATAGCCTCTATAATAAATTCCATCTTCTAATGTGGCGTCACGATCTTAACATGACGGCCTGTTCTTCGAGACGGCAGTGAATATGATCAACCTTATAAAACAAAATTCCTACAATAGCGCTATCAGCGACTAGTTAAAAAACTAAACGAATGGAGAACGACCTTCACCATTTAAGTTATCCTAGCCTGTACATTAGTGTCAGTCACTCAACTATATAGAAGAGAGATGCGCTTATGTGAGGGATAGATAGGCAACTTAACATACTAATTAGTTCCCTAATTGCGCCATACGTGACTGGTTGAACAACAGAACAACTAAATGTAGCAGTGGCGGAGGGTCGGCGCCACGCACGAAAATTTAAATTTTATAACTTAGTTTATGAAGTAAAAAAAGGGCTTTAAAATTAAAATTTATAGTTTGTTAATAGTGTTATTTATTTAAACTCCGATTTACTTAAACTCTATGGAGCAGCTGCAAGTAGTTTCGTATCGGGTAAAATTGAGGCTGAAGAAGTTTTATGTTCTTCTATCCTTAGGCCAAAGTGTCGACGTTTACCACATCCATTGTAAATGGAATCTCTTGCAGGGCATACATAAACTACGTAAATGCTTTTTATTCTTTCCAGAGAAGTAACATTTATAAGCAGAAGAAATTTTATCGTTTCGTATATTGTAAGTTTTTCCCATGTTTCTGTACTTCTGGACGTCACAGAATTTATAAAACTTGACGATAACGTAATATAAGCTACTGAGTTTTTTCGTGCAGCTTCTTATGATTGGACTTCATCAGCGGCATCTTGGAGTTGCAATATACTATTTTTCAGTCAACGGTGTCGAATATGATTTGAACTCATTCTACCGATAAAAGAATCTCTTGTATAATAATTACAGCCTTCATCAGCAGAATTATAAATTGCAGTCCTTACTAAGATGTTTTATTTCTTGCAAATATTTATCTATTGTCTCACCACCCTGTAGCTTTCTAATAGTTAAACAGTGTCTGGAAAATACCTTGTTTATAGGCTTGATAAAAATAAAATCCATAATTCTAACAGCGTCTTTATGCGTTTTAAAATCGATATTAAAATCGTAGTTTGTAAGACGTGTTGACAACTATACATAACAATTTGCCGAACTGATAGCACAAACAAACAGGTGTACCTATTTAAATATAGTACAGTCGCTACCAATGTTGGGATATGAACAACGTTATAAAATAAAATCCCTAAAATAGCGGCATCAGCGCCTGGTTGAAAAACTAAACGAACGGGGAACGATCTTTACCATTTAGGTTATCCTAGCCTGCACTCAACTCACAAATCAAAAAATATTAAATTAAAAAAGTTGCAAAGTTAAGTTAGCTTTAAATGACAAGGACATGAAATGTGAAAACAGAAAGAACGCAATTTTGATACTCGCATCCTTCTGAAGTTTATGAATTAACCATATATGTATTAGTACTATATGGCTATTACCCTGAATATCTTGAAGCAACAACACAGATAGAAGATCCAGGGTCATTTCGACTTGTGCGCATGCGCCCTAAGGGTATTGCCACATATACTTTTATTTCTTTAGAACAGGGCAGAAGAGTGAGCCTTAGAAAATTAGAGCAATGATAAAATTACGAAAAATCTTGCTAAAAAATTGCAAAATAAGCATTAAGTCCGTACTTCCAAGTGTTTTCAAATTATTAGTTTCCATTTCTAAACTAAAACGCGTCAAATAACAATTTCATATAACTGGAGAGTCACAACGTAACAACGTCTCATTTTTGCTCGACATAACCTCGAAATCTTTAGCAAATGTTAATTTGGTTGACAGCTCGATTCATCGAGTTGATTTGTTATTATTAACAGCTTTTGTCTACTGTTTATCTTTACTTTCTGCAAACTTTGACTGTGTGTGTGAAGTGTGATTATTTTGTGACGATGCCGAGGCAAAACAGAATATTTTATTTTAAATAGGCGTAAAAACTTGCACAAAGATTTATCGTTCCACAGGTATGTACCCAGACCGGATGGTTCTTTCTTTCAACTTACTTACGTTAATTTCGTGAGGGAACAATAACTAGGTAGTCCATTTCCTAAAGATTATAATTTCCTTTGCTGCTGTTGATATTATTAGGTACCTACCTATTTTTACCGAAAATTGCATGCACTTCAAAAAATCCTACAAAAACCTATTATTTTACCTTTTGAACTCTAAAAATAATTGTAAAATATCTAATAAAAGTTTTATTAATATATTTACCAGCATTCTCTTTCTTTTCTCGATCGAAATAATATACAAAATCTAAACAAATCAAGAACTTTAATGTTTGTTTATAAATTTCTGTCTAGTTGTCAAAGTCAAATGTGATAACCTCATTTTTTTCCCCGTTAAAGCAAACGGCTATTTATTTTTTCTCGCGCATGCGCACTGCGCGAAATGACCCTGACGGAACAAGGAACCTCGGCTTTACTACGTTTACATTGGTTAAATAGGCAAGGCGCCATATAGTGCTAATACATAATATATGGGATTAACCCCATCACAAAGTAACAACCTAACCTATATAATTGGGTCTAAGAAACAGGAAGCCCTTGGCCTTAGAAATATGAAATAATTAAGACAAACATAGAAGCTCTCAAAATCTAAACAAACCTAACATGTTATGCCGACAGGCCCGGATTTACCATGCAGGCACAGTAGGCAGTTGCCTCGGGCGGCAAGAATTGAAGGGCGGCAAATTTTGAGATAAAATTCAGTTTACTCTCAGAAAGGTGCATTTCATTTATTGAAAAACTTTTCGAACCAAATTTATTCCACCATTGAAAAAGTTTCGTAGGGCGGGGGCGGCAATTTTCGCAACTGCCGCCTAGGGGCGGCAAATTTCTAAATCCGGGCCTGTATGCCGAAGAAGCAAATAATAATATAATGGAAGTAATTGTCTGAGTAAATACATAATCTGATATAAAAGAACTTAATATTATCATCGTATAATAAAACGGTTGCTTTGTAAACTGTTTAATTTACATTAAAGATAACAATTTTCGTTAACATACCAAACATATTATTATTTATCGTCCTTAGTAATTAAACTATTTAAATTCCTTATCTTTACTGCGGGGGAATATTGTTTGCTTAATACTAGAGCACAGGGGGTTTACATGCACGGAGTACCTACTATTTTGAACCAAAATGTTAGATTAATAATTACCAATGAGTAACCCTTATACAGGGTGCCCCAAATAAAGTGGCCTATCAGAAGTACCTATATCGAGAAGTAAATTAGATTATATTTTGAAAATATAACTGTAGCAGTAAAATGGGGTTTTTTGGTTTTAAAAATATTTTGGATGAGCGGTATTGCCGGATCATACCGAAAGTTACAGCATCTTCAGAATTTTAAATAAACTGCCCTGTAGTTTATTATATTTTTTGAATATCTATTAGTTTCTTAAAACCTTTCGTTAATATTTCCCTATACCTGCCTGTTAGTTGAAATGTTTGATTAACCCGTGATTGGGTGATTAATGATAAACGTATCTACCACTAGGTAAAAATCGAATGGATAGGTGATCTCGAATGCCAATTCCGATAACACTGTCTTGCCGCACGACATTGCATGGCACATTGACTAAAAACCGAATGAGAATAATTTTATTAAATAAAAGCTTATACCTAAGTCAGAAACTTAACTAGTTATAGGTTTAGGTATGATATACAACAACTCAAATCAGTAATAACATAAGTACAAAAAATTATTTGAAAAATTTACTATTTGACATTTAACAAGTAACCAAAATACCAGTAATTTTAGACCACCTGCACATTAATGCAATTAATGGCCATAGTAAAAAGCCTCCCGGTGTTTCCTTACATGTGGAATACTAAAAATCCGCATTTTTTTGTAAAGTCCACATTGCACCCTCAAAAAATTGGTGTCTGGTTGGCAGTTTTTTTTTCCATCACACCGTTACAGCACAGCAGTATAGGGACAATATTTTGAATACATTTCTAGAGCAATCACTTAAAGATGAACTAAGTTTTGGTTACTTTCAACAGGATGGCGCGACCTCCCATACATCCACCGATGCGCTGTACTGCCAAGAAGCAAAGAATTCGAAACCGGTCTACAGGTAGCAGCAGTGTAGCATCCTATCATTGGAAATAAAGATTCATTCCTTTCTTTCCGGTAGTTTCTGCAATCTGAGTTTGTATCAGTTTGGCGTATCATGTCATAATATGAATTTGACACAAAATGCAATTCAAAAAATAAACAGATCTAAGATAGATCTCTGGAATAATTATATTAGAGTAAGAACCAAAAGGCTAATAATATTAGCACGGGAACAGGGGTTGGACGTAAGCTTGTCGTGTATACCTGGACACGCTGATATCAAGGGCAATGAAGCGGTGGATATTTTAGCCAAAATAGGCATCCTCAAAAAGATTGATACTGACAAATAGGACACCCTCCCTCTCGTAAAGGAAATAATTCTTAAAGAGTTTCAGGCCTCTTGGAAAGAGTCCCTGAAATTTAAAGGTAGAGCTTATGCGGAAATTGTCGGGGAGTTCACCCGCTGAGCTTTGGTATAGGGATCTTCAGTTTATTGATCGCCGGCATATAACTAGATACTATCATAAGAATGCGAACGAGTCATTGTTTGACTGCTAGTCATTTGTATAAAATAGGAATAAAAGAAAGCCCAAGGTGCGAATGTGGACAAGTTGAGGATCTTGAACATATTTTTTTGGAGTGTCCAATTAATATCATACCGGGTTTTTGTATGTATCAGGAATTTAGAAAAATAGGATTCTCCCTCCCTCTGAATTTGAAAGTGGTCTTAACTAAATTAAATAGCAAAACAATAAAATTAATTTTAAAGTTTCTAAACTATAATAGGATTAAACTATAAGGAGGTTCAGCTTAACAAATAACAACCTGCCCTTTCCAGATAAACACCCTATGTGATGTCTTCCTGTGTTTGTGTTCGGCTTTACTAAACTCTCCGCCATTAACGACCAATACAGCTCTAACGTTTATGAGTCCACACACCACAGTACTATAAACAGAGTCTACATAAAGACCCTGCATAATACACGAAACGTGTTTCGAATGAAGAAGTGAGGGCGGTATGGTACAGGACCAGACGAAGTCGCCCTCACCCCCAAATGTGCTGGCAAATTGCCCTCATGGAGCAGAGCCATAAATATACAAGCAAGCAAGCAAGCAATTTGACACAATCTTAACCTAGATTTGGTTAGATATATAATTTTCTTATAATTGTGATATAAACCAAGCCCTAAATTTTTCAGTGCAAGCCCTCTTACATGAAAATAATTTTTGCTAGCAATGTCGTGCAATAATAAAAATAAAAACAGAAATTAAAGAAAATTACAAGACTTTATGATCCTAAAGCCGCTGCAGCAATAAGGGACAAGCAGACAAGAAGTCAGATAAAAACAATCAACCTTCCAACAATACCCTTTCATATGCCTATCGTAACGATTGAATTGATTTTGATTTTAAGATTACAGGAATAACATTGTACGAAAAACTCTGTTTTCACATAGACAAATTATTGTGAATTGGCGGCGTGATTGTGCCTTTAAATCTTACATTCAAATTGTGCGCATCACTCCTAAACATAATTATTTTATGCAAATATGATGGTTTTTCAAATGGAATATTTTTATTAAAAAGAATAGTGGAATTAAAGTTTATGTGCTTTTAGGCGTCTCCTAATATCTAATGCCGAATACGATTAGCAAACAGTAATCGTGTATTTTTTAATGATTTCCGGATGATGGAAAACTTCTTTATTATTGGTTTCTCAGAAAATTTAATTGTTAATAAAAGTTTGTGCATATCCGATAAGCATTTCAGGTGCACTTAGAATGGCTTCAAGTCAAATAGGATCAGGATGGGGTAAAAAATATGAAAATCGTTCAACAGATAAGTCGAAAAATAGAGAAAGACGTTATTAAGAGCAGTTGTTTAGAATTAAAAAATATGTCTCACTACAAAGTCATAGCCTTATATATAAAAAAAATATTTTTTTTTAAACTGAATTAATAATTGTATTTTTTTATTATTTCACAAAGGATAAACAATATGGTCTTTAATTTTTTATAATGTAGGTACATTAATATTAGAAGAGTGTTTATTTGATATTTAGAAATATTTGCGAAACTCGAATTGTTTGTAGTATCCTTGCAGCAACAAGTTCTTGGTTATTTAAAAAAATATAAATCTAAACAAATTTTGCAAATTTGACGAAAGTTGTCCAAAAGTGATTTGAATGTAGTTAATTTAAAAAGTACGTAAACGTAAATGGGGTTAATTAGAAGTTTTCAAATTTTTTATTTTTCTCATATTTTTTGATTCAAAACAACTTTTCTTAATAACGTTTTTCTCTACATAAGGATACTTTACTCTTGAACGATTTTCATATTTTTTACCTCACCCTGTGTCTTATTTGACTTGAAGCTATTCTAAGTACACCTGAAATGGTTATCGGACATGCACCAAATTTTATCAGGAATAAAAACCAATAATAAAGAAGTTTCCCATTTGTTGCACACTTAATCAATCACACTGTATAACTCTTTAAAAAATGTATTCCAGAAGCTAAGGTAAAAAATGTATAGGGATCATTTATTTCATTAACATGCATTGACCAAATAATTACAGAAAGTGCAGATATCTCAAAAAATAGTAGACTGGGGCAAAAATCGTGATCTTTAGAATTTACTTAGAATTTAGTGGTAAATCTAAAAATATAATAAAAAATATCACATGGTATTTAAAAAATTAAGTTGACAACTGCTTCCGGTATAACGGAAAGGGACAGAAACATGTCAATATTTTAGATGAAGAGAGTACACCGATTACCCAAAGCATACAAAGTTTCAAAGTAATAACAATAACATTCAAAACTTCTCTATCTGAACTTTATAAAATCATTATTGGCTGTAATAAATTTATCGCATAGGAAACACACAACATAATGGGTAGGTATTTTACTTAGTAGTCGTGGATAAAATTAATCAAATCTAAAATTAAAATTTTCTACTATCTAGCGAATATTACCTACATTTTACAAAATATTTTTTATCCTTACCTCAAAATATTCTTTACTTCTAAATTAATACTGCCGACGTGAAATAGCGAACACCAAGTGATGAAAAATAATACATAATGTTATTTTCTAATCCTGCGTCTAATCTAAATAGGGATAATGGTTACGTATCTTATCAACAATTATTAATAAGCTTATTTTTAAGTTGTTCACATTAATAAATAATATATACACTGTTATTACAATAGATCTATGGCTAATTTTGAAATAAAAGGCAGAATGGCGTTAGGATTTTCGAGTAGGTACGTATCCCGTAATGGCATCCTTATTTGCTACAACATTCTTGTTGACAAAGTAAAAACATTATTAGCAAATACAATAAACACACAAATACAATATGAAGGTCCTAAACAAATATCAATAAATAAAACTAAAATAATACAGAACATATACATATACAATACATTACCCATATGACGCAATATACCCAGGCTGTGAATCATATGTACGTTTGAAAATATTAAGGTAATGAACGGCTTAAAGACAAAAAAAAACGATTTAAACAAACTTAGCATATTCACTAAAATAATTACTGAACTGATATATCACTAAAAAATTCATCCAAACAGTAGTAAGCTCTCTTAATTAAGAAACGCTCCCAACTAACATTTATAGTGGCAGGAAGGTAACAAACACTATGAAAGTAACCCCAAAGGTGGCTGCCACTTTCGGCGGCCACGTTGTAGCCAAGTAGCAGCTACGTAATGGCCACCAAACACCAAAATGGGGAACAATTTTGAGGTAGCTTCGTAGTTATCGGGTAGGTCCTGGAACTTATTTAGTTACTTTCTTGGAATACTTTTTAGTCGCAGAACAGTAGCGGAAATTACTTTGCCACGTAGCTGCCTAGTAGCCACCACTCTAAAATACTTATACTTTTCCAACGACAACCTGAAGGCATGTAAGGGAAGAAATATACAGTATGGTCATTTAAGTGTGCAACATATGGGAATTTTTTTTTATTACCGATTTCTCAGAAAAATTATTTTTGATAAAAGTTGGTGCATGTTCGATAATCATATTAGGTGCACTTGGAATGGTTGCAAGTCAAACGGCGTACAGGGTAGGTCAGAAAATATGAAACTTGTACAAGAATAAAGTACCCCTATTTCAGAAAATTCAGCAAAATGTTATTAAGAAAAGTTGTTTAGAATTAAAAGTTATGCATAGGTTCGAAAACGTGATATCCTCAAATAAAAAAATATACTTTATTAAAAATAATAATATTTTCCCAAAAATTTTTTTTTTTATATTCACTCTAAAGATCCCTAAATTAATCAAAATCAAATCAATTTTACATATCTTTGTTCAAATTCAAGCATATTTGTAAAATTAACGTGAATTTTTAATTTATCGCACACTTCATGGTTGTTGCAACGACATTAAACACAACTTTAAAATATCCTAAAAATTATTTTTAGCAAGATAAAACATTAGTAATTATAATGTGCAAATCAAAAAACTCTCATGTAAAGTGCAACATTTTTATTTTAAATGCTTATTAAAAAACTGTACAAATTAATCAACAAACATGAAATCCTACTAGAACATTATGACAGTTTGGTGGCATTATTAACAAAACAATGTATGCATTATGTATGCGTTTCCGTTTAGTGCAAACATAAGAAATACAATGTTTTTAAATGTATTTGAATATGGTGTGAATGGTCTTGCCAATTTTTATCGATTTTTTTTTATTATAACTTAACAATTAACAACATAAAATATAACAGAAAATATTTGAAATGCAGAAGATAATAAAATTATGTATGTGTAGAAAAATTATCGACGCGTCTCTGTATGTCCACCTTCTCGTTTAATGCATTTAATTGTCCGATCATAAAATTCACTAAGAGTGGATCGCAATACACTTGCTGGAATATTTCTGCAATGAAATCGTATCGAATTTTTAAGCTCCCCAACATTATTAAACGGTCGATCCTTGTAAACTTTTTGCTTTAAATATCCCCATAAAAAAAAAATCTAATGGGGTGAGATCTGGTGAACGAGGAGGCCACTGTAGATCGATATTTCGTTGTAACCATTTATTACCAAATTCCTCATTTAACCATTCAGAAACAATTCCAGCAGAATGAGCGGGACAACCATCATGTGCAAACCATAATTTATGTCATTCTTGTATAATACTCATATTATCCAAAATATCCGTCGATTCGTTTTCCAAAAAATGTAAATAAGTATCACCAGTTTTGGCAAAAAAAAGGGCCCTATTAATTTGTCGTTAATAATACCGCACCAAACGTTTGTTTTTTGGTAATACTGGTTCTTATTGTCAATATTGTCGGTAATAAAAAAAAAATCCCATATGTTGCACACCTTAATGACCACACTGTATATGAAAGTTCCCGAGGGCTTAAATACAAAAAATGAATTAGTTTGTGAATTGCATAAGTTTTGACGAAACCAGTAAAAAGTTTAATTTTATAAATTCCTCTGCCTATATTTCTTGGACAAAGGTGGAAAAACAAAAACATCTATGTTATTCTTTACGTAGATGGTCTTTAAATTTGTATATACAGGCGGTAAAACAGCAATGTTAAGTTTTAAAAAAAATTAGATGAATGCTGCGGCTGGTGTTTCATAGTCGAGGGGTAGCCATGACATTAAATCTGCTTGTCTACCGTGAGAAGCGTGTAATTTTTTCTCCAAATTTATTCCAATTTCACGCAAAATCGCCTTTTTTATGCTTATTACTTGCGTTTCATTGTCCATATCAAAACAATTAAATTATTTTAACAAAGGCAACTAGCTCTTCGTTACTATGTTTGCCGCTGATGACGTTTGTTGATTTGTTTGTGTTCAATTAACATGTGTCCGAAGTTGCCCCGTTTTTGATATACATGGTGTTAAAGTTTAAAAAAAAAAAACGGTTTATTATAACTTCTTTAAATATCGTTTTCCCGATTTTATTGAAATTTGGTACCGTTAGTCATAATAATAAGAGGCTTAATTTGCCCATTTAGAAAAAAAAAATTAACACCCTGTATATCAAAAAATTATAGCAAATATTCCTAATCTGATAAACGTATATCTAAATAAAACAAAAACATGTAGCCATAAGCAAGTGTGCCTTGAGGTGGTGGTCTCGTCCAGCTTAAGGGTGGCTGCTCAGATATTAAGGGTGGATTCTGACATAGATATAAATATTTTAGACAGGTTCAAGGACAAGGTTCCTAAGATATATTAGGGGTTCCGTTGATCTAAAATTGACTTATACGCGAAGTAATAATTATGTTAATATGATTGAAAGTTACGTAGACTCTGATTGGAAAAATGGGGAAATAATGAGATAAATAGAAAAAGAACACTAGGAATAACAGGATATATATTCAAAGCCTTTGGAAATTGTACAATTTCTTGGAATTCCAAGAAACAAATCTCAGTAGCTGCCTCCTCAACAGAGGCTGAATATACGGCTCTTGTCGAATGTGTAAGAGAGGCTATTTGGCTAAAAAACTTATTAATAAGTATAAAACTAAATATATCAAACACCCATTTCAATTTTTGAAGACAATACTGGTTGTTTAAGTATTGCTAAAAATCCAACAAATCATAATAGAACTAAATATATTGACATAAAGTATCATAATTCTTATAAATAAATACAGTACAATCGCGATAATATGAATATGCACTCTTATAAACGAGTCAGTAATATGAACATAATATTTTTTGCGTTGATCACTCTGTAGTATGAACAGTGTATAATAACGGTAATATGAACAACTTGTTAAATCTTGTTTGTTTTTGATTCGCCGCCTTAGTTTATTCTTGATTCATTGTAGCATAATATGTAGCTTGTAAAAGTGAACATTAGATTAGTGTTGTGTTTATCTTCAGCGCTAAAGAGTGTTATACCTTAAATCGTACTTAGTTTCATGCATTAATCAGTTCAAAATGGATAAAGTTACAGGAAAATCAAAATGCCTTTCTCTTTCCGAAAAAGCAAAAATCATAGAAGATGTTAATAAAGGTTTAGGAGTAACTTTACTGTCAAAAAAATACGGAATTGCAAAATCTACAGTTTGCTCAATTAAGGGAAAAAGCACAAAAATTATTGAAAGAGTAACCAATACAATAAAACCAACCAAAGAATGCACCTTAAAAAACCTGAACTGCCAGAAATGGAAATTTTATTTTGTGTCCAACGCGCAAGAAACATGCCAGTTTCTGGAGATATTATAAAGCAAAAAACATTAAGTTTAAGTGCCAGTTTGAATGATGTTAATTTTAAAGCTAGCGATGGATGGTTGCAACGATTTAGGGAACGTTACGGAATGCGATTTTTAAAAATTACTGGCGAAAAACTTTCAAGCCAGCCAGAACTCATTAATCCATTTAAAGTAAATTTGAGAAGGGTGATTGAAGAGTATGATTTAAATGAGCACCAGCTGTATAACGCTGATGAAACTGGGTTCTACTGGCAACTACTACCTGATAAAACTTATGTCTCTTTGGCGGAAAAAACTGCCCCTGGACTAAAGATTGCCAAACGGAGAGTAACATTTTTGGGCTGCACTAGTGCTTCAGGCTTGCATAAAGTAAAACCGTTACTTATCGGAACTGCTAGAAGTCCAAGAAGTTTTAAGAACTTTAATAATCCCCTGGTATACAGGCATACAAAAAACGCCTGGATGACGTCTGAACTTTTTAAGAACTGGGTTTTCCAGCAATTTGTTCCAGACGAGACGTAAGTCTGAGCCTTTAAGGTTTTGATTAATAACCCTTATGTTATGTAATTTCAGGTAAAAACCTTTTTAGGAACTCAAGGTCTTCCAAAAAAAGCGCTGCTAATTTTGTATAACGCTCCGTCTCATCCATCGGTCAAATAATTAAAAACCAGTGATGGTATGATCTTTGTTATGTTTATGCCACCAAATATCACGCCTCTGATTCAACCTATGGGCCAAAATGTGCTAAGGCTGACCAAGCTATTCTATGGAAATAGTCTTCTTAGTTCCATTATTACTGGTATTGATGTGGTTGGTGAAGCCCTTAAGAAAATTACGTTGAGAGATGCAGTTATACATTTAGTAGCCGCATTGAAAAAGTTAAGTCCCCAGGTTATTGCAAAATGCTGGCATAACATACTCGCAAACGCTGATCAAGAACCAGTAGACGAAGACGACTTGCCACTGTCCCTCTTGCAGCAACAGCTGAAAGAAAAGCGAGCTACTGACACTACTCTAGGAGAGACAATCGCACTCCTGAAAGCTATAGGACCAGTAAGTTTTAAATTTACATGCATGCCCAAATAGCATACAGCGATTTTAGCTGGAATCTTTGGGTTTTTCTTTCTTTTTCAATAGGTTAAATACACAGAGAAGATTGGAACAAGGACGCAATTGAAGACTCAAACTTGGAAGAAAGCGAAAATGAGAATGAAGAGGATGAAAGTGATCTTGAAATTCAAGACCAGCCAAGTGTTAAAATTAAACATGGTGGAGCAGTTGAAGCCCTCAGGATAGCAATAGAATGGGCTGAGCAGAATGGCTCAAATATAACGGAAATCGAGAGTTTAAAAAACATTCATGAGAAAGCTGTTTTAGCAAACATTTCTGGTCAGAAAACACAATCTAAATTAACATCTTATTTTGCTATAAAAGATTAGTTAAGTATCTTAAGTTAGGTTAGTGTATCAATACACTCTATGTAGTGTGCTAGGTACAATAATAATAATTTGTTACATTTGTATTTATATGTATTTTTTGTAAACTTAATGTGTTAATGTGTTAATATGAACTCCTTAGGATTTTTTGTGTTCACGTTAACGAGATTGAACTGTATTACAAAATTAGGTAATAATAAAATGTATTCCAACAGGTGCACAACTGGCCGATGTTTTTACAAAACCTGTACCAGCCATAAAGTTTATATTCATAGGATCAGCAATTGGTTCACCGTAATTACTACATATTTAATAATTGCAATATTTTTATTTGAATACAATATATTATTATATTATAAGTTTTAAATTTGAATGGGATTGTTGGAAATATAAAGAGAAACAGATCAAAAACAAAACTCGGTTCCAAGATAAGTAAACACCATAAATAGTAATTTATTATTATGGAACCAAATATGTTGAAATTGATTTTTCTTAATTAGACCACGAAGTAGGTTTATGGTTTTAAAACTTCTAATTCCTTTAAAATTCCTTAAAAAAATCTTTATCAGCCAAAAAGGTTACATTTTCAAAACGGCGTGCAAGTACTACATGTTAGTAATGCAAATTATAGGTCTGGCGTCCCTTTACTTACCTCGTAAAAATGATGAGGTTAGTGTGTCCAGTTTTCGTGAAATTGAAAAAAAAATACTTAGCAGCCAAAAAGGTTATATTCTCAAAACAGCTTGCAAGTACATGTTAGTAGTGCAGACTGTAGGTCTAATATTCCTTTACTTACCCCGTAAAAATGAAGAGGTTAGTCCAGTTTTCGAGAAATTGAGAGTAAATTCTCGGCAGCGTTTAAATTTTCAAACGGCTATTATGTAGGTATAATTTTTTGAGTTATTGAGGAAAAGTGACAAAGTAGCCAAAAGGGTGTAATTTTTAAATGGATTGCATAATATGCACGCCACTAACATATTTATTATTATCTTGTAATATTTGTATAATATATTTTATTAAAGTCCTTTGGGCCTTTTTTAATATCCCGACGCTACTAATCATTCGGCAATATCCATCATTTTGACCACAAGTTCAAAGGTCCACCCACGTAATGAAGCAACGTTGCTACATGGTCGAATAACAATTCTACCACGTTCAGCCCTAAAAAGCAAAAATTTACAAGATTAAGATATAAACGACTGTTAAATAATTACTTAAAATTTTCAATCGTCATAAAATATCAGCACATTCTAATGGTGGTTTTCGATGGACCTCGATTTGTCATATCATGCTGCGCCACACACAAAAAGAAAATACTTAACTTAAAAATATAATACTCAACTAGAGTAAATCTTAGCACTGTATATACGCAAATAAATATAAAATATAAATTGTAAACAAGTATTTGCAATTATTAATTGGTGATTTCAATGTTCTGGTAGCAAGGTATTTATTTTTTAAATAAGATATATTATGTATTTAAGTGTTTAAATTATTCTAAATGAGTAAGAAAATAATCTTATTTCAAAAATTGTTTAGTAGTGGAAGAAAGGAAATAGGGTAGGTGCATCAGTAATGGACATACCGCTAGTAATGGTCACCTTACGTCAATTATCCCTATTATCTCGTCCCTCTTTTGAGTTTTACCAATTGTTTTTACGTTACACTGTAACGTATATAACCCAAAATACAATGCTGACATTAGCACCATCCAACGGCATTTCCTCCCTGTATCACACGTCATCAACTTTGAGCGCGTTGTAAACCAGTCCGTTTTAAAGTGGCAACGAGTTGTGCGCTCTTTCGACTGAAATTAGTGTTGTCAAGTCACTGTTTAAGTTTTGATATTTTTTTTGTGTTCCTAGATCTTTAAAAGGTAAGCAATTTGTATTTTTTAATCAATTTTGTTAAAAAAACAACCGTGGAAGTTTTTGATTAAGGGTGACCATTACTGAAAAAAGATTTCTCCAGAAATTCATAAATGGACACGGTAAGTGTCCATTACTAAATGACGACATTATTTATTAATGGTCACCTTTTATATTCGGTCTATATAGGTAGCGCTTTTTTCTTTATTACCCGTTGTCTCTTATTATTTTAGACATGGATTCCCAGAAAGGGGAAAAAGACCTTTTTTTAAATGGCAACAAGATAAAATAAACCTTGCTATAGACGCAGTAAGAAATCAAGGAATCAGTAAAAAATCGGCAGCTAAAAAGTTTGGTGTTCCTAGAACCACTTATTTAAAGAGAATACTTAAAAAAGATAAAAAAAAAGCGATTCCGAGTCTTCTGATGCCGATGATGATGATGTACCTGATTGTAATGAAGATCTGGATATGAGTGATGTTGAAAATGATATAATTAAGAATATACATGATGGGAATTTTGTGATTGTTAGATACAATGGAAATCTTTATCCAGGTAACTTAAGTTATGGCTATTGCTCGATTCAAAAATTAGTTTGATAATTTTTATTTTTCTTTAAGTTGTGTGTGTGTCCGTGTCAGTGAGTGGATTATGTTTTAATGATCAAACTTTTTATTTGTTCTAGGAAGAGTAACAAAAGTTAACCAGGAAGGTGCAGAAGTCTCATCAATGGAGAAAGCAGGCTATGACTGGAAATGGCCAGGAAAAGAAGACCGAATATTTTATTTTTATGAAGACATTAAACAAATTATAAAGGAACCATTTGTTAAAAACAAAAGGGGGCATTATTCTGTACCAGAGCTCTCTAGTTTTATTTAAAGCACATTGTTATACCTATGGTTTTTTAATAAAAATTACTCTCTTATATACTTGATTACTCTTTAAATATTTCCCACTGCGTTTATTTTAATAATTGTAGACTTAAGTATTATTTAGCTGAATAACGGGTAAATAAAACTATTGTTGCTAAAGTGTCTATTACTAGATTTTTGAGTGTTCAAAACTAGGGTCTCCGTGACCATTACTGGCGATTTTGACATTAGCATACTGGAAAATATTTTTTTGAAAAAGTAATTTCTTTTTGAATATTTACTTGAATGTTTCCAAAAGTATATAAATTTCAAAGTATCTGTGCGCAAGAAAAAAAAATCAAAGTCAAATACTTCGTTAGATCTAACATGAATAGTTCAGAATTTTCTCTTCGGTGTCCATTACTGGTGCAGTTACCCTATATTCTTTAGAACGAAAATATGGTTTGCCTTTTTAAGAAAATATATTTTCACATTTATACTAAAATTTCTTTCTTAAAGCTTGTTTTTAATTAAAACAAGTTTTTTATTTCCTCGTTATAAGATTAAGGAAACAACAATATATTTCGCAGAAGTATACAAATTTGCGGGAAATGAGAAACGCTGCATTTCGCAATAAAAATGCACACTTTCCATTTGAGTAAGATGGAATTTTTTGAATCAATTTTTAAAATTTCTTTAATTAAACCTACTACAGGTTACTGGGTTTCCTAAAATTGCCTACCTAGTAAAAGTAAGTATTTCAGTATTTCACGAAGCAAAAAATGTTTGGATTGGTCAAGTTGGTAAATTTAACTAAATAAACCAACCATGTGTATTTTCATAATTTACCAAGTCCTGTCCTAGGAGCAATTTGTGGATATCCAGCAGTGGCGGATCCGCGGGGCGGGGGGGAGGGAAACTAGGGAAATTCACCCCCCCCCCCTTGAACCTCAGAATTCATAGATTTTGCCAGTATAGTAGAAAAATGTTACACCCAAAAGTAAAAGTCAAGTCTAATTTTCTCTAATTTCCCCCCCAAGAAAGGTCTCTGGATCCGCCACTGTATCCAGTACTGTACGGGTTTTAAGTAAAAACCCATATAGACGAAAGTTTTGTAGGTAATTAATATGTTTTTTTCTTAAAAGGAAAATAAGCAAATAATTATGCCCACCGATTGTCCTGTTCACCATATTCCCTTGAGATCTTTTTTTTAACTAAACAACTTTTAAAGTAAAGTAAAAGTAAGTGGACATTCAAAATAAACAAACCGATTTATCTGTGGGGACACACTGGAGTTTCATGATACCCTGTATATGTATTGTGGAAGTGTTGTGTACGTACACAAGCATGGCGAATAACGTCGCCATTGCTGACGCGCAAACCACCGACCGTGCTACAGTGTGGGTCGCCCCTCCGCTCTCGGATTTTAACCCGTCTGATCCCGAGATTTGGTTCACAATGGCAGAATTGTAGTTTTAAGACCCCAGCGTACTCAGCACCATCGTATTCTGCTCCCCTACCAGCATATCGTGGTTCGATACCTGCGCACTCTGCGCCAGCACCTGCTTATTCTACTCCAGCTCCGGCATATTCTGCTCCAGCACCGGCATATCCAGCATATATACTGCGTACTTTGCTACAGCACCTGCTTATTCTGCTCGAGCACCGGCATATTCTGCTCCAGCACCTGCGTACTCTGCTCCAAGCCCTGCTTATTCTGCTCCAGCACCAGCATATTCTGCTCCAGCACTGCATACTCTGCTACAGCACCTGCCTATTCTGCTCAAGCACCGGCATATCCTGCTCCAGCACTGACTTATCCTGCTCCAACACCGGCATATCCAGCACTGGCATATCCTGCTCCAGTACTGCGTATTTTGCTACAGCACCCGCTTACTCTGCTCGAGCACCAGCATATCCTGCTCCAGTTCTGCGTACTTTGCTACAGCACCTGCTTATTCTGCACCAACACCGGCATATCCTGCTCCAGCACTGGCTTATCCTGCTCCAGCACTGGCTTATCCTGCTCTAGCACCGGCATATTCAGCACTGGCATATCCTGCTCCAGTACTGCGTTCTGCTACATTACCTGCTTATTCTGCTCGAGCACCGGCATATCCTGCTCCAGTACTGCATATTCTGCTACAGCACCTGCCTATACTGCTCTAGAACCGGCATATCCTGCTCCAGCACCTGCGTACCCTGCTCCAGTACTTGCTTATTCTGCTCTAGCACTGGCATGTCCTGCTCCAGCATCGGTATATCCTGCCCCAGCACCTTCGTATTTAGCTCCAAGCTACTCTGCACCAGCGCCAAGCTACAGCGCACCAACGTATTAAGCTCCTGCTCCAGCTTACTTAGCTCCGGTACCTAGTCGCCCCGACCATAGACCTACCAGCTCCATATGCGTGAAACCAGGCTGATGTATATCCCCAAGCGAGCGACCAATTTCGGACTACCAAATTAGGAAGAACAGTAAGATTTTTCGATCGTAAACAGACCGAGTTTTACTAAGCTTTTATACATTAAAATTACAATACCTAGTATCCACGGTGTTCGGCTCTGCCAAAATATACATTTTTTGCTTTTATACAAAACCTTAATAGGCGTACCAACGCCAAATATCTTTTAAATTTATTTTTAAATTCTTCGCCACACAAAAATAAATAAACAAGTCTATCGGACTAATAAAAGACAATGTTAGCTACAGGATATTCTAAATTACATGCGTACTATTATTGCTAACTTGCTTATTAGTACACCTACATCGAGAATTGTTCTTTCAGTACTTTACAGTTCTGTTATTTTAGTTCAAATAAGAAGCAAATTAAGACACAGAAAAACTTTAATATTAATAATAATGTCCAATTAACAGAAGTTGCTGAAACGTCCTTTAAATAAACCGAGGAATAGACGAAATCGAAAAGACCCTCTAATTGAAAAAAATACATTATTGTATGGCGGCGAAAATATATGGAAGAAACACGTCTCGGGAAAATAGGAAAAATTGCGTTATACTCGACAAAACAGGGCTCAATAAAGGGCACACAGTTGAGAAGGTATGGCAAGATCTAAATATTAAGAGTTTACGGCAGGCATTTATGTTTGAATATTCCCAAGGAATATAGGATCAGGTTTTAAGGGTTAATGAACTAATTTAAGTTATAAAAAATTATAAGACGTTCCGACGAAATTGTTATTTTTTGAAGTGCACGCGCCACTATAATTTATTTCCCTGACGTCCCATAACCGGGAACTCTATGCTAGTAATGAGTCACTGACATAAATTTTGGACTTCGAGTATATAGGTAGCAGGTATCAAGGTATCTCTAATTTTAATCAATTTTTTCATATTTTTTAAATTTCTAGGAGGATGGGGGGGGGGGAACAGCCCTCCCCTGCCCGTCCTTGGCGACGCCCTTGGGTGAGCTCATGTGCGACTACAGTATGAGTAGGTTCGTAGATGTACTTGCTCTAGCGTGACAGTTTGTTACAATTTTATCGTAAAATGTATTAAGTTTATCCATGTTCGTTTAGTACGCGTCTTTGTGACTCTCCTATTATGCGTAAAGCTCTGTTTTGTACTGTCTGTAGTTTTTTTAGTCCTGTCTCATTTACGATGCACCACGTCGCGTCGGTATACCCTAAGTCAATTTGGTCGGATTATCGTTTTGTAAATACTCGTCATTGTCTTATTGTTTACTTTACTGCTATGGTTTAGAAGCGAAAAACCCGCGTCAAGTTGGCGTTGCCCCTTCGCTAGTCTCTCGTTAACATTATCATTTCATAGCATCTATCTATCGAAGGTGAGACCTTAGTATTTTATTTTATCTTTCCCATCAATTTGGGCATTTGCAACTTTCACTTTGGTTTGAGGCAGTTTAATTCTGGCCTTTGAAAAATATATGGCCTGCGTCTTGTCTTCATAGAGATGGAGCTTCCAAGTGTCTACCACCTCCGAAGGCAGATGATATGGTATCGCAAACGAAGAACTCCAAACCAGGGCAACTTCGAGGTGGCAGTAATCACAGTGTCATCAGCAAACCAGTATAATTCAGTGATAACGTGATAACGCATTTTAATTAGATTGCAGGTTTTAGGTATCTTATATTAGTATTTTTATTTAAAATTTAAAATATTTAATTTAATTGGTTCAAATATTCAAATATATTGAATACTATCACTTCTTACCTTAGTTTCAACTTACAACAAGATATTTGATTTAAATTTTAACATTTACCCGAGGTCCTAATTTTAAACAAATCAAACCAAAATTTTGTTTTTCATAGATAACACTTACTCTGACAGATTTTACCCTAATTATGTCTTTTTCTATCAAGAATAGTGACCAAAAACTTCCAAAATAACAGATCGATACAAAATATTTTGGTCCGATAAACACTTAACCCTAAACTCACTTTAAATTTAGCGACAAACGCGAACTTGCCTACCCTGTTGAATATAAGATACTGAATGGTGTATATTAGGTTGCCTATTTTGAAGTTTGAGTTTACAAGGGCGATTTAAAAAGTGGAGCGGTTATTTGCTGGCAGTTCACGAGTCATTAAAAATACAAATTGATGTAGATAAATAATATAATACTGTCTGTTGTATGTTTGATACAGGGTGGGCACTACCTGCCGTCTTTAAAAAGCCGCTACTGATTCAAAAGATTTTAACGTTTCAGAGCGCATTATTGTAAAAAGAAGATATATAAATAAGAAATTTAGTTAGCCTCTGTAAACATTAAGTATTGTTATTATTGCTTATATTATTATTATTTCCTCCACTATTCTAAGAATCTGGTCCAGTTGGTTTTTGGTAGCGGCCATTAGTTGAAGATCATCCATATAGGAAAGATGGTTAACTCTACTTGCCTCTTGGTTGCCGTTTTTGATAGCAAATCCATATCTTGTGGAGTTTTGTCGGTTGGAGAGAGGGTTCATAGCTAAACAGAACCACAGAGGACTCAAGGAATCACCCTGGAATATTCCTTCTTTTATTGGAACTATATCGGTGGAAATATTGGTGGTCCCCTCATTAAGATGGATCTTGGTCTTGCATAGCCCCATTGCGTGCTGTAGAAATTTTATCAAGTAAGGATCGATTTTGTAGATCTCTTATATGCAAAGGAGCCACTCGTGCGGTACGGACTCAATTACTTATTATTATTATTATGATTATTATTATTATTGCTATTATTATTATTATTATGATTTTCTGACAGGTCGCGAGACCTGTCATGCACTCCCTCTACGGGGAACATTCACTCATCCCAGATATCACCGATATCAAAAGGATTGAGCTCTGTGGGGGCCCTTTCCGTATTATTGGGCCCGTGGGGTTCTTCTTTGATTACCCATATACTTTTTGACTGTTCGGCTTGTTGAAAGTAGCACTGCTTTCTGCATATCCTTGTAGAGATCTTGAGGTACATCTAGTGTTCTTAGGTTTTCCAAAAGCTTGTTTGGGATTACTCCTGTTGTTAAAACAATAATCGGCATGGTTTCGATGCTGTCCATATTCCACTGTGTTCTTATTTGCTCCTGGAGGTCTCGATACTTCGCTATTTTCTCAGCATGCTTCATTAGAGAAGGTTGTTGTTATTTGGTATAGCTACATCTATTAGAGTCGTTTTCCTAGCCCTCTTGTCTACCACTACAAGGTCCGGTCTGTTGTGGGCCACCGTCTGATCAGTAAGAATAGTCCGGTCCCAGTACATCTTATAGTATAGTATATTTATATTATGGGATCTTCTCATTTTGGATAAGCTGTAGTTTCACCGCTAACTCCTGGTGTAGGATCTTGGCCACTGCATCATGCCTCTCCTTGTATTCTGTTGCAGAAAACATCTGGCATCCTCCCGTGATGTGTTGGATCGTTTCTGCTGTTTGACATCCATATCTGCATTTATCTGCCTGTACTGAGTCGTCTCTAATTACGTATTTCAGGTAGTTTCTAGTTGGTATGACCCGATCTTGGATTGCCAGTAGAAATCCCTCTGTTTCAGGAAACATCTGTAAAGAGATGAGCCAGTAGTTCGACGCAAGACTGTCGTCGTGATCCTGGGCTGCCTCGTTTAGGTGTCGTCCGTGCAGAAGTTTTTCCCTCCATATCTGTAGCTTTTCTTCATTGGTCTTGTGGTGTTGTGGGACATTCTGATCCCTCAATCTTAGAGGAGTAGAGTGGTCTGCTTCGCAAATAGCATGGTGTAGGTCTGAAGTTTGGGCTTTACAGCGAAAGTACTCCCTTAAGTTGGTTATTAATTTTTTATTTTATTTTATTATCATTACTACTATTAATATTATTATTATGATTTTCTGACAGGTCGCGAGACCTGTCATGCACTCCCTCTACGGGGAACATTCACTCATCCCAGATATCACCGATATCAAAAGGATTGAGCTCTGTGGGGACCCTTTCCGTGTTATTGGGCCCGTGGGGTTCTTCTTTAATTACCCATATACTTTTTGACTGTTCGGCTTGTTGAAAGTAGCACTGCTTTCTGCATATCCTTGTAGAGATCTTGAGGTACGTCTAGTGTTCTAAGGTATTCCAAAAGCTTGTTTGGAATTACTCCTGTTGTTGAAACAGTAATCGGCATGGTTTCGATGCTGTCCATATTCCACTGTGTTCTTATTTGTTCCTGGAGGTCTCGATACTTCGCTATTTACTCAGCATACATCACTATTATTATTATTATTATTATTATTATGATTTTCTGACAGGTCGCGAGACCTGTCATGCACTCCCTCTACGGGGAACATTCACTCATCCCAGATATCACCGATATCAAAAGGATTGAGCTCTGTGGGGCTCTTTCCGTGTTATTGGGCCCGTGGGGTTCTTCTTTGATTACCCATATACTTTTTGACTGTTCGGCTTGTTGAAAGTAGCACTGCTTTCTGCATATCCTTGTAGAGATCTTGTGGTAAGTCTAGTGTTCTAAGGTTTTCCAAAAGCTTGTTTGGGATTACTCCTGTTGTTGAAACAATAATCGGCATGGTTTCGATGCTGTCCATATTCCACTGTGTTCTTATTTGCTCCTGGAGGTCTCGATACTTCGCTATTTTCTCAGCATGCTTCACTAGAAGGTTGTTGTTATTTGGTATAGCTACATCTATCAGAGTAGTTTTCCTGGCTCTCTTGTCTACCACTACAAGGTCCGGTCTGTTGTGGGCCACCGTCTGATCAGTAAGAATAGTCCGGTCCCAGTACATCTTATAGTGGTTGCTTTCTAAGATTGTCTGTGGTGTATATTTATAATATGGGATCTTCTCATTTTGGACAAGCTGTAGTTTCACCGCTAACTCCTGGTGTAGGATCTTGGCCACTGCATCATGCCTCTCCTTGTATTCTGTTGCAGAAAACATCTGGCATCCTCCCGTGATGTGTTGGATCGTTTCTGCCGTTTGACATCCATATCTGCATTTATCTACCTGTACTGAGTCGTCTCTAATTATGTATTTCAGGTAGTTTCTAGTTGGTATGACCTGATCTTGGATTGCCAGTAGAAATCCCTCCGTTTCAGGAAACATCTGTCCAGAGATGAGCCAGTAGTTCGACGCAAGACTGTCGACGTGATCCTGGGCTGCCTCGTTCAGGTGTCGTCCGTGCAGAGGTTTTTCCCTCCATATCTGTAGCTTTTCTTCATTGGTCTTGTGGTGTTGTGGGGCATTCTGATCCCTCAATCTTAGAGGAGTAGAGTGTTCTGCTTCGCAAATAGCATGGTGTAGGTCTGAAGTTTGGGCTTTGTTGCGGAAGTACTCCCTTAAGTTGGTTATTTGTTGATCCATTATTTTCCCAATATCTGCCAGACCTCTTCCGCCTTGATGTCGTGGTAAAGTGGTCCGCTCTACCGCACTTCTTGGATGATGTTTGAGTGTTTTGGTAAGTTGGGTTCTGATTTTGCGCTGTAGCCCTTCGATGTCAGTCACGCTCCAGTCTACAATGCCGAATGAGTAGGACAGAACTGAGCAGGCGTAGGTGTTAATTGCTTTGAACAGGTTCTTGCTGTTCAGTTTCGTTCTCAGAAGCCTTTTTGTTCTCTTAAAAAACTCTTCCCTTATATCTGTCTTCATCGCTGCATGACTGATGCGTTGAGCCTGCTTCATCCCCAAGTATTTGTAGTTCTCGCCTTCTCCCATTGCCTGAATCTCCTGGCCATCCTGCATAACGAACGGGTTTTGCTGTATTTTTCCCTTTATCATGGTGAGAGTACGACATTTATCCAGGCCAAACTGCATTCCGACATCATTGGAGAATTCCTCCACTATTTTAAGCATCTGATCGATTTGGTTTTTGGTAGCGGCCATTAGTTTTAGATCATCCATATATTATAGAAGATGGTTAACCCGACTTGCTTCTTGGTTGCCGTTTTTGATAGCGAATCCATATCTTGTGGAGTTTAGTCGGTTGGAGAGAGTGTTCATAGCTAGACAGAACCACAAAGGACTCAAGGAATCACCCTGGAATATTCCTCGTTTTATTGGAACAATGTCGGTGGAAATATTGGTGGTCCCCTCATTAAGGTGAATCTTGGTCTTCCACAGCCCCATTGCGTGTTGTAGAAATTTTATCAAGTAAGGATCGATTTTGTAGATCTTTAATATGCAAAGGAGCCACTCGTGCGGTACGGAGTCAAAGGCCTTCTTGTAATCTACAAAGGCAGTATAGAGGTTTCTTTGCTTAGAGTAAGCTCGGTTGCTGATGACTGAGTCAATTATTAATTGTTCCTTGCATCCCATGGCTCCTTTGGTGCACCCTTTCTGTTGTGGAGCTATAATGTTGTATCCTTCACAGTGGGAAGAAATTCTCTTAGTAATACAGGATGTTATCAGCTTGTATAATGTGGAGAGGCAAGTGATTGGTCGATATTTTGATGGATCGTGTGTATTTTTGCGGTCTTTTGGCAGAAGATTCGTTATTCCTTGGGTGAGAAATGGCGGCAGCTTTAAGGGGTCTTTGAGAGTTTCATTAATTAATGCAGCCAGTTTCCCATGCGCGCACCAGAATTTCTTAATCCAGTAATTATGTACTCCATCCGGGCCAGGCGCTTTCCAGTTATGTAACTCCCTGGTGATGGCGGATATTTCTGCCGCTGTGAATGGTTCGTGTTGCATCTCGTTGTAGTTCTGGGAGATTACATTTTCTTCACGAATCCAACTAGCGTTAACGTTGTAGTTTGCAGGTCTGGCTAGCTGGTCCTTCCAGAATTGGTCTATTGCCTCTTTTGTTGGCTAGGTGTTTCCCTCCTCTTTATCTCCATCATTTAGTTTCCTGTAGAAAGCTTTTTCCGATCTTTGGAATAGGGCGTTGTCTTGTATCCGCGCATTACTGGCTTTGTATCGTCTCAAACGGCCTGCGTATACGGACAGTTTCTGTTTTAATGTATCAAGGCCTTGTTGTGGGGAGATATTTTCTGCATCTTGTCTTGAGTGGATCCTGTGTTGAGTCATTATTGTTATTATTATTATTATTATTATTATTATTATTATTATAATTATAATATACCTGCCATTTCTGCAGCCCTCTTCAAAGCGTCTTGTTGAGCACTATCAAAAGTACCCGGTACGGGCAAAACTGCTTTTGTGACTTCATATCCTAGGAAATGTGTAGCTGAATCCTTTAAATAATTAAGAATTTCTGAGCTTACTTCTTCTGGCGTTTTGTTTACTAATTTATTAATCTGTTTTATCTCAATTTCTGCATTTCCGTCTTGTCCTTGAACAATTTTATATGTGCAGTTCCTTTTAGCTATGAAAGTTTGAACATAAATGTCATCGTATTTTCTGCCCAGTAATAGTTTGACATCTAAAAATATTTAATGCGAATTAGATACAGTTTGGCAATTCTTTATGTAATATATAGTTCGCCATACGGCTCGTGGGCTACAAAATAAAGTTAAGAAATGTGGATAAAAAATAAACATGGTTGCCATAATACTCTGTTTAAATTTCCATAATGTAATAATTTGCATGAAATTGAAATATATTACATAACAAAGTTAGACGTATGCATCCCTGTATATGGTTTACACCCTGTAACATATATCCCGTTTATTTCCCCCTTCACATTGTAAATTATAATCGGTTATTATATTTTTTTATATTCTTAATGCGGTGAAGATAATAAATAATAATAATAAGATAATAATAATAATAAATAATAAGATTTTTAGGAAATATAATTAATCACTTCTTTTAGTAAATCTGGCAATCCACGACTTCTACACCGCGGATTCCTGAGCCACAAATTATAGTCTTGGCCTTAAGATTTGTTTTGTCTCTTTTTATTGTATGAGTGAATCGATAAAAACTACGATGTTTTATTTTTTACTTGTACTTATCAAATAATAGAGATTTAATGTAAAGTGTCGTAAATAATTTTAGGAAAGTTTTACAAACCAGCCACAATTGTGGAAATCAAATGCATCGCGGTGAAGGTGTTAAGGAAAACATTCTAAATGCCGTAGCAGCAGATCCTTCTACAAGTGTCTGAAAATTGGCTGTCGAGTTGGAATTGAATTTTCTAACTGGGTTTTAGATCGGTACAGAAACGATGCAAATTTCATTGGTTTAGTTCTCTTCACGAACGAAGCTGGATTTTCTAAAAACGGCATCATAAACTCCCAAAATTTGCATTTATGGGCAGAGGAAAATCCCCATGCTTCTATTGTAACGCATCATCAGCATCACTTTGAACCATTCAACGTGTGGGCAGGAAGCATCGGGCAACACTTAATTGTACCATATATATTGCCAGGAAGGTTAACTGGAGAACTTCATTTGGAATTTCTTCAAAACGATTTGCCACAACTTTTAGAAGATGTACCTCTGCCAATACGATGTGATATGCGGTTCATACACGATGGGGCCCCGCCACATTTTAGTCTACTAGCTCGAGAACACCTAGACAGGAACTTCGAAAATCGATGGATAGGAAGAGGAGGACCATGCAGTGGCTTGGCCTCCTCGATCACCTGACCTAAATCAATTCGATTTTTTTTGTGGGACTATTTAAAAACTTTAGTTATGCCAATCCACTAGACAATCGAGAAAACTTATTGGAAATTATTATTTTCCTTGTCGCGAAATAAGGACTAATGTTAAGGCATTGTGGAGGGTTTAAAAGTCTTCAATTCTTAGAGCTAGAGAATGCATAGGAGTAAAAGGAGCTAATGTTGAACCGACATAGAAAATAATTCAATAGAAACCAAAATGAACAAAATTTTTTTTTCGTAAGCGGATCATTTTTCTTTAAGGTTCAAGCTGTCCAAAAATATTATTGTTGTGCCTTTATCGTATATAGTGTAAAAAAATGGCATTACTGTGTTAGAGCTAGTCCGGCCCTGGCAAGCTAAATAAGCCGAATGTGATTAAAGTAGTCCATTTTAAGAAGACGTACCTAGTAACCATCAAATTAAAAAATTAATAAATTACACCTACTACTTCAAAAGTTATTTAAAAGCAAACGATTTTCATGGGCGTCCTTTATGAATCCGTATCTCCGTAAGATGGGAGGGAGGGGGCGTAGGAAAAAAAATATATAGGAACTTGACAAATTATTTTTATGTGTTCTATCCGAATCTGGAAGGCTGCCCATATATTATGGGACACCCTGTATTGTGTAATTATGCAACAACAGTTTTATTTTCCATTTAGTTTCATGAAAGGAAAGAATGTTAAAAGAAAGAACTAGGACCTTCGTGTATGGTCTATTGACCATTTAAGGATGACATCGCTGGGGGGGCAAATTTGACAAATTTAGGTTAAAGTTTATGTCAAAGCCATGAAATTACCATTACATATTTGACAACGGCCATATTCGCTGGGGGGCAAAGTGGCAAGTTTAGGTTATACTTCTTATCAAAATCATATATCCTTAAATGGTCTATTGGGTTTCATTTCGGCGCGATTTTGAGTGGCTTTCCGGAGCACTGAGCAGGGTACTCCAGCTACGAGAGTGTGCGCGTGCTTAGCCATTAAGAGCTTCAATTTGGCCTCGTTGATTAAGTATGGCAGTGCGAAATGAATTAGCGATTGATCTACATTGTTTGTTTTCGTTATTAAATATTTTAATTAAAGACGAATATTTAGTGAAGTAGAATGTCTTATTTTATCTAAAAGCTATAAAAAGCTATCACATAATACATAAAAGGTAACTTTTGTAAGTTATTTACATGCATCAGATGTTTTTTTTTTAATTTTACTAACGCAGAATATTTAATTTGTAAAGAGCCTAAATGCAAAATAACCCAGACAGTGTGGATACAAATTACCTCGAATAATCCGAACATTATCCGATTACGAAAAACCCATACAACACTATTGAACCATGGTTTTTTATTCATTAAAATCACCTGAAAAAACCGATTGAAGCAATTAGTATTACTGGTGATGAGGAAGGAAAAACTGGTCAACTTATTACATACAGGGTGGATGTAAAGTAAGGAATAAATTCATTATGTCGGAAACTACAATTTTTTAAAAAAATCGCTCGGACCCGTCGATTTTGTTTTTCGATCGCGCATATTCTGACATAAAATGTAGATATACAGGGTGTTCCAAATAAGAGTGCCAGTAAAAATATTTTTTTCTTAAATGGAACCCCCTGTATATTATTGCATGTTCGGATTCTTCGGAAAATTCTAAACATTTTTCATGTAGCATGTACTATACCTTAGCCCAAGCGTTTTGGACTTATTCTCATTCAAAACTTGTAGTCAGCATGCGTGAAGCGCAAATAAAGTCAAGTAGACTTTGGATTTATGACGCAAGAATCAAAAGAATTAATGTCAATAGTTATTGTTATTGTCAGTTTTATGTGTATTTTCCTAACGTTTTACTAGTTTTCAAAAGACTCATTTCGTTTCTTCATAACTAAATTACATTCAAATGCGGCTCACTGAGAAACAGCGCATAGAGGTTTTGATGATGATGGGCTACGGTGATAGAGTTAGAAAGCAGCAAGAAGTTTGTGAGTTATTTAATCAAAAATACCCCAATCGTCCGCCAATATCACAATCAACAATAAGCAAAATTGAGTACAAGTTTAGGCAATTTGGTCATGTAAGAGATGTCTCTAGATGTGGTCGTCCTCAAGTTGATGAAAATCAACAATTAGAAGTCTGGCAGTTCAAGATAACCAGCATGTGGTGTCTAGGCAGGTAGCAAGTGACGTGGATATTGGAAAAACAACAGTTTTTAAAATACTGCATAGAAATAAATACCATCCTTATAAAATGCAAGTTCTCCAAGAACTTTTGGAAGGGGATTTTGAGAGGCGCCTTGAATTTTGTGAGCGGTTACAGGATATGTGTTTCGAAAACAGAAATTTTGTAAAAAATATAATTTTTTCCGATGAGTCCACTTTTTGCTTGAATGGTGACGTAAATACCCAAAATTATCGATATTGGTCCGATGTAAATCCAAACTGGATGAAGGAAGGACACACACAATATAATCAAAAAATCAATGTGTGGGCTGGCGTTGTTGATGACACTGTTATAGGGCCTTTCTTTTTTGACGAAAATTTAACAGGCGAGAGATACTTGAGTTTTTTAGAACCCTGGCCACCCTTTTTCCTGAGTTAGAACGTCCCGATTTGCCACATCATAATATCTGGTTGCAACAAGATGGTGCTCCCCCACATTTCGCTGTGGGAGTTCGTACTTATTTGGACGATACTTTTCCAAACAGGTGGATTGGAAGAGGTGGTTCTATTGAGTGGCCGCCTAGGTCACCCGATTTAACACCACTCGAATTTTGTTTATGGGGATACCTTAAGGAAAGAGTATTCAAAAGCCAGCCTGCAAATTTAGATGATTTAAAACATCGCATCCGGCAAGAAATTCGGCAAATTACACCCCAAATGGTTCGAAATGTTGAGCAAGAATTTGTAGATCGGTTAGGCTATTGTCAGTTGACCAACGGAAGACACTTCGAACATTTACTTAAGTAAAATTATTTTTAAGTTCACCAAACTATTTTTTCGATAAATAAAACATTTTTAAAATAATTGTATTCTTTGTTTTCTCCATGACTTTTTTCCACTTTTCAAATTTTGAATGAGAATAACTCCAAAACGCTTGGGCTAAGGTATAGCTCATGCTACATGAAAAATGTTTAGAATTTTCCGAAGAATCCGAACATTCAATAATATTTCCATTCCATTTAAGAAAAAAATATTTTTTTCTGGCACTCTTATTTGGAACAACCTGTATATCTACATTTTATGTCAGAATATGCGCGATCGAAAAACAAAATCGACGGGTCCAAGCGATTTTTTTAAAAAATTGTAGTTTCCGAGATAATTAATTTATTCCTTACTTTACGTCCACCCTGTATATATAAGTGACATAGACTAGTGAATATTGGGGAATACAGCAAATGAAAGAGTACTCTTTAAAGTTATTCAAAGCTTTCGGAAATCATATATTTCATTTCCATCCTCAGGAAGACTACAAATTTATATAAATTGAGATTAGGAGATTTGTTTAGATCAATAAATAAACGTTTTTTACTTACAACTTTGTTGAGATTGTTCATACAGATGTTCATAGAATTAATAAAAGACATGCGAGAAGAAAACGTGTTGAAAACCCAAGTCAATTACAAATAAAACCAAAGTTTGGAGATAATAATAAAAACATTGTATATAGATGAAGAAACACACAATTTAAAATAAAATTAAACTTAGTTGTTCACATTTTGAAAAAATTCGTTACTTAATTTAAAATTGTGGAAATATTAAGCGGGAAAACATGACTTGCCTGTCACCATTTTAAGTGACTAAATAGGTTAGGAAATACTGTCATTTTTATATGCCATTGAATTTGTCAGAAATATTTTTAATGCGGTTTACAAAAAGGATAATATTAAACCGAGAATTTTCGGATTTAAGTGTTATCATGCAGCAAACCTGAAGAATCGTTGTACTGTATTATATGAGGTTCGAAGTGTTATTATTATTATTTGCATTAATTATAAGTAAATTTTTATCTAAATGGAGTAGATATGAATAGATTACACTTAAATTTTGGATATCCGTTCTTTTGTTCATACTATTAGGTTCTTGTGCAATAAATGTCATTTCCAAAAACAATCTTTTTTTAAAGTTGGTTTGTGAGGTTAGAATCTCAGCTGAATTGAAGTTAACGTTATGGTCCAAATTATTTGCATGTTCGGCAAGGGCACATCTCTCTGGATGGTGTCTACAGTCACTCTTGTGGTTCGTAATTCTACTAGACAAGAGCCTAGTAGTTTGACCTATGTATACTTTATTACAGTCTGCACAAGGGATTTTGTAGACAACATCTGATAACTGCTTGGACTGTGTTTTGTCTTTGAGTTTTGAGTGAATAGAGTTTATTGTAAGTACAGGTTTTTATGCAATCTTTATATCATTGATTTCTCTGAATAGTCTAGACAGTTTTGGGGTGACATCCTTTATGTGAGGTAATGAAGTGAATTTAAAGTTTAAAGTCGCTTCAGTTATATTTCTGTTTGTTTTGTTAAACCAGTGTATAATAACTCATACCCTGCCACACTGGTAAAAAAGATACTTTTCAGCACGTCCTCCACTATAACACAAGCACCCAACGTGAACAATATTAACAATACCAACAGAAATATAACTGAAGCGACTTTGAACTTTAAATTCACTTCATTACCTTACATAAAGGAGGTCACCCCAAAACTGTCTAGACTATTCAGAGAGATCAATGATATAAAGATTGCATTCAAACCTGTACTTACAATAAACTCTATTCACTCAAAACTTAAAGACAAAACACAGTCCAATCAGTTATCAGATGTTGTCTACAAAATCCCTTGTACAGACTGTAATAAAGTATACATAGGTCAAACTACTAGACCCTTGTCTAGTAGAATTGACTAATTAACTTGGGTTTTTAACACGTTTTCTTCTCGCATGTCTTTTATTAATTCTATGGACATCTGTATGAACAATCTCAACAAAGTTGTAAGTAAAAAACGTTTATTTATTGATCTAAGCAAATCTCCTAATCTTAATTTATATAAATTTGTAGTCTCCCTGAGGATGGAAATGAAATATATGATTTCCGAAAGCTTGGAATAACTTTAAAGAGTACTCTCTCATTTGCTGCACTCCCCAATATTCACTAGTCTATTTCTCAACTAGTCTGCAACGACTACCCTCTCGATATACAGGGTGACTCGGATCTAAATGTACATACATCACCAGGAGATAGTGGAAATCTTGGGGGTTCTAAATAATCTATCTTTAGTGGGTCCATCTTTTCTCGTTACTTAGATACAGAGTGTTTTATAAGGTTTGGCTCATTTTTGTTCTTGCCATAATTCTTTTAGCACCCAGTATAAAATGCTCATATTCGGTGGAAATATTTTGAGTAGCTATCGCTTCAAAATGCCGTATGAAAATTTTTTGAAATTCAGGTCCGGACTTTAAAAACAAGACTGATTTATTTTTTTTAAATTCAACACCCTGTATATCATATTTTTGTCAATTTTATTTTTTATTTGAAAAACACATAAAAAACCAATTCTAATGACATACTTATCAAAATCCCCGCACTCGCCGCTCAGCCATAATAAATTGCTCTTCTTTAGATGTTGAAACACATACAAAATAATAACTGTTTTTATAACGACAATAATACCAATAATAAGAAATAAACCAAAGTAGTAAAATAGCGGCGTGTTAAAATTTGAAAATTTTTAATTAAATTTGACTCCATGGCTCGGCACCTCAGAACAACGAAATATTGGGTGGCAACAAAACATAATAAGTCATTGTCAGTTGTAACCTGTCAGATTTTTGGGCATTACGAGGATATTTTTGTTAAACATTTACTTCTCGTTTAAAATGCCCCATCAATTTTCAAACCAAGAATACGCTGATATAAATATTTGTATATGGATTTTGCGATGGTAACGGGCGAGCCGCTTCTCGAGAGTATGAATTAAGGTTTCCTGGAAGAAGATGTCCAAACCATCAAACATTTTCAAATGTATTTTCTTTTGTTCGTGAAAAAGGACATTTTCCGACACAAAATAATATTGATCAGCCTGTAAGACACCCATTTCAACAGGAAGAAGACATTTTAAATTTGATTGAAGAAAATCCAAAAACATCCACAAGTAAAATTGCTAGACGTCTGCATATAACGCAAAAATTAACCCATTCAACAATAAAAAATGAAGGCTTATATCCTTATCATATCCAAGAGGTACAAAGGTTGGAACCAGGTGATTATGCTAACCGTTTGGTTTTTTGTCAGTGGATTAGGAGGCACCAAAGAGATATTCACCGGACTTTGTAGACCGATGAAGCTCAGTTTACCAGAGATGGAGTCAACAATTCCAAAAATTGTCATCTATGGTCTCTAGAAAATCCAAATGCTATTAGGCAGTCGCACTCGCAACATAGATTTTCCATAAATGTTTGGGCAGGTATAATCAATGGTAAATTGATTGGCCCACACATCTTTGAAGAAAGATTAGATGGAAAGCAATATTTACACTTTTTGGAAAACATTTTGCCAAATCTTCTCCAAAAGGAGAATGTTAATTTAAGAGGAATGTATTTCCAACACGATGGAGCCCCTCCACATTATGCAAGAATTGTTTCCGAACTTTTAAACAATAGATATCCCAACAGATGGATAGGTCGTGGGGGGGGGGCTCATTCTTGGCCAGCAAGATCTCCCGACTTTAACCCGCTGGACTTCTTTTTTTGGGGGTATATGAAAAATTTAGTTTACAAGGAAGAAATTAATACACGGGACCAGCTCTTGCAACGCATTATCACTTCATTTCAGGAAATAAAAAATAGACCAGGTGTTGTAGCATTCATTTTTGCTATAGATGTATATTTATAGGATGCTACATGGTTTTGTGTAAGATATTTGTTTACATTATTACCTTTCTATATTTTCTGTGGATTTTAAGTTTAATGCTTTGGTGCAGATGTTCATGTGATACAGGCCACGGTCCTATCATGAATATTTTTTTGTACATTCTTCATTCCTTTTCTTTTTAATTAACTTGAAGGAAGTAGATACCTGAGTATTGAAATATTTTTATTGTCAAAATTTGGGGTTATGTTCATTTATGATAACCGGTCAGTAGTTCATTTGGCTTATAGTATGTTCGTTGAGTTGTTCCATTTGAACCTTGGTTAGTTCACTCTAGAACATTGATGATATTGCACTTTTCACCATAAATTGGTATGCCATTATTTGTTTTTAAATTGCATATTATGCAGGGTAAACTGCTATTAGTTTTCCACATGTCAAGTTGGTTTGGTTTTGTCATTTTATCGAACTGAGACCACTTTCATCAATTGTCTGAACGTACCAATTTTTTTGACATGACAGTTAAGGGAGACCTGTCATTTGATGTTTACCTTTTTCGAGGAGATTTTGACTTTACGTCACATCATTTAAGATCACTCTTAAAGGTGGAAGTCGGCGGTTTTAAAAGGGGCCCAGTATTATGTTATTTGAACAGGTCCGCCGCCCCAACTGTAGTTGGCACCTCAGGGGTAGTAGAGCGTCCTCATCTCTTTGATGGTAAGATTTCTTTAATTCTTTTCTTTGTGTCTCTTTAATTTTTTTATAACCTCAATTTTCTCCAACATGTGCAATTTCATTTTTTAGATTTGCACATGAGGCCTCATTTCTTTGTATATTTTTTTGAGATGGTAGCACCAGACAACCAATGAGGTAGGATATATTTTCGATTTAATTTAACCAGATATCTAATTAGCTGTTTCTATTTTAGGGTTTTACATTTTATATTTTAGTTGCAATTTTCCTTTTGCTTCTATCGAAGCGTTTATTGTTGAATATGTAACAGGCGTTACATATTCATATTCCTTTTGACCACGTGTTGAAATTGAATCTGCATTGAGAGACCACATGGCCTGTAACCTGTAGATATGTGCTGTCTTGTACTGTTCGGGTCCACCAGACTGGAGGCAGGGTGCCTATTAATTTGAAGCAAAAACCACATGGGATTTGGAACATCTGGGAAATAAGGCCAGTGTATTGTGATAATTTTTAATCTCTTTATAACCTTAACACCATAAATTTCACTCTAAAATTAACTTTAAATTTGTAATACCACCTTGGTAACATTTAGAAATAATCTAGGTGTTATGACCATACAAGTATGAAGGTTCTAGAACATTCTCTTTTCCCCTTTTAAACAACCATAGGTGATAACCAGTTACGAGGCGAGTAAAAACCCTTCAGGTCTTCCCATGAGAATATAATTTTTTAACTTTCAATATTTAATTTAGTAATTGATTTCAATATTTCATCTCATTGTGGAATCCAGTTTAGTGATCCTAATAAATTACCCCAATTGTTGTTTTACGTATCTGTGTTTTATTGTTACTCACGGTACTGCAATGCGAACTATTACCATCTTTAGAAGCAAGCGGTTTTCCTATTTTAAAACGCTTTGTAAGTATTAAGTTTTTTTAACCATTTAAAATAGGTGGCGTCCAAGACATCAAAAAAGTGTACAACTGCTTAAGGCAAGGACTCCGAGCCTCCGACACAAAAACTGCCGCTCGCTCCATGGTACGTAAAGTTGCCTTGTCAAGGTAATTTTACGGCACATAAAGTAGCGCCTTTGAACGTGGGGCATAGTACACTTTTTTGAGCATATTTTGCAGACTGTAGTGCAGCACGAGTGACAATAAAATTTTATCTGGATCCATTATATTTCAAGTTTTTAAATTTCACTGATCAGTACATTCTTATTTAAGTATATTGGTATAAATATACAGAACACATATATTGTTGGCCTAGGATTATTTTTTTATAGACTCACTGTGTCAAAGACACTGAGTTCTTTTATTTCGTAAAACCCTCATTGGACTATATAGTTAAACACATTACCTTGTTAGTTAAACTTTGTAGTTATTTTGTAAGATTTTTTACAAACTTATATACAGGGTGTGTCAATATTTATGAAGCTGAGTTAGACCATCGTGTTTCTTACATTTTTATAAGTCGGTTAATTTTAATTAATTATCTTTCGTTTCAATTCACATTGTCTATTAGACAGTGATACTTTAACACAATCCATAGACATTATTCAAGGTTGAGGTTGACCAAGACGTCAAAGAAAGGTTCATCAAAAAACATTTTCTTTAATTTTCATTAAACAGGGTGTAATTTTTTATCTAAAATTTTACCTGTAAAGACTTTGTCAAATCATACTAGTATGCTGTACTTTAGTAAGTTCTGAATAACTTTGAACTCTGACAAATATTTTCTTTATACAGGGTGGTAGTGTATTTTTAATATACAGTGTGATTGATTACATTTTGAAATATTTTTCTTTAATTTTGATACACTTTAATAATTTTGGTTTTGAACTGAAGTATTGATTTGAACTTTGAAAATTTTTATACAGGGTGTATATACCTAGGTGACCTCTTGGACTTTGATGATTTTATGGACTAGTGATTTTAATTTTTTGGCAGAATTTTACTGCATACATATCCTATTAGAATATAGTACAGTTACAATTCTTTTGTGACTTGATATACAGGGTGAAACAAATATTTTGGTTCGGCTTCTGATTAATATTTTTTATTTACCATCGATAGATGAGCTACTGAATCAAATATTTTGATTTGAATTATTGTTTTTTATAGACATTTTATTTTTAAATTTAAACTTTTATCATCATGGATATTTTTAAATTTCAACCCAATCACTTATTAGAGTATGAGTTAGATTATGAATTGAAGATTCGACTTTTAACTTCACAACGTACAGTTCCGGAAAAGCGAAAAATATTTTCTCGAATTCAAAAAAGAGAACAAGCTCAACCCGGAAGGGATATTAATTTAGAAATTTGTACTTTAACTTTCAATGAAGAGAAACTTGGTATTCAACGAAGTTTAGATTCAATTCAAAAGGTTATAGATGAATTCGAAGGAAATGCTAATGATTCAGCTTTTGGTAGGGTTAAATCGCGTTTAGCTCACGTTTCTGGTAGGGCAAAAAGAATTCCTATACCAGAGGATGAACAACAATCAGCTGAAATCTTTTCTTATATTCAGGATATAAGTGCCAATTGTTTATTGTTAGAGTCAGACTTATTTGATAAAATCGAACCTGGACAGGATCCGGAACCCTCAGTTCCTACTGCTCCAATTATTAACGTAGCAGCTCCCGTTGTACATTGTGCCAGTCGTAATATTCCTATAAGTGAATGGCAAGTTATTTTAATGGCGACTCTAAGAAACTTTATCCTTTTATAGAAAGATTAACGGAGTTAGCTCAAGCGCGTAATGTTTCATCTCGTGATTTATTTAATTCTGCTGCCGAATTTTTTACCGGTGATGCATTTGTTTGGTATCGGAGTATAAAATCTTCTATTAATGATTGGTACTCTTTGATTTTAAAATTAAAAAAGATTTTTTGCATGATGATATAGATGATGATTTGTGGGAACAAATTAAAAGAAGGAAACAAAGGAAACATGAGTCAACAGTTGTTTTTATAGCACATTTAGAAGCTCTTTTTGCTAGACTATCAAGACCCCCTCCCTGCTGAAGTCTCTAAGGTCAAACATATCAGGAAAAATATTTTACCTGAATTTATTAATCGATTAGCTTTGGTCGATATTGATACTGTTTCTAAACTTTCTGAACTTTGTCGTAAGTTAGAAGAGTCAGATTATATGCAGGATAAGAGTAGACCTAGAGATGAAGTAGCTGGTATTGATCAGGCTAGAAATTTTCATAAGAATCCTGGAATTAGTAGAAATTCTAATAATCATAAATTTAAAAGAAATTTTAAGAATAACTCTCAGATTTCTCATAATCAGTCAGGTTCTAGACAAGATAATAATAAGAATGATAACAAAAGTAAAAGCAATGATAGCGTTAAAGCTTCAGTGGTTTGTTGGAGTTGTAAAATACCTAACCACACTTTTTTAAATTGTAGTGCTCCTAGAAGCATATTTTGTTTTAAATGTGGTGAGGCTAACGTTAAGACTTCTACTTGTCCCAAGTGTACAAAAAACTAAAAAGGGAAGTGTCGCTTGGAGGCCGTCTCACTACTCCCAAAACAAACGCCTCTAATAATTATTTTTACAGTTCAAACAGACCATTTTTAAAATCACAAACATTTTATAATTGTAATTCAAATTCTTTAAATTTGTTGAGTACTAATAAAGATTTAGTAAAGGAAGCATATTTTAACCAGACTGATTGGGATAACTGGTTGAGAAGAGTTTCTGAATTTTTTAAGCATAATAAAACTTCTTTTAATAAGGTTTCATCTTCAAACAATCATGTTTCACCTCTGTTCGTTAATAAACATTTGGATAACCGACCTTATATTAGTGTTAAGTTACTTGATGTGGACATTTCCGTTTTATTAGATTCGGGTGCTACTAGTCCCGTTGTTGGATCGGGAGGTTTAAAGGTTTTAGAACAAACAGGTCTTAAGATATGCCAAACCCAGGTTAAAAGTATTTGTACCGCAGATGGTAAGGCACAATGTGTTAAAGGCACAGTTGATTTGCCAATTGTCATTGATAATATTTGTTCAGTTATTAATGCTTTAGTGGTACCTTCTTTGCCACATGCATTTATATTTGGGTGCGACTTTGCAAAAAAATTTAATATTTTGGTAAATTTTAGTGATAATTCATGGCATGTACAATCCATGAATAGTAAATTTGAACTTAATGTGTTGAATAATGAAAATAATCATTATTTAAGTAAATTTTAACCTCAGTTGAATTCTTTGGACGATCTTTCTAGATTAGAACGTTTGAGAGCAAATAAAGTCATATCTTATTTTAATGAAATTTGTTGTAAGGATAAGTTAGGACGTACTAATAAAATTACTTTAAATATTGATACTGGTGACGCGATTCCTTTTAAAAAGAGACCTTTTTCTATGTCTCCATATATGTCAAAAATTTTGAATGAAGAGCTAGACGAAATGATACAATTAGGTGTAGTTGAGCCATCTAAGAGTCCATGGTGTTCGCCTGTTTTATTGGTCAAGAAACCAAATGGATCATACCGTCTTTGCTTTGATGGACGTGCTATCAATGATGTCACGAGACCTGATTGTTATCCTATGCCTAACATAGATAGGATTTTGTCTTCACTTCGTCATGCTAAATATATTTCATCTATAGATCTTCGAAAAGCTTTTTGGCAAATTCCTTTAGATGAGTCATCAAAAGAAAAAACCGCTTTTGCTGTAGTGGGCAGAGGTTTATTTCAGTTCGTCACAATGCCTTTTGGTCTTAGAAATGCCGCACAGACGCAGCAGCGCCTCGTAGATGCTATATTTGGTCCTCGTTATGAGCCCAATGTTTTTACCTATCTTGATGATATCTTGGTGGTATCTGAGGATTTTAATTCACATATAGGGTTGTTGACAGAAGTTAAAGAAAAACCAAAAGATGCAGGTTTAACCATCAATTTGGAAAAATGTGATTTCTTTAAAACTTCTTTGAAATTCTTGGGTTATATCGTGGGTTCGAATTCTTTGCGTACAGATCCACAAAAGATTGAGTCAATGATAAATTATCCGAGACCAAGGCACACTACTGAAGTGAAGCGTTTTGTTAGACTTTGTTCATGGTACAGAAGATTCATTAAGGATTTTTCTACATTAATGTCTCCTATTAACGATTTGTTAAAAGGAAGAAAAAAAGGACAGCCTATACAGTGGAATAGTGCTGCAGAGGAATCGTTTGTCAAAATTAAGCAACTTCTAGTATCTGCTCCTATCTAATCACAGCCAGACTTTACACAACGTTTCTATATTTCTAGCGATGCATCAAATACTGGATTGGGCGGAGTTTTATCGCAAATTATAGATGGGGAAGAGCGAGTAATTGCTTATGCCAGCCGATCTTTATCCAGAACTGAGCGAAATTATTCTGTGGTAGAAAAAGAATGTCTTGGTGTGCTGTTTAATATTGAAAAGTTCCGAGGATTTATTGAAGGTGATCCTTTTACGGTCATTACCGCCCATTACAGTTTATTATGGCTTAATTCAATTAAAAATCCTAGTGGAAAACTAGCTCGATGGGCAGTTCGTCTTAGACAGCATACATTTGATTTATTGCACAGAAAAGGAGCTCAAAATGTCGTTCCAGACGCGTTGTCGCGTATTCCAAGTAATGAAGCAACTGAAGATAATTGTTCCAGTTCAAGCATTTTAGAGGAAATCGTTGTTGGAGCACTCGATGTTGATCGTATTGATCCATGGTACGATAATTTACGTCAGAAAATTTCAGATACTCCAGAGGGTTACCCGCTATGGAAAGTTGAAAACGATTTTGTTTATAAATTTATCCCAAATTCTCTTGCTATGAAAATTAATCTTCCGGAATGGAAATACCTAGTTCCTAAGCCGCAAAGAGAAGAAATCATAGATTCTTGTCATAGTCCTCCTAACTGTGGTCATTTTGGCTTTTATAAAACTTTTCATCGTTTACAAGAACAATATTATTGGCCAAAAATGCGTCAAGACGTTCTCAGATTTGTCAGAACTTGTTTAGTATGTGGAGCTCAAAAAGCCCCTAACACTTCTCCGATGGGATTAATGGGTAAAGAAAAACAAGTAAGCTATCCTTTTCAAGTCATAGCAGTGGATTTAATTGGACCTCTTCCACGGTCGAAGAAAGGAAATAAATGGCTTTTGGTAGTAGCTTGCTGGTTTACTAAGTATACCATGCTTTTTCCCTTAAGAAGTTCGAAATCTCAATACGTTGAAGATGCATTGGAGAATAAAGTTTTTCAAGTACATGGTCCTCCATCTCTGTTGGTAGCAGATAACGGTTCTCAATTCACGTCGAAAACTTTTAAAAATTTAAGTGACATGTATAGTTTTAATATTAGATTTAATCCGGTTTATTCTCCCTAATGTAATTTTGTAGAGCGAAATAATAGGACGATTGGTACAGCTATTAGGAGTTATATAGATACTCATGATAATTGGGATAAACAAATTTCTAAGATTCAACAAGCTATTAATACTTCTAAGCATGAAGTTACAGGTTTTACTCCAGCATTTTTGGTTTTTGGCAGGCACGCTCCGTTGTCAGGAAATTATTATAACGATATGAATTTAGACGTCAGTGTCGACGCTGAAATAATTCCGGGCGATCGGGGTGCTTATGCTGAAAATTTGAAGTGTTTGAAGGATATTTTTGTAGAAGTTAGAAGTAAGATTCATAGAGCGTATGAGCGCAACTCACGAGCGTATAATCTTAGAAAGCGTGATATTTCTTTTCAGGTCGGCGACCATGTCTGGCGTCGAAATAAAATTCTTTCTAGTGTAGTAGATAAGTCCACAGCAAAGTTGGTCCCCAAATATATTCAGTGAATAGTGCGTAAAAAATCCTAATTTCTAATTTAGTATATGATTTAGAAAATATTGATGGTTCTAAAGTTGGAAAGTGGCATATCAAAGATCTGAAACCTTTTAACACTCCTATTTCGGGTAGTTCTGATTCTGAAAGTTCAGATCAGGATTAATTTTTATTAAGTCATATTTTTTATAGTTTACTAATCTCATGTCAATTTTTTTTTGGATTTGATGTGGAGGGTGACGACCCTATCTATCTATCAATCTGTGTACTGTACGGTACTTTGATGTACTGTAAGTACTATGCTATAGTATATAGCTGGATGTATCTATGAATCTATATATTTTTAGATTATATTACTAGATGTTTCTATGAATCTATGTTTTTTTAGATTATAGACCTTTAGTATGACAAGAGTTATTTTGGATTTATTGATGCTACATGACGTATCTTATGTTTTGAATATTGGCCATATTCAAAATTTACTACCGATCACGGTATGTTTAGTTTTTTTGTCGCGGACAAATTTTTGGTTTAGTATACCTAAAGTGCTAGGTTTATTTGGATTAAATGCACACTATGCACAGTGCGTTGCATATTAAGTTATTTTGGTATCTTTCTTTAGCAAACTATAATCAATACTATAATGAAAACTATAATCAATGCTATAATGAATATTATAATTGATTTTTGAGGAACTTCTAAAATATGGATTTTAGTACGGTTTGTTCAGTTTAGTATTAACTGACAATATATATTTTGGGTCGTATTTGGTTTTTATAGAGTTTTTTATTTCCAAGTGCTGGAAATATTTTTGGGTATTTGTCTCTTGGTAGATAAATACATTTGGGTAATACCTACTTAAGGTATTACGTCCCATAAGTTTTTGTTTCATTCAATATTTTGGTTCATAAGTAAGTAGACTAGATGTTGTCCGACAATGACATAAAGATGTCTCGAATACGGCTTTGTTATGACATTTATGTTGATTGTTAGCACGACTAATAAGATTGTCCTTTGATTATTTATTATGGCATGACAATCTGTCTATCTATTTTCTTTGGTATATCCAAATTAGCTGGATTATTGTATATTTTGTAATATTTGGTATATTGTATTTTGTTTAGACAAGTTTGTGAAGTCTGTAGTACATCTTATCTTGTGGGTAATTTTGGCAACCTTTACCAAGATTGACAGATTTCTACGAGAATCTGGCATCTTTTTACCGATTTTGACGTTTACCGAGTTTGACGTATTTTTACTCATTTTGACATTATCCTGAATTGACTTTACCTATATTGTCTTCCGCAAGGACGTGTGATACGCGCAGTTATCAAGCCAAATTTTAGTTTTTTTGATGATGAGAGGGTACAGTTTTACAAATAGCCTATTGGGATAGTCTATTTTTTTTTCGGAGAGGGGTAAATGTAGCATTCATTTTTGCTATAGATGTACATGGTTTTGTGTAAGATATTTGTTTATATTATTACCTTTCTATATTTTCTGTGGATTTTAAGTTTAATGCTTTGGTGCAGATGTTTATGTGATACAGGCCACGGTCCTATCATGAATATTTGTTTGTACATTCTTCATTCCTTTTCTTTTTAATTAACCTGAAAGAAGTAGATACCTGAGTATTGAAATATTTTTATTGTCAAAATTTGGGGTTATGTTCATTTATGATAACCGGTCAGTAGTTCATTTGGCTTATAGTATGTTCGTTGATTTGTTCCATTTGAACCTTGGTTAGTTCACTCTAGAACATTGATGATATTGCACTTTTCACCATTCGATAAATTGGTATGCCATTATTTGTTTTTAAATTGCATATTATGCAGGGTAAACTGCTATTAGTTTTCCACATGTCAAGTTGGTTTGGTTTTGTCATTTTATCGAACTGAGACCACTTTCATCAATTGTCTGAACGTACCAATTTTTTTGACATGACAGTTAAGGGACACCTATCATTTGATCTTTACCTTTTTCAAGGAGATTTTGACTTTACGTCACTTCATTTAAGATCACTCTTGAAGGTGGAAGTCGGCGGTTTTTAAAAGGGGCCCACTATTATGTGATTTGAACAGGTCCGCCGCCCCAACTGTAGTTGGCACTTCAGGGGTAGTAGAGCGTCCTCATCTCTTTGATGGTAAGATTTCTTTAATTCTTTTCTTTGTGTCTCTTTAACTTTTTATAACCTCAATTTTCTCCAACATGTGCAATTTCATTTTTTAGATTTGCACATGAGGCCTCATTTCTTTGTATATTTTTTTTGAGATGGTAGCACCAGACAACCAGTGGGGTAGGATATATTTTCGATTTAATTTAACCAGATATCTAATTAGCTGTTTCGATTTTAGGGTTTTACATTTTATATTTTAGTTGCAATTTTCCTTTTGCTTCTATCGAAGCGTTTATTGTTGAATATGTAACAGGCGTTACATATTCATATTTCTTTTGACCACGTGTTGAAATTGAATCTGCATTGAGAGACCACATGGTCTGTAACCTGTAGATATGTGCTGTCTTGTACTGTTCGGGTCCACCAGACTGGAAGCAGGGTGCCTATTAATTTGAAGCAAGAACCACATGGGATTTGGAACATCTGGGAAATAAGGCCAGTGTATTGTGATAATTTTTAATCTCTTTATAACCTTAACACCATAAATTTCACTCTAAAATTAACTTTAAATTTGTAATACCACCTTGGTAACATTTAGAAAGAATCTAGGTATTATGACCATACAAGTATGAAGGTTCTAGAACATTCTCTTTTCCCCTTTTAAACAACTATAGGTGATAACCAGTTACGAGGCGAGTAAAAACCCTTCAGGTCTTCCCATGAGAATATAATTTTTTAACTTTCAATATTTAATTTAGTAATTGAGTTCAATATTTCATCTCATTGTGGAATCCAGTTTAGTGATCCTAATAAATTACCCCAATTGTTGTTTTACGTATCTGTGTTTTATTGTTACTCACGGTACTGCAATACGAACTATTACCATCTTTAGAAGCAAGCGGTTTTCTTATTTTAAAACGCTTTGTAAGTATTAAGTTTTTTTAACCATTTAAAATAGGTGGCGTCCAAGACATCAAAAAAGTGTACAACTGCTTAAGGCAAGGACTCCGAGCCTCCGACACAAGAGCTGCCGTTCGCACCATGGTACGTAAAGTTGCCTTGTCAAGGTAATTTTACGGCACAGTGTAATCAGAAGTGCAGTTTCAAATTTAAATATCAGAGGAAGAAAATGTGAAGAAGTTAATGGTGGGCATTTTGAAAATATTCTAAAATAATTATGTTTTTGTTATTATTGGTATTATTGTCGTTATAAAAACAGTTATTATTTTGTATGTGTTTCAACATCTAAAGAAGAGCAATTTATTATGGCTGAGCGGCGAGTGCGGGGATTTTGATAAGTATGTCATTAGAATTAGTTTTTTATGTTTTTATGTGTTTTTCAAATAAAAAATAAAATTGACAAAAGTATGATATACAGGGTGTTAAATTTAAAAAAATGAAATCAGTCTTGTTTTTAAAGTCCGGACCTGAATTTCAAAAAATTTTCATACGGCATTTTGAAGCGATAGCTACTCAAAATATCTCCACCAAATATGAACATTTTATACCGGGTGCTAAAAGAATTATGGCAAAAACAAAAATGAGCCAAACCTTATAAAACACTCTGTATCTAAGTAACGAAGAAAGATGGACCCACTAAAGATAGATTATTTAGAACCCCAAGATGTCCACTATCTCCTGGTGATGTATGTACATTTAGATCCGAGTCACCCTGTATAAGTGACTATATTCTACTATAATATTTAAATACATTCAAGTCTTATGAGTGAATAATGTTAGATTTCTTTTATTCTGTGGAGTTTATTCTGTGACACTAAAATCTTTTGGCAACACTGATTCGGATGACCCATCTAGAAAATACGAAGGGAAGTAAGTTGGTAAAAAAAAAGATGGTCGTTAGAATAATAGTTGAGTAATGTTATTTCCTCATATTTCACTGTGTTTTATAAGTACATATAAATAGAAAGTTTAAATAAAGAGTGCAGGGAGTTTTAATTTACATCAAATAATTAAGACTTAAATAAGAATTTTATGATAAGACACATTATAATAAACAAGCTTTTCAGTTTCGGTTGCAGTAGTCCAACGCACGACTCAACAGCTATGAAAAGAGTTTATGGAATGTAGTCCAAAACACAACATTGTTGTCGTAATACCTCTGTTTAAATTTCAAAATCTTAATTTGTAGGGAATCGAAATATATTACATAAAACCATTAGACGTATGCATATTCCTGTATAATGTGATACACTCTGTAACATAAATCCCATTTATTCTTCCCCTTACATTGCAAATTATAATCGTTAAAGCGGTAAGCGGTAAAGATAATATTTAAGAAATATTAAGTAATCAATTATTTTGGTAAATTTGGCAATACAGGTCTAATAGAGCGCGGATTCCTAAGCCACAAATTATCACCTTTGCCTTGATACTGTTTTCGTCTCTGTCTATCGCATCTAGTAGTGAATTTGTGGGAAGGTGCTTGTCATCATGACATCTTCAGAAATTTTACAGGCATTGGCGGAGCTTAGAATTTCATATATTATTTAATTTGTTGTGGCTCGTGGTTCCCTACATCAACAGCACTAACCAGGGTTACGATTATTTTTCTATTTCAATATTTAATTAAGACAAGCTAAAAATAAGATACATCATCTTTTTATGGTAGCGTGCTAAGAGACGAGCACGTTGGTAGGCGACACTAAATATCGGGATTGCCACACGAGGTCTAATTTCTAAAAGGCCTACCGTACGAACGTCTCTTCGGGTGAAATCGGAAATATCGTTCTGTGGTGATGACACACCGCGGGAAGCCGGCAAACAAAGACAGGACACGCATGCGATTTTTTTTTCTCCATTTGTGGCGTGGTCCGTTGTCCTTAAGAAAAAACTATTCGGGACAGTTAAGCGTTGCTAACCTAACTTCTTATATTGTGATTTTTAGTACGAACTACTGTAAAATTATACAGTTTTAATGCTGTTATTTGTTATTGTTAAGTTTTTAAAAGTTAGTGTACTTAATGGATGTTAGAGAAAACGGAAGAACTTTACAGAATCAGACTTAGATGTACGGCAAAACCAAAAATGAAGATCTGCAGTCCTGAATGTTTGTCGCACAACGATCCCAGAGAACACAAAAAAGAATATTGGAGCAGCTGAATATAAAACTCTGTCAAAGAGAGCAGCCCTTTAAAAAATATTTACAAGCAGAATGCTACAAAAGGTAAAAAATCGTTTCAAAATACCTACTTCCAGTAAAGTTTTTTTCTTTAAAAACTTTTCTCAGTGGAACTAAAATAATTTTTTTGTTTTAGAAACTCAGAGAATGCAAAAATGTATGTGGAGCCAGGCGACAATATCAAATATCCTTGCAAATTTAGAGAATTTGGAAGCAATTTTTTATTCAGTAATCAGGTGAGTGGCCTTGATAACATTCCAATTGTGCCAATGGAATAGGATAGGTATCATCAAGTCCTAATGGATTGTTTAATTTTTCAGGTTCTGTATAAATACTGGTGACGATTGGGCATGAAGAACTGTAATTTCGTTGGTTCATTCATTTCATCATTTGGAAGTCACAGTTAAAGTTCATTGAAGGTACCTACTTTTAGGGCTGTTTCAAGGCGACCACACTTCTTGCAGATTCCTAGCTGCCCGAACATCAACCCAGTGACTCTTTATTTACAATTCGTAACGGTTGTGCTATTTTTTTTTACAGAATTATAACAACTATTAATATTAAGTTTATTACTTATCTACATGATATCATAAGAGGTTATGGCCAATAATTAAGGAGCGTGTAGATTGGATGAAAATATAGGGTCACAAGGACATGACATATTTTGTCCGCTGTCCTCTTATTACTGAGCTACAACCTGCCAAATTATGGCTTTTCTTTTGAAGACTGTAGCTCAATAATGGGTGACATATGACAGGATATTTCATGACCTCTTGACCCTATTTTGATCCAATCCACTTGATCCTTAATTATTGGTCGGTGGCTAATTGTATTGAGTGGACCTTTGGAATATATTTTTGTTAATTAAATATACAGTGAGGGTACCAATATGATTTTAATAATTTGCTGTGAGTGTTTGTATTATTGTATTACCAATATTATTGTATGTGACATTGTTCGGTTTAGCAATTTTAGCATTAATTTAAGTAGGTTATTTATTACATTTTCGCCTAATAAGTATATTTCTTTTCTGAGGCTTTTTTTCTCTAATTATAGGTATGCATGGTAATTTGTTTTTTCCTTTTTTTTTCTCTGCATAGTTAAGCATATGCCCCTATTGGTAAATTTAATTATATTTTTTGTTAAAACAATGTTTTTGTTTTATTTATTTTTCCCAATGTGTTAAGTACCCACTAATATTTTTTTACACTTTTGCGATACTATTTTTATGCTTTGAAAACCTTATAGCCAATAAGACTAAGGTAAGTTCAAGTAACGTAAATCTAAAAGGTTCAACATGTCAATAAAAAATCAGTTGAAAACCGGAATTTGAAATGAACATTTTTCAGCGTTGAAACGGTCCACCGACATGGTTGACCCATCAAACAGGAGTAGAACGTTCTTAAGAAGGCATTAATGACGACCACAGTCAATTTCAGCAATCGGCTTAAACAAAAAATAGGCTTCTTTAACATAACCTTCAAAAATGTTTTTAAATTAGTTACAAATAGCTGCTTCCGAGTAAGTATACTGAGGATACTGCTTCTAATAAAAATGACTATTCAATTAATGTTTCAACAGTTTAAAGGCCATGAATTTCCTAGATTTTCAATATTCATTGGTAGGGAATGACTATAGACATATAGAGAATGGGACATCGCCTTCCGCATCTTACGGGCTTAATCAACTGGCGAAAAAGTATTTACTTATTTTAAAACACTACATAAATTAATTCTAAATGGCACACAACAGCAATAATAACACATTATTTGTATTATTAACAATTTTATTGACTTGTTGTGTAAATAAATTTTAATTGTCGTGCGCTGTCCAGTTTCGTACGTCTTTGGTTTTAATGGCTCCTGACAACGTCAGCGTGTCTCTTTATACAAAAAATTCTCTGCACGTCAATAAGGCCATGTTCATTCCCCAATGATCTCCAGATCATTTGGTTCGGGACATCTCATTGGACCGCCCCATCGAGCGGAACCGAATACATCCGATTAGGCCCGATGGACATTAGACCCCATGGAGCCATCGAGATGTATAAAGACTGGACAGCGCACGACAATTAAAATTTATTTAACAAGTCAATAAAATTATTAATAATACAAATAATGTGTTATGAATGCTGTTGTGTGCCATTTAGAATTAATTTCTGTAGTGTTTTAAAATAAGTAAATACTTTTTCGCCACTTGATTAAGCCCGTAAGATGCGGAAGGCGATGTCCCATTCTCTATATGCCTATAGTCATTCCCCACCAATGAATATTGAAAATCTAGGAAATTCATGGCCTTTAAACTGTTGAAACATTAATTGAATGGTCATTTTAATTAGAAGCAGTATCCTCAGTATACTTACTCGGAAGCAGCTATTTGTAACTAATTTAAAAAAATTTTTGAAGGTTATGTTAAAGAAGCCTATTTTTGTGTTTAAGCCGATTGCTGAAATTGACTGTGGTCATCACTAATGCCTTCTTAAGAACGTTCTACTCCTGTTTAATGGGTCTACCATGTCGGTGGACCGTTTCAACGCTGAAAAATGTTCATTTCAAATTCCGGTTTTCAACTGATTTTTTATTGACATGTTGAACCTTTTAGATTTACGTTACTTGAACTTACCTTAGTCTTATTGGCTATAAGGTTTTCAAAGCATAAAAATAGTATCGCAAAAGTGTAAAAAAAAATTAGTGGGTACTTAACACATTGGGAAAAATAAATAAAACTAATGCTAAAATTGCTAAACCGAACAATGTCACATACAATAATATTGGTAATACAATAATACAAACACTCACAGCAAATTATTAAAATTATATTAGTACCCTCACTGTATATTCAATTAACAAAAATATATTCCAAAGGTCCACTCAATACAATTAGCCACCGACCAATAATTAAGGATCAAGTAGATTGGATCAAAATAGGGTCAAGAGGTCATGAATTATCCTGTCATATGTCACCCATTATTGAGCTACAATCTTTAAAAGAAAAGCCATAATTTAGCAGGTTGTAGCTCAGTAATAAGAGGACAGCGGACAAAATATGTCATGTCCTTGTGACCCATCCAATCTACACGCTCCTTAATTATTGGCCATTACCTCTTATGATATCATGTAGATAAGTAATAAACTTAATATTAATAGTTGTTATAATTCTGTAAAAAAAAATAGCACAACCGTTACGAATTGTAAATAAAGAGTCACTGGGTTGATGTTCGGGCAGCTAGGAATCTGCAAGAAGTGTGGTCGCCTTGAAACAGCCCTAAAAGTAGGTACCTTCAATGAACTTTAACTGTGACTTCCAAATGATGAAATGAATGAACGAATGAAATTACAGTTCTTCATGCCCAATCGACACCAGTATTTATACAGAACCTGAAAAATTAAACAATCCATTAGGACTTGATGATACCTATCCTATTCCATTGGCACAATTGGAATGTTATCAAGGCCACTCACCTGATTACTGAATAAAAAATTGCTTCCAAATTCTCTAAATTCGCAAGGATATTTGATATTGTCGCCTGGCTCCACATACATTTTTGCATTCTCTGAGTTTCTAAAACAAAAAAATTATTTTAGTTCCACTGAGAAAAGTTTTTAAAGAAAAAAACTTTACTGCAAGTAGGTATTTTGAAACGATTTTTTACCTTTTGTAGCATTCTGCTTGTAAATATTTTTTAAAGGGCTGCTCTCTTTGACAGAGTTTTATATTCAGCTGCCCCAATATTCTTTTTTGTGTTCTCTGGGATCGTTGTGCGACAAACATTCAGGACTGCAGATCTTCATTTTTGGTTTTGCCGTACATTTAAGTCTGATTCTGTAAAGTTCTTCCGTTTTCTCTAACATCCATTACGTACACTAACTTTTAAAAACTTAACAATAACAAATAACCGCATTAAAACTGTATAATTTTACAGTAGTTCGTACTAAAAATCACAATATAAGAAGTTAGGTTAGCAACGCTTAACTGTTCCGAATAGTTTTTTCTTAAGGACAACGGACCACGCCACAAATGGAGGAAAAAAAATCGCATGCGTGTCCTGTCTTTGTTTGCCGGCTTCCCGCGGTGTGTCATCACCACAGAACGATATTTCCGATTTCACCCGAAGAGACGTTCGTACGGTAGGCCTTTTAGAAATTAGACCTCGTGTGGTGATCCCGAGCCATCTCCTCGTGTGGCGATCCCGTCGGCTCGTTGGCCTGTCTGCTTAGTCACGTGCATCCAGCGTTGCCGTAGATATTTAAAAATACTTTATATAAATCTTAACATAATTTATAATTAATAATTATATTTAAACTTATGTAGCTATGCTTGTCAAAATTAAATCGCACTACCTACTTAAAACGTATTGTATAAATCTAGAGACATTTTTTTCTATTCCTACGTTTTTACGACTTTAATAACTTTAAAAATATTAATATGAAAGGAAGCGCCTATACAATACAATACAATACAATACAATACAATACAATACAAAATGTCTTTATTGATAAATTAAATAAATAATACAAAAAGTTATAGAGCGATGGCGACGTTCAAATGAATGCTCTTCCACGCAACCATCAGAAAAAAGAAAAAAAGTTCTTAATAAAATAAATTTAGTACTATAAAATTACGAAAACTATTAATGGCATACAAAAGGAAAAAACTATTTTAATAAAATGAATAAATGACACTCTACATAATATGTTGTAGAGACAAATTTAATCAAGTATTATGGGCACAAAGTCACAAACACCCTCCCAGAACATGCCCAACTAGGTTACTGTTGAAGGACTGAACGCTAGGGTATCTCTTTATGTCCTCTGAGATACTATTGAAGATTTTTACAGAATTGTAAGAAAATGATCGCTGAGATATAGCAGAAAAATGTCTGGGAACACTGTAGTGCAAGGATGATCTTGTTAAACGATTATGTACATCAACCATCCGTATCAACTTTTCCGATAAATATAAGGGCTTTTGAGTTTTGTTAATTTTATAAATCAGACATGCCATGTGTGCTTGAAACCGCTCATCCAAATTTAGCCAGTGGGACTCTCTAAAACAGTCTGAAATATGGTCAAACTTACGTAAATTGTAGGAGAAACGAACACATGCATTTTGCAGTTTTTGCAGAGAATGTCGGTCTTGCTGACGCAAGGTAGGCCAGTAAACAATATCACAATAAGAAATAAGGATAGAATTAAAGAATCGCACAATCTTAACTTAATATCGGTACTCAGAACATCTCTATGCATATATAACTTCTTAAGTTTAAAGTAACATTTTTGTAGTAAGTTATTAACGTGACCCAAAAATCTCAAATCTATATCAAACTGCACTCCCAGATTACGACAACTGTTTGTAAAAGTAAGCTTAGTACCATTCAAATCAAGTTCGAATGCATTATTTTGTTGAAGAAAATTACTGTTTTTGCCAAACAACAAAACCTCCGTCTTAGATTCATTTAATTTAAGCGAGTGCGCTCTTGATACCCTGGAAATAATGGCGAGATCCTCATTCATCCTTTGCGCGGCTGCAATAGAGCCAGCAAGGGAAAAAGACAAGTAAATCTGGGAATCATCGGCATATAAATGCATGTTGCAATGCTTCAAAAATGCATTAAAATCCGAAGTATAAAGCAAATATAAAAGGGGTCCCAGGATACTACCCTGTGGAACGCCCCTACCCACCATTAACAATTCCGAGATCATCCCATTAAAAATTACTCTCTGCTTTCGTTCACCCAAGTAACTTTTAAAAAAGGCAACCACCTCTCTCGACAAACCAAAATAGTACATCTTATCACACAGCAGATCATGCTCCAAGGTGTCAAATGCCTTGCTAAAGTCAAGCAACACCAGACAAGTGTTCAAGTCTCTGTCTGCTTCCATAATGATATCATCAGACACTTTAAGCAGGGCAGTACAAGTACTATGAAATGGCCTGAACCCAGATTGTATTACTGGTAAGATTTGTTCACGGGATAGGAAATCGTTAAGTTGTTAAGCAACAACTTTTTCCAACACCTTGGAGACCGCGGGCAAGATACTTATTGGTCTGAAATGACCCAGGTCGACAGGGTTATTATTTTTTGGTACCGGAATGATATTTGCATTTTTCCAGGCATCCGGGAATATACCTGTGACAAGACATGTATTGACAATATGAGTAAGATATTCAGTCAGATAAGGAAAAAGACATGTGAGCATTTTCAAATTGTGATTATCAACCCCCTTCGCATTACTTTTTATTGTGCCAAGGATCTGTAGAACTTCATCGGGCGATACCGCACTAAAATTAAATTCGTCGTTACCAAATACCCTTCTTCTAAGTTTGTATCGATCTAGTGTATCAGAAGTTTCCCCAGGAGCTAATTGGATATTGTTTGACGCATTGTTTATGAAATACTCGTTAAGGATATTTGGATCGCACTCATAAAAAGAAATGGATTTGGAGTTACAAATATTTAAAAATTTTATCGTCTTCCAGAACTCCTTTGGATTAGAATTAAATTTAAATTGCAAATAAGCCCTCTTTTCCAATTTTATAGAGTGATTAGCAAAATTTCTCATCTCCTTATAATAATCCCAGGCGCCCGGTGTTTTATTTCTCTTGTATTTCAATAAAGCCTTATCCCTAAGTTTCAATGTCAATTTAAGATTCTGCGTCAGCCATGGAGCAGGCTTTTTAGAAATTCGAAGTGTTTTATATAGAGCAAAATGATCAAAAATATTGTCAATACTTACATTCCAAAACCTAACTATATCATTAACATTTGTGAGCACCAAAATTGTATCCCAGTTAATCAGTTTTAACTCTGTCAAAAACGATTCCAAATCAAAACCGGAAAAATCACGAAAGGTGTGAAAAAAAGGTTTCACTTTCTCCTTCCTGATCTTAACCAAACAAGAGACCAGAGAGTGATCTGAAATATCCTCCATAGGAACCACACTGGTGTTACTTATAATATCCGGAAGAGAGCATATTATTACATCGAGTAGGGTTCGAGTAGTTTCTGTGATCCGTGTCGGTTCATTTACAGTCTGATGCAGGTTATATTTTTGTAACAAGTTATTTATTAAGTTAGAACCATTGCTGGCTTGGGACATGTCAACATTAAGATCACCCCCAAAGAGCACGATATCAAATTCAGGAATAAATGAAATTAAAGTAGTGTCCAAGGAATCTATACAGCTACAAAGGTTTGCTGAAGGCGGTCTATAAAGAGTTCCCAGACATATATTTTTTGTTCCAATTTTAAGAGATATCCAGAGATGTTCAAGTAAGTTATTATTACAAGGCGGAGTATCCAGCAACTTTAATTTAATAGAATTTTTAATATAAAATGCTACTCCACCTCCACGACTCTGTCTATCTCCTCTAACAATTTTGTAATCTGGTATACTTACAGCCTCATTCGAAAACGATGGGTCAAGCCATGTTTCCGATAATCCCAAGACATCAATCGATTCTGCTATTAAAAACTCAGAAAACAAATCAAAGCCAGTTCCGCAAGAGCGTATGTTAAAGTGTGCAAAAGAAAGAAATTCATTCCCTATCATAGACCAACGTCATAAATGACTCCAAAATCAGTAAGATTATAAATAGAAATAATGGTACTTATTACTACATACATTTACCTCAGTAAACCATTCCAATAATATAAAATAAGCGAGAGGTAAAAAATTAATTAAATATATAAACCTAAAAGATTAGCAGCCTTTTCAATAGAATGTAGCATTCGTTTTTATTTAAACAAGAAATTCCAGAAAAATGTAATACCGAATTGCACATAAATAAATGTCTGCAATAAAAACTTAATAGAGGCAACAATTTACAGATCCTTAAAAGTAAGTTTTGTTTATTGTAAGGCTTACAGCGCGATCTGTAAAGATCGGCCCTCAGATACATACCTGATAAGTACCTACCTAAAAAAAGAAAAAAAAGATAACAAATTTATTTTAACATAAACAAATGCAAGTATTAGAATATTGTAGTTCTATCAATCACAAAATTCGTAGGAACATCCAAAATTGTAACAACAAAATATTAAGTTAATGCAATATATCTTTGGGATCAATTATAATCTTTTTATTGTCACTAGAGTCCCATCTAATATCTAATGATTTTTCCTCCAGCGGACCACACTTTGTTCTTTCCGTACTTCCTTTTTGCTTTAACCAGTAAATCGTGAGTATTCTTGGTGAGGTCTTCAAAAATCGCTATTTTAGAGTTTTTCAATAATTTTTTTGCATTATAAATTTCGTTACGCTTTAAGTTTTGAACAAAACTCACCAAGATAGGGCGTGGCCTACCGTTGATTATATTATTGCCAACAAGCCTATGCTGCTGCAGTTACAAAACTAACCTTTGTACACAGACTCGTAAAGTGGACTATATGCCGTTTTTCCAGCATACCATAAAATTATTATGAAATCGGTAACTGCACCTGACAAATTATATTACGCAAAGAGAAGACTTTAGGGTATATAGATTTTAAATTATTTTTAATGATTCTATTTTTTCATGTGGGAACCCAGCTGCCATGTTTTTGACAATGCGGTGTTGCCCCTTCTACTAGAAAGTCGTATCAGCTTTAATATTCATTTTTGTAATCTTTATTAGTTCCTTAACAACTTTCCTTATTATTTTTCTATAGGGTTGGAACGCGTCAGTGATTTTTCCATAGATTTACAAACCGAACTTCGACGCAATATTCAGTGCTAAAAAGCCTTCGGTAGTGAGGACGTATGTTGTGCCAAAAATTCAAGGCTATATAAACGTACGTAATTGGAATATGTATTGAATTTTTGTCGATAACCTGGAAAGCAATAACAAATTAATACTATTGAAGTTTTCTAGGAATCACCGACTAAGCAGTTAAAAGTTGTATATTTAGTGTTTTAACACCGATGGGAGTGTTATGTATTTTATTTAAGACACGGATTGGTTTTAATAGTTTATTAAAACAAGAATATATGTACAAATGATATGATATGATAACAAGTAAATAGCACTGTTGAGAATTTCCGCACGAATGTCTATAATCCGTCAGAGTACCACTATCAAGGCTCACACCTAGAGCGCTCGAGTAGCAGCGTCGCGTTGTCTTTCAAGCGTAGCTTCTGCACGTCAAGGATCCCAACCAGGATGCCAAGGTAGAGGCGAGAGAGCGAGCTCGAGAAGAACTGCCGTCCTAAGGGCTGGTGGCTGCTTATCAAGGCGCTGGCGGCTGACGTCACAGGTGGGGGTGAAGCTGCTAAGTGTAGTACGGCGCGGCACTCGGCGATGAATACGGGTGGCGCCATCGAGAGCGGTAGTGCGGAGCGCGGCGGAACTAAGGGGTGCTACAATTCCCCCTCAGAGCCTGGGAGTCGTCCTCGTACTAGGCTCTGTAGTCGTAGGAGTGGTCACCTTCCTGGGGCGTCCTCGACGTCTAATAGGTAACAGCGGCGCGGGAAGTGGAGCTGGTACGTCGCTGGAATCCTCGGGAGGTCGGTATGGAGTGAGGGCTGACACATGGTATACACCAATAGGCTCGGTTGGTTGGTTGGAGTGGGCAATCTGGTAGCTACAGGGTCCTTGCTGACGGAGGATCAGGTATGGTCCATCGCGCTTGGGGGTCAGTTTTGAGGAACGATGGTGTGCAGAGCTGCTCAACGTATGAGAGGTGACGTATACGTAATCTCCGGGGCTGAGTCCTGGTGAAGGGCGGCGACGAGAGTCGGCTTGGGCCTTACGTCGGTTCTGCTTTTTTTCGTGTGTTTCTCGGGCTTGGTCTAGAGTGTCGGCCAGACGTAACAAGCGGGGGGTAACTTCTGGTACGAAGTTCTCCTGAGTTACGATGGTGCGTAGGTCGTGATTGACACCGGTTGGGGTCCGTAGTTCACGACCAAAGGTTAAGTAGGCGGGAGAGTAACCGGTTGACTGGCAGCGAGCGGTGTTCATGGCGAAACGGATGGCTGGCAGCTTCTCATCCCATGAAGTCTGATCGGTTCCTACTTGGATGGCTAGTTGAGTTTTTAGGTCTCGGTGTCTGCGCTCTATAGGGTTGGCAGCAGGGTGATATACGGGGGTTAGGCACTGGTCAATTCCTAGGCAGTAAGTAAGACATTGCATGACCGAGCTGATAAACTGGGGTCCATTGTCACTGATTACACGGCGTGGTAAACCATATCGTAAGCATACCTCGTTAACCAGGGTCCAAGCGCATTCTTCGGAAGTGGCTTTGGACAGGGGAAAAAGCTCTATCCACCGGGAGGCGGTATCTTCTAGGGTCAGTATCCATTTCTTCTGGTTGATGCTTTCTGGTAGGGGTCCGAACAGATCTATGGCGAGAACTTCGAATCGCTGGTTCATCACTGGGGTTTGTAACAGGCCAGCGGGCACTTGGTTGGAGGGTTTATATTTCTGGCATTCAGGGCAAGTTTTTACATACTTGGTAACATCGCGTCTGATTCCGGGCCAATAGAATTTTTGTAGTATCTTATGAAGAGTTCGTTCGGCACCATAATGTCCTGCGGTAGAGGCATCGTGATGATCGTGGAGTATCTTAGTTTTCAGGTCGTTAGGAATGACGAGCTGGGCTTCTTCGACGTCGTCATCGGGGGAGTACCGATACAGGATTCCTTGGGAGCAAAGGTAGCCTCGGGAGGTCCAGGGAGCGGTAATCTCCTGGTCTCCTGCGTCGAAAGCATCTAGTATTTTCTTTAGTTCGGGGTCGGCTTGTTGAGCTTCCCTTAGGGAGGAGGCGTCGATTGTTGGCAAGTCTAGACTGATGAACTTAAAGTCTGTTGCGGGGTTTTCACTGTTTGCCTGGGGAGGTCTGGATAGCGTATCCGCTACGACGTTAGCTTTTCCGGGCGTGTAGTGTATCTGTAGGTTGTAAGGCTGGAGCCGCAAGGCCCATCGGGCGAGTCGTCCACTGGGAGATCGTAGGGACATCAGCCACTTCAACGGCTGGTGATCAGTAATGATGATGACAGAAGTTTCCTCTAGGTATCCTCGGAAACGATTGACAGCCCAAACGATAGCTAAGGCTTCTCGCTCGGTTGTTGAGTAATTCCGTTCCGGGGCGGTCAACAGGCGACTGGCGTATTCAACGGGTCGTTCATCCACTCCCTCCCCCTGGAGTAATGCTGCACCAATTGCGTAAGCGCTGGCATCTGTGCGGAGTGTGAACGGTTGTCCATGGTCAGCGGGCCGTAGGATTGGAGCAGAAGTTAGGGCAGACTTTAGCTTGTTAAAAGACTGGTCCTGTTCAGAGCCCCATTCCCAGGGTTCCTTTTGACGGGTAATTTACTGAGTGGTTGTGATAGTTTTGCGAACTGGGGAATGAATTTTCGGTACCAACTACACGTTTGTAGAAAGGTTATCACTTGTTTTGCGTTGCGTGGTGCCTGAAAGTTTTGAATGGCGCTGATCTTTGCAGGATCGGTGTGTATTCCTTGTGTGCTGATGACATGGCCCAGGTAACGTGTCTCGCGGCAGCCAAAGCGGCACTTCGGGCGATGGAGGCGGAGCTGGAATTCCTGAAGCATGTCGAAAACACGGCGTAAAGCGTAAAGGTGGTCGTGGCTGTGATGGGAGAGAAGGATTAGGTCATCTAGGTAGGCTAAGAGGCGTAGGTCTGGGAGTCGTCGTCGGAAACGATCCATTAGTATCTGGAACGTAGCGGGGGCGTTGCGGAGTCCAAATGGCATGCGGTTGAACCGGTAAGTGCAAAAAGGGGTGACGAAACAGGTCTTGTCCTTGTCTTCTTCCTTTATTCGGATTTGGTGGTAGCCGGCGCGAAGGTCCATGGTGCTAATGCATCCGATGTTGCCAGTTGAATGGAGCAGGTCGTCTAGTTTGGGTAGGGGATACTGGTCAGCAATGGTGACGGCGTTCAACCGGCGGAAATCAATGCATAGACGGATCCCTCCTCCAGGTTTGGGCACCAGGACGGTCGGAGCTGCCCAAGCGCTCTCGCATTCTTCGATGATGTCGTGGTCCAGTAATTCTTGAATGGCTTGTCTCAAGCGTTCACTCTTCTGGGGCGTTACTCGGTAAGGCGGAGCACTGAGTGGAGCGTGGTCTCCAGTGGCGATCCGGTGCTCAGCAAACGGCGTGGCTGGTCCATGGAGGGCGAAGACGGAGCTGTAGTCATGAAGGAGTTGCGTCATTGTCTGACGTTGTTTGGAGGTGAATTCGCTGGCTTCATCTTCGCGAAGGTTCAAGGATGCGAAGATAAGTGAGGTATCTGCAATTAAGTCGTCCCACATGGCGTTGATGGTATCGTAAGCATCTTGAAGCATATAACCATGGCGCGAGAAGGGATTCTGCTGAAGGGCGGAAACGGTAGTAGCTAAGGGCTGACTGGCGGCGGTTGGTTGTATGCAGGGGCCATAGTGGTCGGCTAGACCGGACTGATGGTCGCTGATAAACATAGTATCTAGCTCTGCTAGGTAAGTGGGCGGCGGAGGCGGCGCGCTTGCTAGACCTGGCGTAACTGGACGAGCTGGTGTAGCGGGTAGGGGCGACAGCATGGCAGGAAGCCTATATTCGTTGGCGATACTGTCTAGGGTTATGCAGTCATCGGTATCCATGCTTTGGAGAACAGGTGGTGACGAATCTTCGTCCTTTGGAGAGAAGGGGTGCTGAGTGCTGGCGTCATTGTCAAAATGCCATTGGTTGCCGCTAAAGTTGAGGACAAGTCCTGCGGCGAATATAAAATCAATCCCTAGCAGAGTTTGTGCAAAATGAGCATCAGGAAAAGCACAGAAGGTAGTTGGCACTATGCGACCTTGGAGGGTGACTGGTACGGTGACTATTTGTACGAGCTGTTTTCGGGGTTTGCCGTCGGCTAAGGTGACGTCCATGGTTCGGGTGTTGAACTTGTAACCTCTTTGTCGTAGTAGATGGTAGAGAGACGTTCCAGCAAGCGAAGCGCGGGCTCCTGTATCTAGGAAGGCTGATCCTGGGATGCCATCTACTTGAATGTGGACCGCGGGGCGTGTCTGTTTTGATAGAGACACGAAGGAAAAAGCTAAAACTGGTTGACGGTCGGGAGTTGGATTGCAGCTGGGGCAGTTTCTTCTAATAAATCCAGGGCGTTGACATCCATAGCACTTGATTGTGTCGTTTCTGGGTACACTGGTGAGCGGGGTATTTTCCTTATTTGCGGTACTGCGCAGGCTTGCGGCTTTTTTCCGACATACTGAGACATCATGACCTATATTTTTACAAAACTGACAACGGTTCTTGGTGCGTTTAGTCTGATGCGGAGTGATTTCTTGAATAACTGGACTAGTACGGGCTGTGTTGACTAGTCTGGCTTTGGTCAACAGATCTGCAAAACTGATTCTCGTGGAACTCTGTCACGAACTGCGAGGGTGAGTAAGCCGTAGAGCATGTCAAGCTGCATGATTTCTTCAAGCGGAGTTTCGAGCTGTGCTAATAATGATCGTTTTTCAGCGATGAATTGGCCTGTTGGTGTATTTTCGTCCTGTCTAGAAGCAAAAACATCCTGATATATTTTATAGGCCGGAGGTCTTGGAGCAAATTCGTTGCGGAGCAGTAGCTTGGCATTCTCCCATGTCGTTGCTGAATTTTTTATTCCGGTCCACCAAAGGTGTGCGAAACCTTCTAGTAAAAGTGCTAGGCCTCGAAGCGCGTTTTCGTCCGATATTCCTTCACTTTGTTTGTAGAACTCGATGCTGTCAAGGAAGTCATCTACTGCATCTTTGCTGCGGGTCCCATTGAATCGAGCGGGGCAGTGCGTAAAATGTTTTGCTGGCAACGGCGGTCGTTGTAATTGCTGGATGAGTTGTTGCAAATTTTCAGCGGTAATTGCCATAGCTGCTTGACGTCGTGTAACGGGAATGATGCTAATATGGACTGTAAATGATGACGGAATCGAATACTTCTTGGATCTGTGGGTGATTTCCTCTCTCCTGGTGTGTGGAACTGCAGATATATTTGCACGTAAACACTATCAGAATGATTATCACGAGCGCGCTTAATATCATATACACGTACATAGGTATTCACTTTCTCGTGCCACACGTTGGGAGGCCACTTTAACACCGATGGGAGTGTTATGTATTTTATTTAAGACACGGATTGGTTTTAATAGTTTATTAAAACAAGAATATATGTACAAAGGTATGATAACAAGTAAATAGCACTGTTGAGAATTTCCGCACGAATGTCTATAATCCGTCAGAGTACCACTATCAAGGCTCACACCTAGAGCGCTCGAGTAGCAGCGTCGCGTTGTCTTTCAAGCGTAGCTTCTGCACGTCAAGGATCCCAACCAGGATGCCAAGGTAGAGGCGAGAGAGCGAGCTCGAGAAGAACTGCCGTCCTAAGGGCTGGTGGCTGCTTATCAAGGCGCTGGCGGCTGACGTCACAGGTGGGGGTGAAGCTGCTAAGGGTAGTACGGCGCGGCACTCGGCGATGAATACGGGTGGCGCCATCGAGAGCGGTAGTGCGGAGCGCGGCGGAACTAAGGGGTGCTACAGTGTGTGTTTTTCTATGAGAAGCTTTGGTAAATATGGTGGCCGTTGCTAGGAATGTTTAATATTTTGTTACATCTCTCACATTCCCTAGAGTACGCAGCCAAGGAGTATGCACGTATCAGCAAGTAATATACAGGGTGCCCGAAAATAATGATGACAAATTTTAAAGTATGATTTCTACCACATCATCTAAATATGTTACCAGATTGTGGCTGTTCGCAGCACTTTTTGTGCAAGTCTCTTTGCAATTTAATTTTTAGCGGAACTTGTTCTTCTGGTCTGATATTTGCAGCAATTTCATAATGCTCTTGTTTAGAATTGCTTCCATTATCTAACCTAGTAAAAGTTCTTCCAATTCAGATCTGATTCTGCAAATATCTGGAATACTAAGGCATTCATTTGATTCCGTATTGGCGCAATTAGAGTTGGAAAGATATTTTAAGAGAGCGGAAGAAATGGTCCCGAGTTCATAAATCATCTTTTCTAGTTATCTCTTCACATCGGCGTTAAGAAATGACTCTAGTATGTAAATTTATTGCTACATGAGCTTAATATAGAGGATGTTAATGTGATCATGTTACAAACTTCTAGGGTAGATAGAACATAGGAAAAAAAAGTTCATATGAACATGGGCCTTCATAAACTAGTCTCGTCGAAAGGAGGGAGGTTTGAAACCCCTAACCCCCCCCCCTTTATTAACGTCCCTGGCGTCTATTAATTTATGCGGAAGTTCGAAGTAATGGCAGAGCCGCTTCTCGGCTATATGAAAAGCGGTATCCTGAAAGGCGAATCCCAGCTCCCACACTGTTTAAAAGAGTCAATCCTCGGGTAGGGGAAATTCAAGCCCCGCGTAGAATTTTGCCAGAGGTTTCTTGAACGGTGTATAGAAGAACCTCAATTTCCAAAAGATGTACTTTTTACTGACGTGGCTGGGTTTACAAAGGAAGGCATTTTTAACTTGCGAAATAGTCATGCGTGGGCTGAGGAAAATCCTCATAAGAGTTATCAACCTACGTTCTTGGTCAACATGTGGGCAGGTATTGTTGGAGAACGATTAATTGGACCCATCGTGTTGCCTCCTCGATTAGCCGGTACTATTTATCTTTATTTTTTAAGAAATGTGTTGCCAGAATTGTTAAATGATCTGCTCCTAAATATACGTCAGAACTTATGGTTCCAACATGATGAAGCGCCAGCTCATTTTCGTTACTTATCCGCGAGCACCTAAATGAAAATTTTAAAAGATATTGGATTGAAAAAATAACTTGCAATAAATAAGTATAAATAGTCGGTTAATAAAGAAACTACGATACGTTCAAATTTCAAAATTAATAAATAGGCTTAACATTCCCATATTTTAAAAACCAGGTAATCTGACATTTTTTATGCCTTAGTTGTCAATTTTGTAAAATTTGACAGAATCTTAACAAGAAGTATTTTAAACTATTAAGCTGGATTTATAAACTCGAAAAGTTGGCGAGGTTGAGGTTCAGGTTAGAAAGAGTTCAATTTAAACTAAAGGGAACATTCAGTTCCATTTATAAACTCAGTTCGTGCAAAGTTCGTAAGTTTCGAAAAGTTCCCGTGTAGTTCGAGATAACCAATTTTTATGTTCGGAGTTCGAGAGGTTCGTTTCGACCAATGAAGACGCTATTTCAAAGTCATGTGGTTACAGCGAAATGTCAAATGTCTTTTCGTTGTTTACGTCGCCCTTCTGTCATTTGTATTTGGATTTTCTGTTTGTTGTAAGCTTAGTATTGTGTTTCGTGCCAGAAATTGGAAAACTAGAAATGGACAGTATAGAGAATGATGACACTAATTTATTGTTATTCGAGTTAATCCAAAATTATGAATTTATATACAACACTTACACTCTATTGGACAAAAGTTTAAACCAATCAAACAACAACTTTTCGAACTTCGCTACTGACTTTATAAATGCCATATTCTGGAGTGTTGAATATCGAACCTCACCAACTTGAACATACTTAACTTCAACCGCGTCAACTTTTCGAGTTTATAAATCCAGCTTTAATATGTCGCAAACATTTATGTTGGTTTTATTTAGTGTCGTAACTTTTTTTGCTAAGCAACTGAACAGGGTGTCCAGTTTTCGTGTGTTTTCATATACCAGCTCCCGTATTACAAAAGACGGAAAGATAGGGTTTGCAACTTACTGTTCTATTATTTTATGAAACTTTCATTGCCGCAAACGAAATTTTCGTAGCCCTCTCAAGTTTCTGACTTACAGGGCGATTTTGAAAATTTTGTCATTTCTGACGCTCCCCTGTATCTCGATTATTTGATAACTTATTAATAAGGTAAAAATGGGTTATGATAGAGTTTTTTTTTATGTAGAATTCAGTGGCGTAGTTAGTTTTTTGTAAAAAGTTTTGTTTTTGAGTTATGACCCAAACTTGTGTTTTTTTAAATGGGACACCCTATATATTAGTTCTTTGTCTTATCCCTCTTTTTAAGAGCTTTTCAAAAATATATTTATTTCTTTTAAAAAAGGATAATTTTAACATTTTTTGTAAAATTAATCATTTTTCGTATAGAAGGCTATGCCAAATAGTCCATCTCAACGATAACCATGGCAGAAAACCAAATCCTGTAAATGCGCCATTACAAATTGTTGTCAAATATTACTTGTATTTGTTTGATTTTGTAAGTTTATTTTTTATTTCTGTGACAAGTTGTTCAACATGGCACAAAATAATTAAGGATTAAACGACTTACCTGTAAGGAAGTTCAATCCTAATTATACGAGATGGGACACGTCCTCCTAGATCACCCTGCAGTAATACCTTTATCGCTGTAGTGCGCGCAACTTTAAAGAAACTGATTGATCATCACCTTTAGCCCGATCCCATGAGTCATTATACTTTTGGAGCCATAGGAGATCGCCTCTGGGTCGGGCCACGTATCGTAGGGGTGGGTTTGATCTAGGAGGACGTGTCCCATCTCGTATAATTAGGATTGAACTTCCTTACAGGTAAGTCGTTTAATCCTTAATTATACTTCAATTGGACACGTCCTCCTAGATCACCCTGTAGATGTTTAAAGATTAAATAGGCGATCTCATACTCATGACAAAACAATGACATTAGAGGTTGTTTTTTAACATTTAATGTTTTATGTAGCCATTTACACAAGAAATGTGTGATATATTTTATGTTGAAATAACAAACAAACAATAACAACCTAAAATAACTCCTATCCTATTCCTATACATGATATATGGTAAACTACCTAGAAAATCAGCAGTTAACGATTTAGTATAATAATTGGTAATATAACCATATTTTAAACTAATTGACAAAGTAGTGAAAAGTAAAACTTATTTTAAATCAATATAATAATATTTATATAGCTTGAGATGTCTTTTTTGCCAATTCCATTATATAATTTCCGAATATGGGTTTTTTGGTAGTTACAGGCACAGAACAATAAAGCTTAGTTACAGGGCCTATTATAAAATTTACAAAAGGTGTTTGACTTTGCAGACCATCCAGCTGTCTTCCTGATATTTTCAATATTTATTCCAGTTCTGAACGCTGCAGAGGACGCAGCATGTCTAGTGCTGTGCCCTTTAAATTGTTCAGTGTCTATTCCACTTGATTTTAACCCATTTCTTATCCAGCGCCAGCGGCTTAAAGTTTGTGTCATAGCTGGGCGGTGGGGCTTCTTAATTGTTAAGATAAGAACATCCTCTTGGCCCCTTAACGGTTTCGTGCGTTCTATGTAGTGAATAATGGTGGTGACAATACAAAGTTCTGATTTTTCTTTAAAAACCATGAACTTTAGCTGAGGCTGGATTTTCTTAGGTGCAGATGTTTTTAATATGTCAGTGATCTTTATTTCAATTTCTTCTTTACCATGTCTTATATTAGTTAACCTTATTTTCGATAGAGTTTGTACCCTCTGTGCCGTACATAATGCTAACAATAGGATTAGTTTAACTGTTAGGTTTCCTAAGTCAAGGGTCTCTAATGGATATAGATTCTCTAACATAAGTAAGACAGGATAAGGATCCCAGATTTCGTTATACCTTGGAAAGGACGGCCGTGTTTTAAAAACCCCTTTCATGAACCGCTCCACCAAGGGTTCTTTCCCTGTCTCCGAGAGGAAGTTAAGGGCTGATCTATGAGTATTAACTGTGGAGTATTTTGCTCCTTTGTGAAATTCCTTAGTTAAAAAATCCAAAATATTTTGCGTGGTCGGTTGATATATTTTTTCTCTGCATCCTTGACAAAAGATCCACCATTTGGAGTAGGTTGAATTGTATTGTTTTAATGTGTTTGGACTTAAGGCCGCGAGCAGAAGGTCCGCTGCCTGTTCGGTGATTTTTTCTGCTGTACATTTCCCTGATAATATTGCGGCTCCCAGGGTAAGCGTGCGCCATAGGGGGTGCGGTTCTCTGAAAGGGGATAACAGTAAGTCAGACTGTGGGTAGAGAATGTATATATCAGAAAGTAGCATTTTTTGTAATTTTGGAAACCAAGGCTGTGACTTCCACATAGGAAAGATTAATATACATTCCGCCCCTTCCGAATTTATCTTGTTTAAAATTTTGGGTATGAGCAAGAAGGGAGGGAAAATGTACGCTTTAAGGTTTTTCCATGACAACGTGAACGCGTCTATAGCCAAACTCTCTGGGTCGTGGTGACAGGAGACAAATTTTTTACATTTAGCGTTTTGATAACTTGCAAACAAATCAATTTCCGGAATTCCAAATTTTTGAATTATTGTTTTATAGGCTCTAGGGTGCAATGAGTATTCCGTTTGGATCTTGAGGCTTTGTCCGCTTTTATGTTGGATTTTGTATTAATATAGGACGCAAAAAGAATGATATTTCTCCTTTCACACCATTGCCATATGTGTCTCGTTATTGTGTTAAGGTTTAAATATTTTACGCCTCCCATTCTATTGATATATGACACTGCTGTCATGTTGTCTACCCGTAAGAGAATATGGCAGTGACAATGGTCTTTCGCAAAAGACTTTAAACCGTATAATATGGCCTTTAATTCCAAATAATTTATATGTTTTGTTGTATCTTGTAACCCCCAAAACCCTTTTGCTTCTTTACCATTACAGAATGCGCCCCACCCCGAGGTGGACGCATCCGTGAATATATGACAGACATAATTGGGGCTTTTAATGCTATTTTCGGATTTGTCTATAGTTTTTAACCACCAAAGTAAATCGGATTTTAGAGTACTCGGTATTTTCATGCTCAAGTCATAGTCGCCATCTTTTTATTTTAAAATCAAATATTTCTCCCTCTCAAGCTGTTTTGTGTAAAGCCATCCGTATTGAGTGGCTGGGCATATTGAAACTAAATGTCCAATAAATTTTGAAAATAATCTTATTTTGATTGTTTTCGTGATTAGCATTTTACTTGTTAATTCCCTAATTTGTATCTTTTTCTCAGTGGTAGGGCGCATAGTCATACTTTTTGAATTAAAAATAAACCCCAAAAACTTGATTTCCTGGACTGGCCTTAAACAACTTTTTTCTGTATTTATAATAAATCCCAGTTTTTCGAAAAGGTCTTTAGTGTCTTTTACATTTTTATAACATTCGCCCTTGTTATGGCCTATAAGAAGCGCGTCATCTAAGTAAAAAACCGATGTTAAGTTTTTCCCTCGTAGATGCGTAATTATAGGTTTTAGAAGTTTAGTAAAAACGTATGGAGCTGTTGACAGCCCAAAGGGTAGGCACTGAAATTCAAAAAGTGTAGTCTTGAATTTAAATCTCAGATATTTTTTAAATTTTGGAGATATGGGTACCAGAAAGTAGGCATCCTTTAAATCTAAAGAGGCTAGCCAGCAGTTTTCTGATATTAGGGTTTTTGCTGTTCGTACATCTTCTAACTTAAAATGGGGTGGCGTGAGAAATTTATTTAAGTTTTTAAGATTTAAAATAAACCTGTAACTGCCATTCGATTTTTTCCTTAAAAAATAACTCGATAAAATTTGGTTTGTGCAATTCTTTACTGCCTTGATAGCCCCAATTTTCAGAAGATGGTTGATACTGGTTAAATAAAGCTTTTCTGCAGTTGTGCTTAGGTTTGGAGGGGTGGGAGGTTTGTGCTGACGGGGTAAGCTTAGAAAGGGTATTTTATAGCCTTTGACCCAGTTAAGAACTAACCTATTTGTAGTTATTTTCTCCCACTCTTCGTAGAAAAGCTTTATTCTTCCAGCAATTTTGCCTTTAGACCTTACCCCTAACGAGGTCTCCTCCAGTCTTGGTTTTGATTTTTCGGGTTCCTCCCGTAACGGTTTTGACGGTAGGATGTCTTGTATGTCGGCTTCTTGGTATAATTGCTCCCCCTCTCCCTTCTTTCTGGCTGTTTCCAGCGTTTTTTGTTGAGATGTTGCAATTTTAAGGGTCTTGTTATTGAACTTTGGGTACAAAAGGAATTTCCTGTGATTGGAAATGACATGGTGTACCTCGCACAGCATTTTTCCTGCCTCAACGAGGCCTGCCAAGTTAGATTCAGAATTATCATTTGCTTCAAGAGGATCCAGCATCTTTGACAATACACACCCAACAGCGGAAATCCCTTTTCCAAGGTGATTTTGGAGCTCAAGCAAAAAAAGATCTTTTTTATTTTCATTTTGAGACAGGAGTACTTGAACTTCAGGATTTATAGTTGGGGCTTCGAGAAAAAGGCAATTCCTTGGCACATAGCGAGCATTAAATAGTGCTTCTTTTGCCTCCTTATCTAACCCTTGCTGGAGGTAACACCTCCATCTGGTGGCTAAATCTTGCGATATTTCCGGTCCGTGGATGGTTTCACGCGTAGGATCTTCACCCAGGATGTTCTTTCTCTCAACAATATCGCTGTTGGAGGTGGCGTTCTTAGATTCTTCCGAGCTGGTCGGTCTGCCGCTTTCAGAGGAGGTGTCAGTGTCTGAGCCTAGGAAGACAAAAGATAATGTTATTTTTGACTTTATAAGAAGCCCTTGCTTGGATGGGAAGGTCAGGAATATTTTGGGATATGGCTGATCATGTATATTTCACATGATCTGGATATATATGGCACCCTGTATATTTCACAGAGGCTAATGGCTTAAGAGACACTGTATATTTCACAGGCTCGTTTTTGCACAATGTGTATGAGATTGTCCTGTATATGTCACAGGGAATTATTTATTTAAAATCATAACATACTGACTGTGCAAAGAATTTGTTTCTTTTTCCGGTATGCTCGACTTCGTAATAAGGTGACTTATCAACGTCGCATAAACAAAACATTTGCCGTGTTTGGCCAACTGGAATTGCGGCTGGCATTAAAAAAAGGATATTTTTGTTGGTTTTATATTAAGGAATTGTAACATTTTGAGCCATAATTATGAAGTTACATATTATGTCTACAAAGTAAGTAGACTAGCTCAAACCAACTGGGATCCAAGTATGTGATGAGAATTTATGTCTGTATCTAAAACAAAGAGGTAATATGATATGTCCGTACTTACTTGATTCATATTTCTCCAATTTTTTTTTTCCAATTTTCTCATTTTTTTCCTTAATTTAGACACTACTTTTCCCTTTCTTTTTCTTTCTTTTCCCTTTGGCATTTTTTCTGTTTTTTATATTTGCGGCTAATTAAGAACTGGCTGCACACAGCGCAAAAAGTATAATAACTCATGGGAATCGGGCTAAAGGTGATGATCAATCAGTTTCTTTAAAGTTGCGCGCACTACAGCGATAAAGGTATTACTACAGGGTGATCTAGGAGGACGTGTCCAATTGAAGTATAATAATATGAAAATTATGAAAACCGATATACATATATGTTTGACTTATCAAAGCTAATGAAGACGCGCCTCTATATTTTAATAGGTAAGTTGTAAAATCATTTGTTAGGTACCGTTAATATTGTTAATAAAAATAAAAAAGTTTTATTCATTACTGTTATTTATTATTAGCTTTTTGTTACATATTTACATTTACATTTTTCGTAAATATCCAGAAAGACAACAACCTGATAAAAGAATATTTCAAAAATCCAAGGCAATCTCATTGAGCACGGATCTTTTAAAAAAACCAAGGCCTAATTTTTACAACAGGGAAAACAGGGAAGAAGAAATAAATATTTTGACCTCTGTCAAAATACAGCCATCCATATCATGCATGAAAGTGAATGATGAAGTTGAGATTTAAAAATCAAGAACGCAGTTAATACTAAAGAAATATAAATTTAAACCATACAAATACCATCACGTCTAGCAATTGCATCCCGGTGACGCATAACATAGGATAGTTTTTTGCAACTCGTACCTACAAATGTTGCAGGAAAATGCAAATTTTGAAAGAAGGGTGGTATGGTCCAATGAGGCTTATTTTACGAGTTCTGCTATCTTAAACCGAAACAATTCAAGGTACTGGTCCCAAGAGAACCAACACGTAATATTTCCACGACAACCTAAAGGTCGGTTTGGATTTAGCGTGTCATGCTTTAGGCCCTATCACCTGGCCAGCGCGCTCCCCAGATCTCCACCTTTAGATATTTTTCTTTGGGGGTATATGAAAATTCTTGTTTATGAAACTCCAGTCGAGTCAGAAGAAGATTTAGTGGCTAGAGTTTCCGCTGCGGCTGAAGTAATTCAAACCATGCCTGAAGTTTTTAAGTTTTTAACCACGTCAAATTAAATATGATGCGTAGGTTCAATAAATATATCAAGCGTGGTGGCAGGCATTTTCAGCAATTACTATTTTTAGTTTCTTTTTGTACTACCTACCATAATAATAACGCTGATTAATTTATTTCTTGACATCTGTACTGAACCTCATTGTTCTTTTGATCTAATTTCTTTAAAACTTGATAACGCAATAATTCATTTATATATCTTAACTTGTTTTCAGCCAATTTCCGAAAAAACAGTAATATTAGGAAAATGTGTAGCAGCACGTTAGAGAGAATAGGTTGGTAAATGCTGTGTGCGTGCGTTTTCAATCTCTGCTACTGTTGTTTGTAAATTACATAAAGGGTTATAATTTGTTCACGTCGTTATTGGCATTCAGTCACGTAGCTAGCCAAGAGCGCGTCGCGACGGTACTTGTAAAACGTCAACATTGGGAAGCGAGCTCCCTATTGGGCGAAAAATAGGTGAGGTCGTATCGCGCGCCGATGGAGAGAAGGTTTGTTTCCAAGATGGCTTCGTGAAGCAAGATGCTCTTACGCAAGCTTCACGATTTTAAGGCCTTTTTAAGCAATTAATGGTTTATTTTTAGGTAAAACTAAGCAGCTAGCGATTCCGCGTTTTCTGACGTATGAGATTGAACTCCCTACGATACCGGGGCGTTTTTGTGATGTACTTTCAAGTAATAATTATTAAAATAATGTAAAATATCAATTAGTAATGTGAACGTTAAGTATCGACCAGTGTATTTGTCGTGAATCCTTGTAACATATGCTACCATAACCTGCATTTAGGAATACAAACACAAAGTGGTTAAGTAAACTGTTGTTTTAATCGAAAGTAGCAGAAAATTAACGAACCAGTGAGCAACCCTATTGGCCACGCACTAAAAATTAATGTAATCATTAGGAAATTAACCCAGTGCATTAGGTGACATTTAGCGACTTTTACAGAATATATCCTTTTTATGCAAAATGCATAGGAAAATCATAATCTGATGTCAAAACGGCAAGAAATTGAAGCCTTAGAGGAATGCGGTCAAATTTACCCTAATACCCACCTTGTCGTACGCCCCTGGTTAAAGTTAACATTGTCCAATACGCTCAAATAGATGAACTTACTAACACTAATTTATGTCTCAAAATTGGTTCCGGTAGCTGAAGTAGTTCCGGAGCTACAAAACGATAACTAGTTTATGTAGGCCACCTTCAAAGGGCTCCAGCTCCCTGAGAAAGCGTTTCCAGACCCATGTTTATGTGAACTTTATTTTTTTTTTCATGTGGTCTATCTACCCTACAAGTTTGTAACATGATCATAACAACATCACACACCCTGTAGATCCATATCGCGTTAACACAACGCATCTACTGTTATTTTTACTAACTTAGGCTGAAGTACGTTTACGACAATTTGTAGATATTAATTCACATTCAGAATCCAGCAGCGGTGTCATATGGTCTCTTGAATAGAATTCTGTAACAGTGCAAAATGCTCGAGCATATCTGGTAAACTGTTCCATCTTGTTTTGCAATCTTATATAAGTTGAAGCTATTTTCCTTTCACATTTTTAACATACTTTTCAAGAATGTCATTTTTTGTAGGTGATTTTCTAAACGTGCTAACGATTTTTCTGACTTGTATCAGAAACGCTACTACATTCTTTACCTTCTGCCTTAGGGATAAGGGATGCTCCAAAAGCAACGTATTGCCAACCGTATTCCAGGTGCAAGCCCAGGGTCAATAAGCTTGCCTACTTTCACCATGGCTTTATCGGTAGTAATAGCCACAATATCGGTTGATAGACATAACTTAAAAACCGATACCTAGCCGATTTTCTCGATATGAAGGCTTAATCCCGGCATTTTTGAGAATTTTTTTCTTAGAATCCCGAGATTAACAACCCTAATACGTACGCAAACGAAAGAGCGTGAGCGCACAAAAAATCCGTTCTCGGTTCAGCGAGGCTGGCGGTCTGCATACCGAATCACCTGCTTAGGATGCTGACGGCACACTTATATTTTTACGCTGAGTGCGCCTGCTGATCTCTTAAGGGCTACGGTTGTGGACGGTACATAGCAGAAAATGAATTGTGAGTTTATTTATAGTCCAATGGATTTCAAATTTGGAATGGTATATAGGTAAATATTAATATACACCGATGCGTTGTCCCTTTTTTTTAGACGACCTAGGGCCGACGTACTCAGTTTTTTTTTAATAAACTATTAAAAAAATTTAAAAAACGTTCCGCATCGGCATGGCTTTTACCATTTTCTTTACAACCAAACTAAATGAATTAAAGAAAAAAAATTTTAAGTTTGCCTAAATCATTTTCCCTCCGTTTTCAAAATACGGCCGTCGGCTAACGACCTCTTGCGGATTTCAAGGCGAAACTTACCGCAATCGCACGTTTTACGCTGGAAGGCGGGGCCAACTATATGCGGACGGACTCGGAGATTTTGGAGCATTTATTAATTATTTTATGTTGAAACTTTAATGTAATTTTCGGTGTTTAGTCGTGTCTGCAGATTAAAAACGTGTTTAAGAATAAGTTTAATGATGTTTCCAAAATTAGCAGTTTCATAGGGTTTGTCAATGCCTACATGTTGTAGTTTTTGGTTTTATTTTCTGTGAGAAGAATATACAAATTTTATAAAAGAGCTGATTTTCAGTAAAAACGATAAAAGTATGTTCACATCTCGCAGTAGGGGTGAAGGAGGTTCTGTTTAAAATGTTATTAATCTTTATAATATGCATGTATCTCTTATAATGTGTTACTTTAAAGAAATATTAACATCGATGATTAGTTTCGATCTTTGTTTGATAACATCGATGTTTATTTTAAACATCGGTAAATCGAAATAAAATCTCAACTTCCGAACGATGCAGTAGGTATCAAGTCTGAATGCGGCGCGATGTCGACCTCCATGGTCGGGTGGTAGAGATTTCGCCCGGCGATCAAGACGTCCCGGGTTCGAATCCCGCCTTGAACATGGGACTTTTTAAGTGTTTGCTAGATATTTTATTGTAATTATAATATATTATTGAATAAAATTTATTTTTTGCTTTGATATATTTACTATATAAAGTAGGTATAGTTACTATATATACACCAAAAATAAATTTAAAAAACAACAGTATATTTTATATTGCTTTTGTATTTTATAAGAAAAACATAATGAATAATAATAAATTAACAATATACAGTGTGTCCTGCTTTTCATGAATACACCCTAATACCTATTATCTCAGTCATTAATAATGAGATTTTCTTGAAATTTTGGTGGTAATTGTATGTTAGAAAAATGAAGTATTTGGCATAGTGAACATTTTTATTTGCCATTGGCGTGCGATGTTGGTGGGGTAAAAAAGGCTTTTTTTTAAAAGGATATTAGGGCTTATCTTAGATAACTGTTTCTATAAGATTTAGAATCAGCATCCCCAAAAACCCCTTAATTCATATTTTCAAAATCTCAATATATTCCAGCAACCTGACGCGTAGATCTTTCATTATTACCAAATAAGCGGATAATTTCTATTTTTTCTCCAATTGTGAGAACTACTCTTCGGTTTTGTGCCATCTTATTAACAGTTACGTAACACTGCTTCACTTATTGACAATTCGTACGAATTATTTAATGTCAAACAAAAACTTTTTGTTTGAAAGAACTCTTTGCTTAATTTGTTTAAAAACAAAACAGGTCAGCATGCCAGCGGTAACAGAGCGCGCGTATCTTAGCAAAATTTTGAAAAAACCTAAATCGTAATTAGGGTACTTAATTGAGATTTTGAAAATATGAATTAAGGGGTTTTTGGGGATGCTGATTCTAAATCTGATAGAAACAGTTATCTAAAATAAGCCAGCCTAATATCCTTTTCCAAAAAAAAAAAAGCCTTTTTTACCCCACCAACACCGCACGCACGCCAATGGTAAATTAAAATGTTCACTATGCCAAATACTTCATTTCTCCAACATACAATTACCACCAAAATTTCAAGAAAATCTTATTATTAATAACTGAGATATTAGGGTGTATTTATGAAAAGCGGGACACACTGTATATGTATATATTTTTATTTTGAATAAATAGCCCATGCTCAAGTGGAGTTCAAAGTATGGGGACGAAAGTAGAAAGTCTTTCTCCACCAGATTTTCCTTTCGTCCCCATATAATATACTTTTTTGTTATTATACAAGCAAATTTAATATTTTAAATGCAATATGCCCAAACGATGTCAAAAGTTTAGCAGCTATTATTGTATAGAGACTACTAATATTATATCAGTCTGAGACCTTTGTATTAGGTAAAGTAAGCGCCACAAATACAGGGTCGTTGGTATGTATGGAAACGGTCGATTATTTCTCAAAGTAAAACAGCTATCAAAAAATACTTAAGACAAAAGTTTTAGGGTTCTTTGAGGTCTATTGGAATTAAAAATGAATAAGTATACAGGATGAGTCGAAAAGCCGTAGAGAAACAAAGTTACTTTTTTTTTAATGGAACACCCTATATCTTAGAACATTTTTGGATTCTACATAAAATTACAATTATTTTTTAATAAGTGTATTATGAGTCGAAACCTAATAGTTTCCGAGATATCGACTTTTGAAAAATTACATTTTTGAACTTTGACAGATTCTAGCTTTCTAATGTTATACCATAGAGCAAAATGGCTTCCATGTCCCTATCTTACTTTTTTATTATCTTCCCAAAAATATCAACATTCGGTTAAACCGGAAGTACTATATTTCCGGCTTTTGAGTTACATCCGGTTTAACCGGAAGTTGACACCTGTAGGAAGATAATAAAAAACTAAGATAGGGATATGTAAGCCGTTTTACTCTAAGACGTACCGTTAAAAAGCTAGAGGCTGTCGAAGTTCAAAAATGTAATTTTTCAAAAGTCGATATCTCGGAAACTATTAGGTTTAGACTTATAATGTTTTTATTAAAAAATAATTGTAATTTAATGGTAAATCCAAAAATATTCTAAGACAGATGGTATTCTATTAAAAAAAAGGTAACTTTGTTCTCCTACGGCTTTCTGACTCATCCTGTATACTTGCTCTTCCAAAATTTTTATAGACTTTAAAAAACCCTAAAACTTTTGTCTTAATTATTTTTTGCTAGCTGTTTTACTTTAAGAAATAATCGACCGTTTCCATACATACCAACGACCCTGTATAACATTATTGTTCACATTTCTTTCTTCTGTATAGAAACTTCCGCAAAAAATGCCGGCTCTATGCGGCATGCCTTGAGGCTAAAAATATGTACCTACCTACTACACACTACTTACTAGACAAAAACAAAACAGCAACATTTGCCTATTAAGAAAATTAATAGAATCTCTTGAGATTTTTTAAAAGTAAAAATGGGTGACATGTAAAAAAAGCTCTTATAAATCATTTGTTTCTATTGAATTATTTTTGTTTTTATTATAAACTTTCTAAAGAAATTGAGAAAATTATTAAAAAAAGTCTTGCAAAAAATGATGGATTCTTATTCTATCTCGGAAATTTGAATGTTATTTTCGGGTTATATTTTTAAAACTAATGTAATTTATTGTTTTTTTTTGTGACTAAATAGCATCTGGGTGTTACTATAACAACATGTTTCTCCTTATTTGTGATATAAGAATAGAAATCTTACTCATAAGATTATTATTTAGTATCTTCGTAAATATAGTAATTGAATTTTACATTTTCTCTTCTCTTAGCAAAACCTATTTTCCCGTTAAAGGACAAACGTATATTCCGTTTTCTTACATATTTATAATTTTCCATATTGAAAATCGTAAGTGCTAACTATTTCTTATCGATGTATCCGCGCCCGCAACAAATAAATGATTAATAAGCAAGCACTGAATGCGAATCGAAACGCCTCAGCTAGCAAAATAGGCACGCGATAACACCGGCCCTGGAAGTCTATTTCACCGCCCATTCCCCGACGGGTAGCGTCGGTCCTCGCCGCGACCGTCCAAGCAAACCTACCGAAAGCCGTTGCCCTTAATGCTGTGATTCTACAATAAAAGCTATATAAAAAAATCTTATTAGCAAAGGTCCGCGTGGCGTGGTAACAAAAGGGTGCATGGTGAAATCTATTATCTATAAATACCATCAAAGCAATAACAAAATAATGAAGAACGCTGTTTCTAAATTTGCAAATCCTTTTTTTTTATTATACAGAGTGAGTCGGAAGGAATGGGCCTAACCCTAAGGGTGTAATATATGCATCAAAATAATAAGAAAAAACTCAAATGTTGTTATCCAATATTCATTTGTTTTCAAGTTACAGCGTTAAATAAAATAATAATATTGTTAAACCTTAATATGCAATTAATTTTGTAAAAAACTTAAGTAGTGATCCCCTGTAAGGCGATTTTCCAAAAGAAAAGGGCCAATTAAATTATTATCAATCACGCCGCACCACACGTTTACTGAAAAGCTGTGTTAAAAATTACTTTCGACTATTGCGTGAGGATTTTCGTTCGACCATACATGGGAGTTTCGATTATTATTGATGCCGTCACGGGTGAATGTAGCTTCGTCAGTAAAAAGTATGTGCGGTAAAAAAATGACGATTATTATATATACAAGGTCTTCTTTAGAATCTTTACGTCAGGTAAATACCTTTGACATTTTTCTGGTCATTGTTTGCTTATTCAGCATTTTTGTTTAATTTTTTAATGTTCAATCAGCCGGAGCTTTGAATTGTCGTGTCTCGTGCTTGCGTGTTTTCTCTAATATTTTAAGCTGCTTGCGTTGGCGCCTGTTTTCCATCTCCTGGATGCTATCGGATAGTGCTTCTCTACTGTCTCCAGTGCTTCTCTACTGTATATTGGGCTCACGCACAGGGAGCCAGTCTTTAGGTAGTTTGTATGTTGCGTTTGGTCTAGTTCTTGTATGTGAGTTTGTTATCAGTTCGTTTGTCGATACGTCCGTTCGTTTGTAGTAATCAGTTATAATTTTCAAAAAAAAACTCGTTAATCGTCTGTATTTTAAAGTCGTTATGGAGCACCCTGTTCATAGTATACCTAGGGACATTTGCTATCGTCTTTAATGCCCTATTTTGAATTACCTGGAACTTATTCAGCTCGGACTTACTTATGTTGCACCATGATGGCGCTCCATAGGTAAGTACCGGCCTGACCAGGACCTTGTATGTAGAGGTTAACTTTCGTTCTATTACTAAGTCTACTCCGCCTGTGAAGCAGGGGGTAGATTGAGCTCATTTGACGCAACGCTAATTTGATTATATTTATCGAATTTAACCTCCAGTTTAGTCTTTGGTCAAAGATAAGTCCAAGGTACTTCACTTCCTGGCACCAGTCAATCTGGACTCTATTGACACTAAGCCTTGTTTCAGGTCTTCTGACACGACATTTCGAAAAATAAATAGCCTTTGTTTTGGCGGGATTCAAACGAATCTTCCAATCCGAAAGCCATTTTTCTAGCTGGTTTATATGGCGTTGCATACGTGTGACGACGAGCCATGGCTGTTTAGAAGTCGAAGTTATTGCAGTATCGTCGGCGAACAGATAGAGCTGATTTTGTCTATCTCGCGGAATGTCGTGAGTGTAAATGTTGTACAACATCGGAGACAGAGGTGAGCCTTGCGGCACTCCGGCTCCGATGCGTTTTATCGAAGAAGTCGCTTCCTCCGACGAGACTGCAAAACTTCGGTTCTCTAAGAATGAGTCTACGATCTTTACTAGATAGTTTGGAGCACCGAGCCTTATCAACTTTAATAGTAGACCGTTGTGCCAGACCTTATCAAAAGCTTTAGAAACGTCAAAGAAAACCGCCCCCGTGTGCGCCCTTCTGTTAAATCCTTTCACTATGTTCGAAGTGAGTCTCGTCGTTTGCCTAACTGTGCAATGTTCGGCACGAAACCCGAACTGTTCGTTAGGCAAAACATTGTTATTAAAAACGAAATCATTTGTACGAGACAGGATTATTTTTTCGACTACCTTACTAAGGCCAGATAACAGGCTTATAGGTCGGTAGCTAACCGGTACCGTAGGATTCTCCCCTTTCTTATGAATGAGGATAACTTTCGCGTGTTTCCAGACGCACGGGAAATGGCCTTCTTTGATAATAGCCTGGGATATGTCTACAATGTTCCTCAAAGCTGCGTCTGGCAGGTTTCGCAACGCCGTATTCTTAATGCCGTCGAAACCCGGGGCTTTTCTAGCATTTAAAACACTTACTAGTGATCTGACTTCCTCAAGTGTAACCGCCGGGAAATTTGGCAGAGGATAATCTATCGTTCTGTAAATGTTAATTGTTCTGGAGATCCTCTCATCTCTGGCCGGATCCGTGGTGGGATTTTCGCTGAATTGCTCGCAGAGTTTGTCTGCGAGCAATTCAGCTTTATCCTTTGCATCCGTCACCATCAGGCCTGTTTGTTGGTTTTTGAGGAACGACATCGGTTTCTTCGAACCTCTAATTAAAGTTCGAGTCATCTTGAACAAAGAGTTGTCTTCGATTGACAAACTCTGAACTCTGTCGTCCCACAACTCCGATTGTCGATCAATTAGTAACAGCCTCGGCTGCACGATTTGCTTCGGCTTTGATGTTAGGATCCCCAGTTCGATGCGCTCTGTTTTTAAGTCGGTTTTTAGCTCTGATGCGCTGCTTGATATCGTCAGTTAAATCCCAGAATTTCGAATATTCAGACATTTTCGTGAATAGAGGATTGGGTAAAGGCCGTATTGATGTCATTTGTGATCTTATTCGCAGCATTTTCGATGTCATCCGGGTTGCGAAGCGGACCTAGCGGCTCGATGTTCCTCATGGCGGTGTTGTACTTCAGCCAGTTTGTGTTGATCCGAGTTACAAAACCTCGGCCCTTCTCGAGAGGATCACCCACTACCACGACAACCGGTATATGATCCGAGCTAAGATCACAAATGACAAGTGGCTGTGAAATCTGAACAGAGTTTTTTATCACAAAAATGTCTAGAATAGTCGGAAGAGCTCTCCCGAACATGTGAGTGGGCTCTTCCGGCGGCAATATATGAAAATTCAGCACCTCGGAGAACTCATATAAAGTGCGACCTCGTGGATTTGAGTCTCTGCAACCCCAAATTGTGTTCTTGGCGTTAAGATCACCCCCTATAATTGTTCTGTTGTTATTGTCAAAAATTTTCCTCAGACAATTCCCCGTGAAACTAACTGACGGACTCAGTAGACCGATCCCAGGTGAACGCGCTGATTGTTCTTGAATTTAATTGAAATGAATGTCCCTTCAATGTGGGCGCAATTTTCAGGACCCGGCACAACTTGAGCTGAGATGTGCTTCTTGACCAGTATCATGGTGCCTCCCCCTCGTCTACCTAGGCGATCATTCCTAAATATGATGTAATTTGGGAAAGAAAACCTCTCTCCCTTCAGCCATGTTTCCTGCAAAAGAAGCACATCTATCTCGTTTCTTTCTACAAAGTCGATAAGTTCGTTCCTCCGGTTCTTGATGCTGTTGGCGTTAAATGTCGCCAATTTGAAATAAGCCGTCTCCATCTGCACTACCATTAAACCGCGGTTTTTTCGAAAGTATTAACGATGTTCTTTAGCTAAGCCTCCATAATTTTAGAAAACTGGGCGAGAAAGCTCTGCATTGTTGATTGCAGCGCCACCTCTAGTGCATTGGGCACTGGTTGCGTACCCTGCGCAGCGTCTTTCTTCGCATTGCTATCATCTGCCAACTTACTGTTGTTTTGTTGGCCCCAACGGAAGTTGGGATTCGATTTTGGTACATTTGAATTTCTGTCTGGATTTACGTTTTTACGCAAATTGTTGAGGTGGCGCGGACATCCCTGGTAATTTGCCGGGTGCTCACCCCCGCAATTTGAACATTTTGCAGCCTCTTCACGAGGTTTTGGACATTCATAAGAAAAGTGATCAGAAGCGCACTTCAAGCACTTTACGGGAGCATTGCATCGAAATTGAGAATGCCCGTAAAGCTGGCAGCGGTGGCATTGCGAGAAAGACGCGCGCGCTTTTTGCGCCTCTACTCTAATTGACATAGAGTCTAGCGCTTGGAGTTCGTAAATTATTTTTTCGGAACGTGGCAGAAAAACCAGCACCAATGGCAGTGGGACGCCGCTGCGATTATTCCAGCGAATCACTCTGGATGGATGGTAACCTAATTCGATGAGATCATCTTTTATTTTTGAGTCTGACCACGTTTCCAAAACGCCTCGGAGCACCACATGGAGCTCCTTTTCGTCCTGGAAACGGAACGAGTGATGGTGGAGGTTATTGGAAATCAAGAATTTTATTATCTTGTTGTAATGAGCAGGAGTCGGGGGGTGAATTTTGACGCCATCCGCCACAGTGACTGCGCGGTCATAATCTTATTTTTCAGATTTTAAATGCCTAGTAATATCGTTATATTTAAGTTTATCGCGAATAATAATCGGGGGAACGCGGATTCTTGGCGTGCCGGACCCCTGATTATCATTTGAATCGGTTTTAGTTTCAGTGACAGTTTTAGTGGCTGTGGATTCCGTCTGGCTAGGTTTGGGCGCATTGCTTTGCTTATCCTGAGCTACTTTTTGTACTAAATACGTATTTAGCGCCCTATTGTTCGTTTTCGACAAGTTTGGCCACGCGGAATCGCTAGCCACCTTTTTAACATTCGTTTCTGTAATTTCAGGGTTCAGATTTTGTCTTTTTCTATTGCGTTTTTGCTTTTGTGTCGACCATTGCTGCTCATTGCCTGAATCGGACATGGATTCGTGATCCATTCCCGATCCAGAGTCATCTATTTGTATAGTATTGTCATTAATTTGTAAGCTATTTGAACGTCGAGCAATAGCGTTATCAGCGGTGTCGATGATCGACACTGTTCTAGGTTTGTCAGAAAGAATAATATCTATATTTGAATTTAAATTTAATTTTGTTTTAATGTCAGTGTCATTGTTATTACGGTATCTACCTAACTCAGCCTGTAAATCCCTGTGTGCTTCCTGCAATTCTTGCAGGGCCTTTGCCTTGGCAAAATCAGCCTCCTTCACCTGCCGGAGCTTGTCCTTCCATTCATGCTCACGTTCGTCTAATAGTTTTTTCCACCTCGCCTCCATGCGGATTTCGACTGCTTCAATCCTTTGTTCCATTGTTAATTGAACTTCGGACTGAATTGGTTCATCGTCGGATGGCGGCATTTCAACGTCCTCTGGCCGGGGGGCCTCCCCCCGTCCTGTGCTTCCATGTAGAAGATAAGTTAATAAAAATTAAAATATTTTTTACTTTGACAGTAACAATTAATTAAAATTTTTAAAATATTTAAAAGTTGACAGGAGCAAATTTAACGTCACTGTCGCACGTCTGCTCGCTTCGAAGGTTGAAACGAGACTATGACGATTATTAATTCTCCACTTACAAAATTGCATACGTTTGGCGAAGTCTCCAGGTTGAAGATTCTGTACACGCTGTACATGGTACGGGTATAGGCCTTGCTCGTGAAGCGTATTGATCATTTTTTTTGGTAAATCCCCAACTGAATTCCAATTCTTCGCAAGCTCGTCGTCGCATCTTCTTCTACTAAAGCTACAACATTTTCTATTTCTTCTAAATCCTGTTGAATGGCTCGTTCGGATGTTACATTAGCACTTGGAAGCGTTCCGGTCTCGCAGAGTTTGTTGAAAACTCTGATAAAGGCCTTTCTGTTCGGTGTTCTTTCATGTGGAATACGTTCACGATATTCTTTAACAGCCGCTGTAGCATTCCCATTACACAAACCATAAATATGTGTGGCATTTTATAAAATTAGAATGATACAAATTCGAAAGTTAACGGTGAATCAATCTAACATTTTATACTGACACTAATAGGATAGTGACAGCACGACAATCAAAATCAAACAATAATAACATTTATTACAGGAAAGCTAAATTAATGCAATATTTTGTTTTTGCCTTATAACTTGAAAACAATTGAATATTGAATAACAACATTTGAGTTTTTTCTTATTATTTTGATGCATATATTACACCCTTACAGTTAGGCCCATTCCTCCCGACTAGCCCCGTGTATTACAAGTTTTGAATATCACTATAACATATATTATAACAATCATTAATTTCTGATTACTTTAGAAAATAAGAACTTCAAAGCAATCATTAAGTATGTACATTATATAATATATATGTTAATATGCACCTGTATATACATATTGGTAAATCAGCTTAATTTAATTTAATTTGTGTTTTGATTAATTTAAGCAAAAATATTTAAAATTATTTACATATTTGTAGATACTTATTAATAAACAAACACTGTAAAATGGAGACCAGTTGTTTTAATTTTTCTCTATTAACCGACCAACATTTGATTCCCCGAGGGTGGTCGCTATTGAGAAATTTTACCTTATTAGTATATTTCTCTTTTCACTTCATATTTTCTATAACTATTTAAGGTGAAGTGACACATAACTAAGAATTCCGGATAGGCAGGTTCTATTTTTTTTCACAACACTCTTCTAAATAATTATTCCGACAAATTTGTTTAGTTATCCATAAGTAGTAACTCGTAGTAACTCTTTAATCTGCATGTTATAAGGTGTAGACTAATCGTTCTTTTTTATAAACTTAATAAAAACTATGCTAATAAATTGAATATAATATCTGTACGCCTTTTTAAAATTGCTTGTATTTGATGTTTGAACTCAGTAATTTGTATTTGAAGAAGTAGTCCATACTTTGTGTAATTTGTGTTAAATTTTTATAGGGATTCGCTTGAATATTATTTTAATAGAAATTATGATTTTTTTAGCATTTTTTAAGGAGGTTTTATAATTACACAGAATAACACGTCATAACTAAAAGGAATAGGGCTTTTATTAAAAAAGTTTAAAAATCCAGGTTAGTATTTAAGAAAGTGAAAGTAATGATGGTTCCCGAAAAACAAAACATTGTATGGCAAAACTAGTTGGGGATTCTAAAAGAGAATAAAAGGTTGCCCCAATATAGCGTCATTTGCTTTCTTTTATTTTTTATAGTTTAGACGCAGACTGTAAAAGTTCATTTGACAATCTTTCGGCTTTTTTCGGATATCACCGGAAGTACTAGGATTCTAAGTGTTTTCTTTTTGGATTGCTACTAAGCATCAGACTACGCAACTTTGCCCCCATTTTACCGTCTTCGATTACGATATACGATATCCCTGTAGTAGTAATAAACGAATGCCTTACACCCTGTATAAATATCGTAGCTCCATTCAGCGATCTTTTTCACTTGGATTGAAGTATTGCCACAGGAATAACGTGTACAAATTGACCTTAATACAGCATACATTATTACCGTATATAAAATTTGTTGTTACTTCTGTTGTTCTCCATTGATCGGCAGATTTGCCAACAAATACGTCACTGCTTGCAGGATCGTAGAATACAACGGATGGAGTTAAGAGATCACCATATTCCCTGTTCGGTATTGGATTAGAAATTCCATTTTTATAACCTGCAGCAGATGAAAACGTCGTGCCAAAATCAATTCCTATATGGCGTGAAGAATCCATCTAAAATAACAACCAGATATACAGTGTTATACAGGGTGAGCCAACGGCAGAGTCAAGTAAACCTTTCCCCTTATTCCAAAAGCTAGATAAAATGTTAAATACAAAAGTTGTAGAAATAGTTAAGGTGCAATTCCAAAATTCTACTGGAGTATACAGGGTACCCCAAAGAATCGTGGCGAATATAACCTATATTGTTTAGAAATTGAACACCCTGTATTTAAATTTATTTTTGTATTCCGCATAAAATTCTGATACTTTTTTATATTCTAAATCTGACAGTTTCTCCAATATTTTTATTTTTCAGCCAAGGATTTAATTATTGTTAATATCTTCAGTACACTGAAACGCGAAAGTCCACGAAACGCCGAACATAAAATCAAACGGATAGACATCTATACAATAATTTTTTTTATGATAAGGCAAAGCAATGCAGGAGTAATCCTTTATGGCGCTCTACGATCTGTGCGTTGCACAGGAAACGATTCACGTTGGTCTTAAATCTTTGGAGGTTATACTCGTTGGTGAACACGGCCTAAGGAAGGTCGTTCCAGAGTGATGATGTTCTCCAGATAAAAGAATTTTTAAACAGTGTCGTTCGAGGGACACTAAGCTGACCCACGTACGGATGGGCTGCAGTGGCTCGCCGTGTATTTCTACCATGTACCGCTCTGTGTAAAATCAAGCGGGCAACCTCGCACTTGCCATGAAAATATTTGTAAAATTGACTCATGTCACCAACCTGCCTTCGATGTTCAAGGCTTTCCAGGTTGTTTGTCAGATCATGGTCACCGATCAAGCGAATGGCTCTTTTTTAATGGAATTTAGTAGTCTCAGGGTATGTTTGGGAGCAGAACCTCAAGTTAGTAAACTCAAACCAATACTGCTTATTTTCACACAACCCTCAATATTAAAATTTGTTGACACTATTTAAAGATGAGGTATTTCTTAAGTAGTATGGCGGTATCTCCTCCACATATGCCGCTTCTGGTAGAGTATGCAGCCGTTTTAAAACCTTCGATGTTAAATCTCTATGGTAACCAAACCAGAAATGAGAGAATAAATTTATATAAGTAGAAATATGGGGAATAATTTACTGGACAACGTCACTTTTTCGAATACGAGGTAATTCAAAAGTTACAGGCATTATACGCGACTTTTTTGCAACTCTGTAATGGAGGTATTTTTCCTATAGTGCTGATATGAATATAATTATTGAACAAGCACTCGGCAATTGTATGGAGGCGAGAAGAATTTATTCTGATACATTTCCAACTCGACATTTACCGCGCCGAAGAACTTTTGAAAGGGTTGATCGTAGCTTAGACAGGTAAAAAATCAAGTGAAATAGAAAGAAATGTAAAAAGTAGCTACTCTTTTGCTAATCCATTTTAGGAAATTTTTTGCCGAACAAGAAGAACAGCAAGAAATCCTCAGTTAGAGGAGGAAATTCTGGATGAGATTGCTAAAAATCCCTCTTATAATGTATGAAAATTGTCGGTCCAAGTCCATGCGACAAAGGTCGCCCGACATATCTCCATGGGATTTATTTTTATCTGAAAATTTAAAGAGGCTTGTATATTTAACGCCAGTTCATACCACAAAAGATCTGATAGAAACAAATCAAATCAAATCAAATCAAATATATTACATACAATTATTTTTTACAAAATAAGTCATAGGATATTACAACTATTTAGTAACGAAATAATTAATTTATTTCTTATATATTTTATGAGAGAAAATAAATAAAAATATATAAACTATGATTGCAAATAGGAAATTTCGCCTAAGCTGCATTAAGATGCATCTTGTGTGCTACTTCTCCCTATTCGTCATCATCGATTGATATTAACTACGCTGTGGATAGAGTACAGAAAATTTATCATACCGTGCTGTAGACAACAGTGGACCATGTGTGACGAGCGAAGGTTTTTATTTTCTATTTTAGTTTTATTTAGAATGATTCAAGTTAATATTCTTAAGAGGATATTCATAAGTACTTTATACTGTAAATATAGGAATAAATACCTGTTGGTTATCTACAATAAATATGGCGGTATCTCCTCCACATATGCCGCTTCTGGTAGAGTATGCAGCCGTTTTAAAACCTTCGATGTTGAATCTCTGGAGCTGATCTTCTCGAAGTCACTGTTTTGTCATACAGAACACACTTGCGTCGTCCACGGGAACAGCAGTTTATATTTCTGAGAATTTGTTTTTTGTAGACTACACATTATTATGCAGAAGCTTTATTGTTTCTTGTGATCCAGGGAATCCTCTCCCTTTGCTCTGATAGCTTCGGCTCTGAAGATTTCAAAAATGGTTTTAAGGAGAGATTTGCAGATGTCATTTAATCCTCCAGAGTTTGCGGGACTGTCAATCTAAAGGAACATTGATATTTATCCTTAAAGTTTCTTAAATATTTAACAATTCTCCCAGGCTCCAATCCTGCCTCCAGAGTCCGGCAGATACAAGATTAAAATAATTGGTCGCTTGATGGTCTAAATAAAGTGAGAGCATACGAAATGCCGGTTCAATTTTGTTCATGGCTATCAAGCTTTTTTAAAGACCGTTCTTTAAGAGTGGCGATGGACGAATATCTTTTCGACACATTTAACATCAATGCCGAAGTTCCTAATTGTTCTATAGTGTCGCTCACCCCCACCGTCTTCTTGCTATACATTAACGATCTTTTGGAAAAAACTAAAAATCCGATATACAGTGTCCGCAAAGTCCGCATCAAATGGGATTATTTTATTATTAGGTATAGGTAAAAATTGAAAAAGCAGTTAGTTTTTGCTTACCCAAAATCCAAAAATGACGTCTACTGAAGCAGCTGCACGACTTGCGTTACCTGTCAAATTTGACATTTTTAATAAAAATTGGTTCAAGAATGCCCTTATTTATCAAAATATCGAAAAACTTTATTCGAAAAAGTTGTTTATTTAGGCATTTTTAGCGTCTGTGCGAAATTTTGACCATTTGCCTTTACTTCATTTGTTATCTTAATGCCATTTTGTGTGAAATTTTTGTTTCCAATTATTTATTTTGCTTCAAAAACTAAAATTGTTATTGATCATGATCCTCTCTCATTTTTCTTAGTGTTAGTAAACAGATGTACAAAAAGAAAATATTAGGAAGCTTTCGTTGAAATTTTTCTTAATTATTATTGGGTCAAAAAGAATAAATATTAATCGCTCCAAACATTTTATTCAACAAAAATATAGTTTACAAGTAGGCGATGCATTCGTTGCTAAGGAACATTACATTCATTTGTTGTTTATTTAATTTCTAAAGCAAAAGTCTGAAATAAGACCTAATTGATTAGACCGCATTGTAATCAACAATAAAACTTTTAAATGATGTTAACAATAGAAGAAAATATTGAGATTGTTTTACTTTGTGGAGAAACCAATCGTCACAGAGACGTGGCTCAAATTTTTAACATCAGGGATCCTAATAGAAACATACAACAATCAACAGTTAGCAGAATTCTAGCCAAGTTTAAACAAACAGGGTCAGTGGAAAACAGATTTAAAAAGAAGCATACGCCTTTGAGGAACACGGAGGAAGTGGAGTTATCTGTTTGTTTGGATGCTATTGAGCATGGACAAACTACTTTACCAGCTATTTCTGAAAGGACCGACGTCAAGCAATCGAGCGTAAGAAATATTTTGCATAAAAACAAATTTCATGCTTTTAAACCGAAATTTATCAATACTTTAAAAGAAAGAGATCTTGATGTTCGCTTTAACTTTTCAATATGGTTTCAAGGAGAAAGAGAGGATGACTATTATTTTCCATTTAATATTTTATGGACAGATGAGGCGACTTTTAGCTCTAATGGTGTTGTGAGCTCTCAGAACGGTAGATGGTGGGCTCAAGAAAATCCTCATTTCACCATTGAGTGCAAAGACCAGTACCGTTTCAAAACAAATGTGTTTTGTGGCATTTTAAATAATACAGTTATTGGATCGTTTTTCCTTCGCCAAAATTTAACAACAAGTTTTTACGACATGAGCTTAGTGAAGTTTTGGATGAGATGCCGTTATGCGTAAGAAATAAATTGTGGTTTCAACTGGATGGAGCGCCCGTCCATAATACAATTGTTGTTAGAAATTGTTTAAACCAAATGTTTCGAGGTAAAGTCATTGGTCCTGGTTTTGACTGTCATTCGCCGCCGAGGTCCCCGGACCTTACACCCTTGATTTTTTTTCTGGGGATACTTAAAAAATAAGGTGTACAAAAACAGGCCATTTAGAGACATTGACCGTTTAGAGAATATAATCCGGCACAAAGATCACAGATGTCATGGAGAGGACCGCAAGACTGAAATAGCAATGGGCGGGACACGTCGCACGACAGGATATGGACAGATGGACATCCCGGGTTGTAAGATGGAGACCAAGACAAACTACAAGAAGCGTCGGCAGACCTCAAAAGAGATGGGCCGACGATATCAAGGAAAAGGCGGGTAAAAACTGGATCAGATTGGCCCAGGATCGGCAGGCATGGAGAATCAATGGAGAGGCCTATGTCCAGGAGTGGACAAATCAAGGCTGAGAAAGAAGAGAGAAAGAAGAGAATCCGGCACTGTATTTCTGAGATAAATCCAGATTTTATAAGTAACGCTATAAGACATGTTTCAAAACAAACTGAAATTTGTATAGAACGGGAGGGCAGACATACAGAAATGTAATAGTTCTTATATAAATAATTCTAGTAAATAGTTATAGCAAACTGATTTGTTAAAAGAATTCTTTATTATTAATATTAATTATTAATGCATCGCCTACTTGTAAACTATACTTTTGTTGAATAAAATGTTTCGAGCGATTAATATTTATTCTTTTTGATCCAATATTAATTAAGTAAAATTTCAAGGAAAGCTTCCTTATATTTTCTTTTTGTACATCTGTTTACTAACTTAAGAAAAATGAGAAACGTCGTTTTTGGCAAAACTGATGTAATCGATGTATAAAAGTTAATCTACGAGGGTTGATCAAAATTTTCAAGAAACTGGCAAAAAATAAAAATTGTATTAGACTGTCAAAATTTCGCACAGAGACTAAAAATGCCTAAGTAAACAACTTTTTCGAATAGAGTTTTTCGATATTTTAATAAATAAGGGCATTTTTGAACCTATTTTACTAAAAATGTCAAATTTGACAGGTAACACAAGTCGTGCAGCTGCTTCAGTATACGTAATTTTTGGTTTTTAGGTAAGCAAAAACTAACTGCTATTTTTTCAATTTTTACCTATACCTAATAATAAAAAAAAATCCCATTTGATGCAGACTTTCTTGCGGACACTGTATAGCTTCGCTGATAACAGCGCACTTGTTTCGTCTTTTACTTTAGATGCTCGAACCTCGACTGCCAATGCACATCCCTTTAGGCGGCAAGGAGTCTCACATCTCAACAAAAACCTGGAAGAAATTCTGTCTTGAGGTGACAGTAACTAAGTCGAATTTAATGCTGAAAAACCCAGGCGGCTGTTTTTTTAAAAAAGTTAATGTTGAAGAATCAGATATAGTTATGGCGGGACACTTGATTTTCTTGGCTTCATCAATTCATTTATTGGGTGTTAATTTGGATAGTCATATGTCTTGGCATAGTCACGTTACGGCCTTTGCTAAGGCAGCTTCCCAGAAGCTTAGAATGCTTTTCCGAACTAAGAACCTCTATACACCAAAACTACTTCTGAATATCTGTAAAGCCCAAATTGGACCATCGCTGGAGTATTGTTCGCATATTTGAGGCTCTGCTCCTAAACATACGCTTGATCAGTGACCATGATCCGACAAACAACCTGGAAAGCCTTGAACATCGAAGGCAGGTTGGCGTCTGTAGTCTACTTTACAAACATTTTCATGGCAAGTGCTCAACTGAGGTTGCCCGTTTGATTCCACCAAGAGCCACTGTAGCCCATCCGTATGTGTTTCAGCTGTGTCTCACGCACGACACAGTTTAAAAATTCTTTAATCTTGAGAACGTTGGAACGACCTCGCCGAGACCGTGTTCCCAACGAGTAAAGTCTCCAACGATTCAAGACTAACGTGAATGATTTCATGCGCACACGCACCGCTCGCAGAGCAACATAAAGAATTAATCCTGCAGTGTTCTATCTTATCAGAAAAAAAAATTTTTGATTTGGAATGTTAAACTTTACAATAATTATTGATCCATATTTTTCCATGAAACACCTAACGAGCAGAGATATCTCAAGTTCTTGCAAAAAAGGCGGAGCTCCCACTTATTACCAAGATAAAATTTGGGAATATTTTAACAACCATTATCCACAAAATTGGATCAGACGAGGTGGGTTCATTCACTGGCCTCCCTGTCCGTGTGATCTGACTCCCCTACATTTTTCTTGGGGGGGGGGGGGGGGGGGGGGTTATGTTAAGGATCGTGGTTACGTAAATCCCAACAACAGTGTTGCCGGTGACAGGGAAATTTGTAATCAGTGGGGAAAAAGGGAAAATTTCTATAATTAATGGCATTTTTAAACTTCTTTGATTTTGTGATATTCATAAAAAAAATATATTAAGCAATCACTTAAGAAAAGTATTAGGAAGCCATTTACCCTTGGCAAAATCTCTATCTATTCTAAGCTCGAGTTACAATTAGCAGCTCAGAATCTCATAATAATAAATTTACTATAAACCTTACTCCAAAAATATAAACAGAGAGAAACTCGGTAAATCCCTAGAGCTCGGCTCGCTGGTATTTTACAGGGAATCACACAACGGGAATTATCGTATTACGACTATATATATACGTGTAATATCTTTTTGCGTATTATTCTGACAATTTATTTATGTTTACAACGTTTTCGTATACAGAAGGTACGTGAATATCTATTGACTATTTCAATCATCTGAAAATAAAACGAATAAAGTAGCTTATAATTGCAAAATATCGCATGTGTACCTACTTACAGATTACCGAATGTGACCTAATCACCTACTAATGTATCCATCCAAGCAGAATTTATCGTTATCTATTTCTGAGGATGAACCTGAGCCTGAGCTAGCTAGCACCGATTATATAGAAACGAAAAAAGAAGTATGCACAAAATTACAATCCATAGTGGAAAGAGGACGCCAAATTTAAAGGTTGGCTGACAAGAAGCATTGTTATTGCAAAGCATGCAATAAAAACTTTCTATGTGATAAGTCCGAAATTAAAAAACACGCGCAGGAAAAAAACATCTTTCGAATGTAAGGGGTATTGCTCGCCGGCAAACCCTAATTGAGATGCTGACATTACAGCTGAGAACCACTATGTAACAAAAAGTCAAGAAAGCCGAAATTAGATTAGCAGTTTTTGCAGTAGAACACAATATTTCTTTTATTACTTTAGACCATTTTACCAAATTAAATCAAGAAATTTATTCTGACTCTGAAATAGCTAAGAATGTTACTTGTGGAAGAACTAAGCAGTAGCGCAACCAGAAAATAAGTTCGGGAGGGATTGAAAAAGAACAATAAAAAACACAATAGAAAATCACAAAAGCAACCAGACTCGAGTTATGTAACCAAAAAAACTCTATCTCTTTTTTCTTTTGTTTAGATTACATTTACGTATAAATACGCTCTTAGCTCATGTGGTTAAGTCACTGTATCACCGCACCGCATTGTATCATTGTATCAATCAATGTATAAGTTGTAACTTGATATTTTAAATAAAAATTGTGTTTTAAAACAAAGTGTTAAGTGTGAATAACTTAACTGGCGCAGTCGGTAGGATCCTTGAAGACCAGAAAAAGCAAGTTTGGAAGCTGCAACTTCGCAAACCTCCTGAAGCAAGTTACCTGGCCGTTTGTGTCAACCATTCATCAAGGAGATCCACCTTCCAATCACCACTGTATCCTGGCAGGAAGCATCACATCTACGCTCTATAAGTGATTTTCCTTTTCAACCCCTATTATTATTTTGTGAAATTGGCATATGTTTATTTTTATTTTTATTTTTACATTTTATTTTTTAACTTCAAGTTAGTTTACTTATTATTCTATTTTATAATAAGACCTATGTCCGTACCCGACATAAAGCTAAATTTCTAGGAACAAGATATCCAAACTTTAACTGATCTATGAATCCAAATTTAGAAAACAAAATGTCTACTATTCAAGCAGCAAAAGAAATTGCACATACTTTACGTCCATTTTCAGGAAGATCTGAGCATTTAGAATCTTTCATTAATTCAATCGATAAATTTCTTAATAGGTACCATACCAATACATCAGATGAGTCTCTCCAAGAATTTGTAATAGCTACCATTCAATCTAAAGTAATCGACGAAGTAGGCGATCATTTACTTCGCCACCACGAACTAACTACCTGGCCTTTAATAAAAATTGAACTCAGACAAAAATGTCACACCTTGTCACAAGAACTTAACTTCTAAACAAGAAATAAAAACGAATCTGTTGTAGATTTTCTAGACAGGCTAAAAGTTCTCAAAAATAGAATTGCCATTCAAATTAATTCTGAAAATTTAGTTCAATCTACAAAAACAGCTTTGATAGAACAAACCGAACAAACTGCTATTACTGTTTTACTTGCTAATGTCAATAGTGAACTTCGCACCATTCTTTTAAATAACGAAACAAAAGATTTAGATGATACTTATAATCTTATATTAAATTATTCCATTATCGAACAACGAATTAATTCTAGAGCTCAATCAATCAGAAATAATTTTAACACACAAACACATCCCATACAAAACATGCTCGTATACGAAAAAGTAACATTTATGAAAGTTGTTCAGTAAGTCATTCCCCACATTTCTACCTGCATGAATTTTTTCTGTCATTTCTGGTTTGGTTGCCATAGAGACTAACTTACTTTCTTAAATGGAACACTCTGCATATGATTGCATATTTGAATTCTACTCGGAAAACTATTAATTTTTTGTATTTGAAATTTTCTCTGCACGCGTTTCGGAGATAATGACAGCTCAAAAATTAAAAACTTCCTAATTATAATTATTCCTACCTAATACCCACCAATTGAGTCAAGGTGTTTTCATGACGGCGACCAAAGAGGTGTCAATTTTAAGTTCCTGTTTAATTTTCTGTTGTCTGATTTCTAATTTGTTTACACTACGGTTCATTCGAATGAGAAACAACGAGTTGAAATTTTAATAATGAGCGGTTACGGAAATATGAAAAGATCGCAAGATCAGGTTAGACTTTTTAACTTTTTAATGAATTATATCCAAATAGGTCTCCAATAAATTAGTCAACAGTATGTCGAGTGGTAAAGAAATTTCGAAAAACAGGCAGTGTTAGAGAAGCCGCTAGATTAGGTTGACTTAAAACAGCAACCGGAGGAGACAAAGCTTTGGATATCATGCTCTCAATACATGAAAATCCAACACAATCATCCAGGGCAATGGCACTGGATTTTAATGTGTTTCATGAGTCAGTGAAAATTTTATTTAAGAAAGAGAAGTTGCATCCCTACAAGATAAAGTTGGTGCTCGAGTTAAACGAGGACGATTTTGATAGAAGAGCTGAATTTTGTGAGCTGATGATGGAAAGAGGCAATAACGATAATAACTTTGCAACAAATATAATTTTCTCGGATGAAGCTACTTTCCATTTAAATGGCATTGTTAGTAGACACAATTATCGTTATTGGTCTGCTGAGAATACTCACTGGTTCCAGGGTGGGCATAGTTGGTAGACATATTGTGGGACCTTTTTTCATAGATGGTAGTTTGAATGGCGAAATATATCTGGACCTCCTCAGGAATCACATAATTCCTTCTTGCAGAATGGTTTTGCCGGGTGTAAATAGTAGCATAAACGAACAGGTAAGGTTCCAGCAAGATGAAGCACCTGCGCATTATGCGGCAAATGTTAGGCAATACCATAGACAATACATAAACGAACAATTTCCAGGACGTTGGATAGGCAGAAGGGGTGCTATTCACTAGCCAACGCGATCCCCGGACTTTTGTGGGGGACACTTAAGAAAAAGGTCTACGTTAACCGTCCAAATGACTTAGAATCTTTAAAAGTCAGAAATAGTTCTTGGGCCATTCCAGAAGACTTCTTTCTAAACGTAGTAGATGGGTTCACGGATCGACTGGCGCTCTGTCATTTTGAACACCTGATCCACTGAAAAGGTTTCACGTGTTTATTATTCCGATGTTAAGTTGTTCAATTTTCTAGGCTATTTATTTTGCTATTACAAAATGTGTTTGTGTTGTGTGTAATTTGAAATACCTACCAAAAAATCCAGAGTTTCCCCAGTAGAATTCAAATATGCAATCATATGCAGGGTGTTAAAAAAAGTAAGTTGGTCTCTATGGCGACCAAACCAGAAATAACAGAAAAAATTCATGCAGGTGGAAATGTGGGGAATATGTTACTGAACAGCTTTCATGAAGATCACTTTTTCGTATACGAGGTAATTCAATAGTTACAGGCATTATTCGCGACTTTTTTGCCACACTCTATACAGGGCGTACCGTTTAAATAAACGGAGATTTTTTAGATTAAAGATATTGAAATTTGAAAATTTATTTTGAACGCCCTATAAAAATTGACAGAGATTTGTCATAATTATTTTGTGTTACCTTTAAATAACCGCCAAATCAAATAAGAATCTTTAATTTGGAAGCATAGTGAAGATATTCACAATTAAATCCACGACTGAAAACTGGCATTTTTATGAAAAAATTGAAATATTGGAAACACTTCAAGATTTGGAATATAATAAGTATCAGAATTTTATGCAGAATCCATAAATTCAAATTTAATTTAACTTTACTTTATCGTTGACTACAGTCGGTCTACTGTGAAAGATCTACCTTAATATACAGGGTGTTAGGTACACCCTGTACTTACAAAAAAAAATAAAAGCAAAGGTATAATAATATATTTCCACTATCGGAATATGTGTTAAGCCAAACTGCTGACTAAACATAAAGACAAGACCTGAAAATAAAAAGCTCGGCTTGTATTAAAGTTTATTTTGTTATTTCTCTGTTCTCTACCCTTTCTCCTTAAGAATATATTTAATAGGTTGTGAGCCCAGGCTACTAACAATACAATGAAGGTTCCGGGAGTGTAAGTCTTTTTGTATGAACAAAAAAATAAATAGAACAAAAATCTGTTTCTCTGGTTTATTAAATCAGTGTAAATCTACACAATTGAATATGGATGGCAATTAAAATAGATGTAACCATGAAACAATTTAATGGTGAACGCTACATCAATAGATTGGATAAAACATCAAAATTTAAAGTTGATGAGGTCATTCAGTCGGAAAACTCCATTATAAGTAAAATGTCTAAAACTACTTTAAAAGTACAAAAAAAGACTGTGCAAATCGAAGCAGGTCAATATATTTCTAAGATAAATAAATCTGTCACCGAAACAGATAATAAACGCAACAATCCAAATTAAATAACCTACGCCGTATCCAGGAATCTGATATGACCGATATTATTAAAGAGACTGGTACAGTGAGTATTCACAAGGGTAACAAGACAATTATAGAAGGTATAGGTAAGCTACAAAATAATTGACTAACAATGACTTTTAAAATTTGAAAACCTTCAAATAATCAGGCGAATACTCTTTCTGAATAGAAATTAAATAAATATCAACTTTGGCATCCGCAGCATGGGCACATAGATAAACAAAAATTTTTACAATTTAGAAATATTGATTTTTAGACAACAATAAACATTTAAGTAAAAACTATCGCACGGAAAAGACCTGTGAACCTGTCTTTGCAAAAAGCAATTACATCTACCGTTTGCCAAAGCCAAAGATAAAACACACATAAATATACCATTATTTATTGTCCATTCAGATGTCTGAGGTCCAATGTCTCTCTCAGGGCCGCCGCTACCATGTGTGCAAAGTGTGCACCGCACACGGGCGGCCAAAAATAGGGGCGGCCAAAGCAGACCCCACTGATAAAAATTTATTAATTTATTAATTAAATTATTGACGTCACTGGACAAGGTCTTTTTAAATTTATAGAAAATAAACTAAAAGAATTAAATTTAAATATGAATAATTTGCGTGGAAAGGGTTACGATAATGGAGCAAATATGCGTGGTAAACACATTGGATTGCAAAAAAAAATCTTAGAGAAATATCCTCGACTATTTTTTATTCCCTGTTTTGCGCACAGTTTGAATTTGGTTGTGAATGATGCAGTAAAAATAAGTTTTGAGTCGGTGGAATTTTTTAATACTGTTCAGGAACTATACGTCTTTTTCTCTTCGTCAAATATTAGATGGAATGTTTTATTAAAGCACTTTCCAAAGTTGACATTAAAAGCATTGTCGGAAACGCGATGGGAAAGTCGGATCGATGCAATTATACCACTAAAAACTCAGATAGGTGAAGTATACGATGCTTTGGAAGAATTGGAAAATGATAACAAAAGGGATATGAACACTAGAACCATAGCAAAATCACTTAAAACTAAAATTTTTAAATTTAAATTCATGTGCTCTATTGTGATGTGGCAAGATATTTTAAGTAAAATAAATGTGGTTAGCAAAATCCTTCAGAGTCCAAAATTTGACATAAAATCTTCACTTGATGCACTTAATAATTTAAAAGATTATTTTATAACCAAACGTTCTGATGAACATTTTCAAATTTTTTTAAACGAATCGAGAGAGATATCTACAAAAGCTAACATTGAAGAAGCATTCCCCAGCTTACCTGCCCAACGAATTAGAAGAAAAAAAAGTCCTAGGGATGTTCTTAAATACATTTACGAAAATAATCTCCTATCAACATTTCCACACTTAACTATAATCGTACGTATATTCCTAACGCTACCGGTTACTGTAGCTACGGGTGAGCGGTCGTTCTCAAAACTTCAAATTATTAAAAACTATTTACGATCCTCCATGACGCAAAATAGACTTTCTGCTTTAGCTATGTTATCTATCGAACATGAAGTGTGTGCGACATTGGATACTAAAGACATTGTCAAAAAGTTTTCTGAAACGAAAGCCCGAAAAGTTCGTTTTTAATTACTTTTTATGTTATTTAGTTATATTTTATTTTAATGGACGTTTGTATTTAAATTTGGAGACTTACTAGTTTTGATTGTGTTGAATGTTGGATATTACTTTAAAATTTTGAGTAAGTATTTACCTATTTACTGATTACTATTGATACATATGTAAAAAAAAAACTATGCAACTTTTATACATTTCGTTTAATATTAGAATCTAGATGGGAAGGGGGGCGGCAAATATTGAGTTGCACACGGGCGGCCAACACCTTAGCGGCGGCCCTGGTCTCTCTCTACTAGTAATAATAAAAATTATTTTGTTATATTTATTAACAATCTTACTTATTACAGAGTCACTTATTCAATGAAATATAAATCTGAAGTATTTAAATTTCTACAAGATTTCGTTGCAAAAAGTAAGACACCCTTTAATTTAAAAATCTCAAATTTTTTATATTATAATAATGAAAGAGAATATTTTTCTAATGTATTTAAAGATTTTTGTGTTAAAAGGGGTAGGTATACGTTATCATTTAACCGTACCATATACGCTGCAACAAAATTCCGTAGCGGAGCGTGAACGGGTCAATAACAGAAAAGGCATGGGGCTGAATTGAATAAAAACTTTGTGGGGTGAAGCTGTCCTTTCAGCCACCTATTTAATAAATCTCGACACCTACAAAGCTCAACAATAAAATAAAACACCATTTGAACTGTGGTGCGGTAAAAATCTCAGAATAAATAGTCTAAACATTTTGGTTCAACAGCACAAGGTCAGAAAAGATAAATTTGACAAAAAATCAAATAACGGCATATTGGTTAGTCAGGTTATTAACCTAATGGTTATAAAATATGAAATACCTAGTAAAAAAAATCGTCCTATTACTTTATATAACGAACAAGAAGATAATATAAATACTTACATTCTGTGTGCAAAATCACTTCTTTATACAATCCCTCAATCATATAGTGAAATAAAAAACAGGGATGACAAAATTCAGTGGGAGCAAGCGATAAGTAGTGAAACAGATTCTATATGAATCAATTAAACTTGGCCAGTAGTTAATAAAGCCTTGAATAAAATTATAGTTTACAAATGGGTATTCCCGATAAAAGAAATGATACATATGGGAATATAAACAAATACAAAGCACGACTAGTAGCGCGGGCTGTTTATTTTATTATAATAAAACATTTAAAACCGCAGTTCGTATTTCTGCTTTTGGATTTCTAATATCTTTTGCAAATCAACAGAATTATTTATTGCATCATATCGATGTTAAAACTAATGCTCAGAATTTTTGAAATTTAAGTATTTCAATGCTCACTTTATTTTTATTATTCAAATATTCGAATTATTCAATTTAATATTTCACTCAATTTAAATTATTCAATATTTGAATATCATCTACGAGTATTCAAATATTCGATTTCGAATATTCAAATATTGCAATATTTGAACACTCGTAGATGATATTGGAAAATCGAATAATTTAATTACTTTATTTTTGATACCTTTAGTTTGGATGTAAGCTTTATCTTCTACGTGTAAGACCCATTTAAATTATTTAATACGTCCTTATTATTTTAAGTCGATAGTAGAAATTGGATGGAAACATGTTAAAGTCGTATTTATATTACTTTAGAGTCACGATAAAGATTAGGCATCATTGATGCTGATTGTCAACTCAACACAAATCAATGGAGAACTGTTGAGTTTACTTTTGTTTACAAAATGACAAAATGAGAAAGAATAACATATTTTGTTAGGCAAAGCAAAGCTTTAGGCTTTAGTTAAGTTTTGCAAGTCTGTGAATGTGTATTATGTACCGTGTGTCGAAAGTGTAGTTTATTCTGAAAATAGGTGAGTTTCACTGAGCATAACTATTTCAACTTTATATTATTTCTGTTACATGTCATATTGTTAATTGTTGATAATTTCTTGAATTGCTTGTTTTGCCTGTGATAAGCGATTTTGTTTGTTAATATCTGGAGCAGGTACTGTGTCCACTAGTTGGTTGTTGGTTGGTATCATTGCACGTCTCAGAGGGTATTATCAAAGGTTCTGTATTGGAGCGGACCCTCGCGTTTTGGCCTCCATTGCACAACTCAGTACAGAGCGGCTTATGTTTTGCGGTCATGACCAAGTTAAAGATATATACCGTATGGATTTACGGTTGAGCCGTGGCAAGGGTTCAGTACGTGTACGGGAGCGGACCTTCGCGTTTTGGCGTCCATTGCACCACTCCGTACGTGAGAGATTATATAACTGTTATTCAAGTAAAATAATAGTCATGCATACAAGAGTTTTTGGTAAAAGATAAAAAGAGACAAAGTGTTGATTTATTATTCATAATGTGTGAAGTTGAATTAGGGCATGCTCATATTGTTTATTTACTTACAGGAAGACATCAAATTCCTGACCGGTTCCATCAAGAACATGAGTATAGCCTTCCACGTGTTTTGTCAGCAATTATGAATGTTTGAGAAAAAGGTTAATTGATTTAAATCTAATTTTAATTATCCAAAGAGAAAAAATATATCTGACAAATAAACGCTCAGCGCCTCTGACATTTAAATTAATTAATTTAAATTTTATCGATGCTACATACGTATTAAAAAAAATTGAAACTTTTAGTACCTATAGGCACTATACAGGTTAAGTCGAGAGGAACGGACCAAACTCCGGGAGTGTGCTACACACGTGAAAACAATGTGAAAATAAGATATTAAAGTACTTACCAGTTTTATAAAGCTCATTTTAGCGCACGCGTTTTGTATTGGACAAGTGCGCTAATAGCTTTATAAAACGAGTGATTTATAGTATTTTTTTCTATTTTGGCATTTTTTTTAATAAATAAATCCATATTTAAAAAGAAAAGCTAGGATTAATGCAACCAAACATATACGATGGTAAAATAAAACATTTGATGAATATCATACCAACCTTAGAAAACTGTTTCATAAAAATTTCATTACGATACCGAAAACGATATCGGAACAGCTTTTTTATAAAACCAAAATAAAAAGAAAACCCATTATGCTCTTATCCGATTTTCATTTGTTCTCAAGTTATAGCGGCATTAAATGTTTTTTTTTTTTCTTTTTGGGAATTATAAAGTCTTTATTATGGGTTTCGATTGGGTTGCATAAGCAATCATTTTAAACACGCATTTTTTATTTTCTTCCGGTTGGTAACAACACAACATAACTGTTTTTGAAATTTCATGGCACACCTACTTTTTGTTTTAAGAAATATTTCGGTAGTGGTAAACCTAAATTATCTGTTGTACACCTATGGATGGAACTATCTTTAGAAGTGAGACATATTTTACAAAATATTTCAATTAGAGAAATTAAATAAATTATTTAAATTGAAATGTTGTTTTACTGGTTGTATAATACAAAATATACGTAGGTATATCTTTACTAGGATCACGCTCACGCTGCTTCACATACATCCACAAACAACATCACCTAGAAAATATGCGACTGTGGTTTGCGTATATTTATTTATTTCAAGCACTAAACACTATAATATTGTACTATTAAAATAATAGTGAGACAGAAGTTAAATAATGCTTATTTAGTTTATTTAGTTACAATTGAAAAAACTGTAGTATTTTCCCCAATTTTGTTTCTCTAAAGAAACAGACTTGGGAAGAGATGAGTGTGATGAACTGTTGAATCTTCGGTGACGTTAATGGTTATCCCTGGAATATTTTGGGTAGACACAAATTTTGTGTGAGACCTTGCTAATTTCTAATCGATCTAGTCGTTCCACTTGACGTTACAGATGCTGTAGCTGTGATATTTTGGGATGTACGTGATAAGCAAGGTGGAGATACGCGGTGTGAAGATTATGTGGACAAAATATTTGCAACTTCAACCTTGCTTTTCACCGCAAATTGATATTAAAACATGAAATTTATGAGAAGTTCTGTTAGCGACAAGGCATATTTATTAAAGGATGTTACTTTAAAATATCTTTCCAGTGGCGTCGCACGGGGTGGAGCCTAAAGTAAATATTACTATTATTTTTTTTTAATTTGCGGGGCTTCATACTTTTAATGTAATTCTTTAAAAATTTAAAATTTTTTGTTAATAAAACCTTCTATTATTGTAATTTGAGAGAATGTAACGTTTTCAAGTTAAACAGATTTTTAGATTACCTTGTTTTTTAAATATTTATTTTCATAGAGATTTTAAGAAACTTTTAAAATAAAACAAAAAAGAATAACCTTCGGCCACTGCTGAAGACTTCCAGCTACCATGCTTCTTAATAGTGTTCAACTCACCCCCACTATTGGCTAAGTGTGGAACACAGCACCGTCTAGAACAATGGCCTGTAAATAATTTGCTATTTGGTAATTATAAGTAAGAAGCAATAACAAAAGGAGCTTTGCCAATTGCGTTAAGACCAATATAATGCAGTGTCCATTTTTATAAGTTAAGAAAAATCAGCGACTTGTCACGTGATTTGGTCTGAGACTAAAATATCATTTGTGTCCAGTCACTATTTGTAATTATAAACTGCCTGGTTATATAATTTTTAGTTTTGGGCATATGTACAATGATTATGTCGTCTCTAAATTCAATATCATCTACTGACATATTTGTAATTTCTTCTCTGCGGTAAGCAGCATTGTAGCCCATTAGAATAACCTAAAATTTATATTCAAGATCAACTAAATTTATTATGGGTAAGTTTTTTTTGTCGATACCTATTGTATTTTTGATCAGGTAAGGGCTGTGTACACTTTTTGAAAAAAGAAGGAAGGAAAGTCGTTTTTTTGTGTATTAAGTGTATAATCTTGAAATTATTTTTAAATTTGCAGAGCGCTTTCGGCCTTAGGCCATCTTCAGTGCTTCTTTCTCAGGAAACAGGAAACTTCATTGACACAATTAAATAAGTGGGCCATCATCAGCACAATGTAAAAACTAATTAGTAAAAACAAATAACATGTAAAATTGAGTCGAAATTTGATGGTTATCTCTCAGATGACCATCAAATTTCGACTCAAGAACACGTTCCACGTGTAGTAAAATTTAATTATGAAAAAGAAAATAAAAAACGATGGTTAATTAACTAAATTTAAAAGTGGTTCGTCCCAGTAGTTCTTTTATTGCAAAAATTAACAACACACTAAAAAACTTATAATAAATAACTAAGTAATACTGTTTATTTCTTAATAATGTAAAAAACAAAAAAAAAAAACAGTAATGCAAGAATTGTTGAAAATACTCGCGGCGAACGTCTTGGCAACATCCTAATCTTAAACAGAAATTTCTTCTACCGTTACTGATCATTTCAGTCGTGACCGATCTATTCGCAAGCGTTATTCGTCTTCTTAAGTCAGCTAAGTCGAGGTGTTTAGTTTTGGATACAATATTTTTGACATAACCCCATAAGAAGAAGTCTAATGGCGTCAGATTAGGGGATCGTGCTGGCCATTCTATCTATCCACGCCTCCCTATCCACCGATTTGGAAATACTTGAGGTACTGCCGGACATTGATTTGGTAATGGGCCGGTGCTCTATCTTGCTGAAACCATATAATATTCGCTGGAAGTTGTGGGTTTGCTTGATCAGGATATAAGTTTGTCAAAGTTGGCAAGACATTATTTTGAAGCAGTGCTAAATAATTATCGCCATTTAAATTGCAATTAATGAAAAAGAAACCTATGATATGATCTCCAACAATTCCTGCCCAAAGATTAAGTGTAAAGGTGCACTCATCAGAAAACAAAACATGTTCTAATTGGATCACATTGTTATCTAACATTGCCATCATTTGTTCACAAAAATACGTTCTCCTATCGAAATCGTCTTCCATGAGCTCATGATTAGGTATCATTTTATAGGGATATATACATTTTATTTTCTTGTAATGTTCGAATAATCGATGAATGGCAAACATCGAACATTGGGGCTGTTTTTCCACTAGAAGTATGTGGATTTTCCTGAAACTCAAGCATAATATCTAATTTGGTATCATCACTTATTGCATTGGCTGCTACTTTTTTTATCTGCTTTACATGTCCAAGCTGGCGAAACTGCTTTTCTATTTTACTAATTGTCCCTTGAGTTATAGGCGGCAAATTTGGAAATTTTTCATGAAATAAGCGAGCAACTTCCATTTGTGTCCGTGTTTTATCTCCATAACTAATCATCTGTAGAATTGTTATTTTGTGCATTTCTGTTAAATAAACCATTTTTTTGATATGCAGTTAACAAAATTCAAACGACTATAATACTGACAACTACTGTCATGCAGACAGACAACAATTTGCTTTGCTAAGGTCAGGCGTTTTAAACAAAAGTAAACAAAACTATTTATGCCTTTTTTTTATTTCATATCAGTAAAAACATTTTAACATCAATTTTCAACATCTCCTTCATTAATGTTTTTTTTTGGTTTTTTACATTATCAAGAAATAAACAGTATTACTTATTAGTTTTTTAGAGTGTTGTTAGTTTTTGCAATAAATCTAAAAACACTTCATAGTTCCGAAACAGTTGAAGATAGGTATAGGATGTTGTACATGAAATATGTGTAAAATTTTCTGAAGAATCCAAAAATTGAATATTATACAGGGTGTTGCATTTAAAATAAGAAAGTTAGTATTGGCCACTGTTACATGACACACCCTGTATAAAAAAATTTTACTAAAAAAAAATGCGCAACTAGAAATACCAATCGACGTGTCCGAGCGTTTTTTCGGACACGCCCCCATGTATTTATTATCTAATTTATTCCATTTGGCTAATACACACTATATAGAATATTAACCAACACTTGGACGAAAAAATTCCAGGGCGTTGGATGCGTTGGATTGGTCGCGCTAGTCCTATTAATTGGCCTTCAAGATCTCCAGAACTCGCAGCATTAGACTATTGTTTATGGAACTGGTTTAAAAATGAAGCGTATAAAGCAAAAGTGGACACTCGCGATGCACTATATTGACGTATTAGAAATACTGCAGCCAATATTAAAGAAGAAAGACCTGAAGCAATTAGGAGGACAACAGGCACTCTTCGTAGCCGAAGCAAGAAATGTTTAAAGGTCAATGGCGGTATTTTTGAACATTCATTAAAAGGACGCTATGATTAAGAAAATATTAATGTATGAAATTTTGTTTATTTGTTATAACGCTATAACTCGAAAACAAATACAACGTGAATAGTTGTAAAACTGTTAGTACTCCTTTACCTAGTTTAAATTATATTGATTTGAACTCAGATGAAAATATGAATGTACCATGCCGAGATTTAACTGGTTGCTTAATGTATGTAATGCAATGCACACGGTCAGATTTATGCACATCTATAAATTTACTCAGTAGGCATCAAAATAAAAATAATAAAGAAGCATGTTGGCCTCTATTACAATTTTTTACATCTAATCTCCTTCATTGCTTAAATTAGCATCTTGTTCGTGATTATCTTCTGTCGAATCCATTGGCTGCACAAGGTACACTTTATAACCATGTATTGTTGAACCACGTCGTCCCCTCTTATAATTTGTTTTAGTTTGTTTATTTAGTTACATCCTAAAAAACATAATTCTTAATTACTTGGCTGCTGAAGATGACTTTTGACTAAAGTCGAAACTAGTACAACCTAATGTGAAAATAAATTTTGTACACTCTTTAACCCTTATTTCACCCTAAAAGGACAAATATATTTTATTTTGGTGGTATAGACAGACCTTGTTTTCGCTCTTAAATAATAAAAGGCTACGAGAGTGTCTTAGCGCATTTTAAGATATATAAAAGGTTCTCTCGAACTAAAGTTGGTTTATAACAGAAATGAAAACTATACTCATATATTGGTTAGCTGTGTAGACTCTGATTGGGGTAATAATGAGACAGTCCGTAGAGGTACAACGGGGTATATTTTTAAATTGTATGAAAACTGTACTGTAAATATAGTAGTTTTGGTTAGACATCCGTCGAGTACGCTTTAGGACTTGTATTTTTCGATGTTTGAGCCTAAATAAATAAGTTGATTATTAAAATATATTACTGATATTTCCTTTTTTTGTGTTAAGCCTGTAAATTATTACTTTCACCAGCCTTGAATAAAGAATTTAGAGATAAAGTTGATGCTTTTAAGAGTAAGAAACGGTTAAAGAAACAAAAAATAAAGAGGATGATAGTGATTTGATTTCAAAGCAGAGCTCCGTAAAAGTTCTGAGGCATTCAATTATCTGACATTGTCAAAAACTCCACGAATGTGTTTTTCGCCAGCGTATGGGGTCAAGTAGATCCTAGTAATACAATAGAAGCATATGTTCATAATGTTTTATTGTCGGGTGTTTTAGATCAGGTTTTCTTAAATTTGAATGTGAACTGTGGCATAGCTAAAAGTGAACCAGAAACCTTACGAGACTCGTGCAGTACCTACTAGAAAAATTAATATTATATCTAATGTATTAGTAATTCCACCAAATGTGATTACCGCCAACCCCACTAATTTTGTTTTACATAAAAAAGAAGACGAAGTTCATTCTAATGAGGATATTACTGAGACATTTATTATTAACATTTTGCATAGTGTCGTTAAGTCAGCAACAGAAATTGTGGAAACAGAAACACATACAAAAAAAGAGAGCTTAGGAAGAGAAAAAAGTGCGTCAGTAGCCCTTTGGAAGGAAAGAAATAAAAAATAAGGGAGTACGTGAATGCGCACAACGTGAAAGGTTCTTGCAGCTGTAAAAAAAAATGCGCGCAGAACGTATAGGATATAACTACGTCAAAAAAACATTAATACTCAGTTTCTGTCACTAAGTAATGACCAGCAGAAGCTTTTTGCTGCGAGCTGTGTTAAAAAATCGGGAAAAAAGAGGCAAACAGTGGAATCTGGGAATAATTCCCGAAGAACCTGGAGTTTTAAATACACTTTGAAAAATGAAAATGGAGAAGATATTGAAGTATGTAAAATATACCTTCTGTCAACACTGGGCTATGAGCCTGAAGATGATAGGTTACTAAAAAATGTGCGCAGCATAGACCCAAACCTAATAGCACCAATGCAAGATGGAAGAACTCAGAAGCGGACAGTCCCAAGAAGATTTGACAGAAAAGATATCGTAGATCACATTAACTTATTTCGGCTCACTATCTCTCACTACCACAGAGAACATGCGCCAAATCGGCTGTATCTACCTAGCGATATTTCCATAACAATGATGTACAAGAATTTCCAGAAAACCACATTACCTTTCTTAAGAATTATATCGGAAGGAAATTGCAAATCTTAACATTTCCTTCACAAAATTCGGACACGAAGAGTGTTGGGAATGCGAGGCTTTTAACATACATAAAGATACGACCCACCACAATGTTGAGGATGGCGCCAACAATTCAGCATGTGAAGTCTGCAATAAATAGAAAAACCACAACTTAAAGGCGATATCTGCACGACGAGAGTACCGAAAGGACGCTGAACGCATCCCGAGTGATGAAAATCTTATTGTATCTGGACATTTACAAAAGGTATAAATGCTATGCTGCTTTAACCAAATTATATGTAATTTTTTCTTGCAGGTCATTATGCTTCCACCCATTGATATGTTCAAGGAAATTATTTTCACTCCGAGGATCATCGCATTTAACGAAAGTTTCGTTCCTTTAGGTAAGAATAAATTATATCCTTACGCAATAATTTGGCATGAAGCAATAAGCGGTCTGATGAAAGACGATATTGTATCAGCTTACCATGCATTCTTCTTAGCAAACAGAGACAGAAAAACATTTGTAATTTGTCTGGACAATTGTTCATCCAAAAATAAGAATTGGACCCTTTTTAGTTCCTTTTTGTATATCGTTAATTCGTCACAAGTAGGGGAGATGTGTCTCAGATGGCATACTGAATGTGACGGCATAGTTGCCATTATTCCTTTACTATTGTAAATTAAGCGCTCTGTGTTACTCTATAGTAGTCTATAGAGTTCCGAATGCGCGCGAATGGCAACCCTGTTGAGACGATAATAATAATAAATAATAAATAAATATTTATTTCATCAAACAATAATAATAATAGATACAATACAATTTTATCGATTAATACAATAAAATTAACAATATATTACATTCCATATAATCGGAGAGAAAAAAAAATAGGAGGAAATAAATATTAGAAAATTAATCTAGGTGTGTCTTGTATATGGTTTATGTAATCCATATAGAAATTACTAAGTTTATAATAAACTTGTCAGCATTTCTAATTGGATGACTTAATCTTAATAAACTAGTCAATCTGGGGAACAATAACAAAAAAATTAATAAAATAAAAAACAAAAGAAAATATATTCTTTTTCAATCCATTGCAGTAACAAAAAAAAACAAAAAAAAAAACAAAAAATGTGCACAAAGAGAGAAAAAGAAAGAAAACGCACATAGGTATACCACGTACATATATTCCATAATAAACAGAGAGAGAAGGATAAATTAATATGTTTCAAAATTGATATCATTTTTAATTAGCCATCCTGTTAATTTATACTTAAATGTTTTTCGTGTGGATTCGTTCTTTAGGACAAGAGGAAGTAAGTTGAAAATTCTCGGTGCCACATACTCGAAAGAACGTTGTCCTACAGTTTGGTTACTTCTAGGAGTAAAGACTCCTAAATTTAGTTTTGTTCTTGTGTCATGTCCGTGTGTAGTTTTAATGAGGTAGTCATTTTGAGATTTTAACGAGTAAAGGAGGGCAGCTTTGAAGTATAGCTTTCTTGTTTTTAAAATTTTTGATGTTTTAAATACACTACGCCCATTAATTATCGAATATTCAAAAAGGCACGCTCAAATTAATAAGCTGTTATTTTGTTAATATTAAACCAATTTTGATTTTTTTTTCTTAAATGATAGATAAAAGATTCTAGAGTTTAAGTCAGACTAGTTTACGTGCTGATACGTCTTATTGTACGGGGTAGCGCATAAAATCTAGATGCATGTAAATTTCCTAAAATTTAAAACTGACATATCTTACATAAAAATTGAATTTTATTTATTTTTTAAACTAAACCAATTAGACATCTATCTGCGTTAGAGACTGGCCAAAAAATTTCGCCATGCCACTAGAGGCAAAGAAAAAATTACCATTTCTTCCGAATAAATTATGTTGCTGATAAAATGTTTGGTAAACAATCAATGCGTCATTTTATATCTTTTGGCTTTTGCTAAATTTAGAATAAAAAACATGTCAACAAATTAAGTCTATAATACAGAGTGCCACGCAAATATCTATCCATTTAATTCATTTACTTGCTGCATTTTATTTGCTTAAATATTTAATTCAGACGGTTAGATGAATAGCTATGCTAGATCTCGCCGTCATTAAAATATTTATACTGATGTTATTTGTCGTCATTTAATAAATACTTTATTTATTTATTTACAGAAAATTAAAAATACAAAAATAACGATAGAAATACAAATTTTTTAGTATCGGGTATTGCCTCCACGAGCATTGAGCACTTCTTGACACCGTCGTGGCATGCTTAAAATTAGATTTCTTATAAAATCTTGGTCAATATTCTGCCATATTCGATGCAGCGCTTGTTTTAATTGTAGAAGAGTTTGCGGCGGGTTAACTTCCGCACGGACTTGCCTCTTCATACGGTCCCACACATGCTCAATGGGGTTTAGGTCCGGGCTTCGAGCTGGCCAATTCATTACAGAAATTCCAGTGTCAGCTAAATACTCCTGGACAATTCTGGCGGTATGGGGACGCGCGTTGTCATGCATAAAAATAAAATGTTCTCCAATTGCAGGAGCAAAAGGTATTACGTGTTCCTGCAGAATTTCTGTAATGTATCGGTCGGCCGTTAAACGTTCTATAAAGGTTAAGTCCGTTTTTTCCTCTAATGATATTCCCCCCCAAAGCATTACTGAGCCCCCTCCATAACTAATAGTATTTTTAAAATTACACTGTGCAAATCTTTCACCAGGCCTTCGAAACACTTTTTGACGCCTATCATTACTATACAGACAAAACCGGGACTCATCGCTAAATAGAACATTACCCCACTCACCTTCACCCCAAGCCACATGTTCCCTAGCATATCCTAAACGTGCTCGTCGATGTACTGGTTCCAATTTAGGGCCTTGCGCTGCCTCGTATGGCCTAAGCTGAACCTCTTTTAAGCGATTTCGGATCGTTTGCTTGCACACTCGCATAGGACCATATGTATTTGAAAACTGCGTCTGTAATTGAGTGCTGGTAATGAAACGTTGTCTTGTACACTGCAGACGAACAAACCTATCTTGGTTATAGGTGGTTTTTCTTGGTCGACCTTGTCCTTGCTTTCTTTGGTTGGAGCCAGTTTCTCGATATCTTCTTAAAATTTTGGATATTGTTCCCTGAGTTTTGGCTAAAATTCTAGCAATATCTGCTTGAGAAAGACCCTGTTCATACAACCCCCTAGCATAAGAACATTGTTCTGGTGTTAAAAATCGATTAGCGTTCATAATTACTTAGTATGGTAAACTTTAACAACTTTTAATGTCAAACATACAGATATTATTTACTTACCATATCCTAGGTTACCTAATAATGAACTGGATATTCCTGTATCTGAATTTGTATTTGTATAAATTTTCTGTAAATGAATTAAATGGATAGATATTTGCGTGGCACTCTGTATTATAGACTTAATTTGTTGACATGTTTTTTATTCTAAATTTAGCAAAAGCCAAAAGATATAAAATGACGCATTGATTGTTTACCAAACATTTTATCAGCAACATAATTTATTCGGAAGAAATGGTAATTTTTTCTTTGCCTCTAGTGGCATGGCGAAACTTTTTGGCCAGTCTCTAACGCAGATAGATGTCTAATTGGTTTAGTTTAAAAAATAAATAAAATTCAATTTTTATGTAAGATATGTCAGTTTTAAATTTTAGGAAATTTACATGCATCTAGATTTTATGCGCTACCCCGTACAATAAGACGTATCAGCACGTACACTAGTCTGCCTTAAACTCTAGAATCTTATATCTATCATTTAAGAAAAAAAAATTCAAAATTGGTTCATTATTAACAAAATACCAGCTTATTAATTTGGGCGTGCATTTTTGAATATTCGATAATTAATGGGCGTAGTGTAGTAGTTCAGTTGGAAACTTTAGTGGAAGACCTAGAATTAATTTTATAATGCGCTTCTGAATTATTTCTAAAGGTTTTACAGTCGTAAAATGTGCACCACCCCAACCAATTACACCGTAAGCCAAGACGGACTGAACCAGTGAATAATAAAGCGCATAGAGTTGTTTATTGTTAAGGATCTCTTTAAGTTTCTTAAACATATAAATTAGAGAGCGCAGTTTTTTTGTTATGCTTTGTATATGTAAGTTCCACCGTAGGAATGGATCTATAAGAATACCTAAATATTTTACTGATTCAGTATTTAAAACCGTCCAATATAGATGTCTGTGGCTTAGATAAACGTTCATATATTTTTCTGTGGGTTGTCTATTCTTATAGTTACTAAAATAAATTATATTTGACTTTTTAAAGTTAATCGAGAGTAAATTTTGGTCGAGCCATTGAACAATTTTTTTCGTATCTTGATCGATGATCTGTTTAACCTCATCCCATGTATTTCCAGTAGCGTATAGCACAGTGTCATCAGCATATGAGAGTATAAAGCTTTGAATATCTAAATTTAAAATATTATTAACATAGACATTAAACAAAACAGGACCAAGGACTGTACCTTGTGGCACACCATAAGAGTTTGTTTTTTTTTCCACTAAGGGCGTCATTTATTCTTACCTGTTGCTTTCTATCAGCTAAATAACTTTCAAAAAGCTGCAATACAGACCCTCGAATTCCCGATCTTTCTAGCCTTTCTAGGAGCTTAGCGTGACAGACTGTATCAAAGGCTTTTTCTAGATCCATAAAGATGCCCGCACTGTGCTTTCCTAAATCCAGACTAGTATATATTTTACTCGTAAGCACAGCGATTGCATCGTTCGTGGACCTATTATTCCTGAATCCGAATTGCCTATCACTCAAGATGTTGTTATCTTCCAGAAAAACCACAAATCTTTTTTTGAGTAATTTTTCGAAGACCTTGGACACATTGGACAGTAAGCTTATTGGTCTGTAGTTAATGGCTTCATTTTTTGTACCTGACTTAAATATTGGTGTAATAATAGCCTCTTTAAAGTGAGAAGGACATTCAGCTTTTTCAAATATTAAATTAATTATATATGCTAATGGTGTTCTAATATATTCTGTAATTGATTTTAAAGTTTTAGTGGTAATTTGGTCATGTCCAGGAGCACTATTATTTTTTAGATTTTTAATTGTTTCCTCTACTTCGATTTCTGTTACTGGAGTTAAAAACATACTCTTATTATTCCATGCAGCATTTTCTGTATACTTTATGTCGCAAGGTTGTTGACTATTTATGATATTTTCAGCTAGTTTTGCGCCCACCGTGGAATAGTGGTTATTAAACGTCTCGGCAATTAACGAGTGTTCTTTAACTAATGTACCGTCTGTGCTCAAAATCTCCGAGATGGGGTCGGTATTTTTAGATGTATTTTTATTGACGTATTCGTTCATAGTTTGCCATATTTTTTTAGGATTAGATTTATGATTGTCTATTTTTTGGTTATAATACAATTGTTTAGTCTTTTTTATTAGGGAGTTTATTTTATTTCTGAGATTTTTATAGTCCACGTATTTGGTTAGGTCTCGGGTCCTTTTATATTGATTATACAAATTATCTCTTCGTTTTATGGAGTTAATTAGTCCCGTCGTGATCCAGCCCGTCTTTTTAATTTGATTATGTTTTACAGAATTTGTACATTTGTCAGTAAAAGCTTGTATAGTATTTATAAAATTAGTTGTTGCCGTGTTAACGTTATTTTGGTTGTATATATATTGCCAATTATGAGTTTTAAACTTTTCTCTCAGTTTTTCATAATTTATATATGATTTAATTTTGTAACTAGGTTTATTATTTCTTTTTAGGATATTTCTTCTAATTTTAAGAATCGTGGGATAGTGGTCACTTATTTTTGTGTGAAATATATATGGAGAAATATCAACGTCCTCAATGCATTTACTCTTATAAAAAATATGATCTATGCAGGACTTGGTGTTATTCTCAATTCTAGTATATTTATTTATTAACGACCTAAATCCTGCTTCGTATAGCACGTTAAGATAATATTCACTGTCTTCTAAATTTTGGAGAATATTTATATTGAAATCACCTATCAATATTTCTGTATCACTGTTTCCTGTACCCCTAAGATACGATTGTAATTCTGAGATAAAGAATTTATTATCAATAGCATGTATTTTATACATTGAGAGTACCGACATTTCCCTGCCATGGATAGAAAAAGAAATGCGTATACAGTCCATATTAGCTATCTTTAAGTGACTTATTTTGCTATTTAATATGTTTTTCCTAATATATACCATTACTCCGTCATTCTGATTAATTGCACCATTATTATAAACATTAACATAATTATCCAAATAAAAGAGATCCGGGTTACTAAGTTGCCAGGTTTCTGTTAATATTATTACACTAAATTTTTCCTGTATTTCCTGTAGAACAATCTTTAAATGATCAAAATTTTTCCCTAAGCTTCTAATATTGGAGTGAAAAATTGAGATGTTTTCACTTTTACCAGCAAAAATTTTATTGAGATGGCCTATTGTTTTTATCTCTTTCGTCTCTATTTCATTGAAGTTAAAATTATCTATATAATCCTTCATAATTTATTTAGGCCCTAACAAACAAAAGTAACTTAGCGATAGTAATCAAACACAATATAAAAAAGAAGAAGAAAAAAAAACTATGGTTGAAAAGAGAAAGAAAAGGAGTATAAAAAAAGGAGGAGGTACTGTCAAGCTGATTATATTATTATTTCACTGATAACAAAAATAGAAAGTTTTACTTCTTTTTCTTTTGACTACGCGTTTTTGGACTTGGAGTTTTGTTTTTTCGTTTCCGTCTTGGTTTTGGTACCGTGTTGGTCTCGACTTGATCGATGTTGTGGTTTGTTTCGTTTGCCTCTTTCCTTTCTTCGTCTGAACTACTGTCGTCTTCACTTCCAGATATTGTTTCTTCACTGGATTGGCCGCCTTCTTGTCTCTCAAGTTGTTTTAGAGTGTACAGCGTATTATCTATTTCTAGCTGGCTACCCTTAATCTTTGCATTCTGTCCGTTAGCTTTTGCTTTTTTTAGATAACCCCTCAATTTATAAGATATAAGTCACATTCGTTTTTTGGGCAGTAAGTTGTCTAACGTTCAACAAGTGTGACGAATATATACGAAATAATTGCTTTGACTTTTAAAATCACATTGTTATTTGGAAAGTGGGATACTTATGGTAAGTTTGAAATTTTTATAATATTTGTTTATTTTCTAGCTATCTATACGGCTCTACATTAAACCGACAAAAGTTTTGTTTATAAAAGTTAGGTGATGAAAATCTTTGTGTCTTAATTTTGGCTGAGATGGCATACCATGCGTCCGGCTAAGGCGGCGTGGTATGTCATCTCACCCCATGCGATTAAAAATGTCGTTCCAATTGGATTCTTTTTTTTTAGTAATGGGCCGGTACAAAAGAACATCGAACAGACAAAATTGGACCGAGCAAAATATGCAGCAAGCTATTGATGCTGTATTAAAGAAGAGAATGGGTTGGCTATTGGCTTCTAAAACATATGATGTCCCCTTCACAACGTTGAGGCGTCGTGCAGGACGTCCTCAGGGTTGTAAGAGAGGTTACTTGGGGGGTCACAAAGTTACTTTTTCTGCGGATTTGGAGACTGAGATAGTAGAGCATATTAAAGCGTTGAAGACTAGATTTTTGGTTTAAGTACAATGCATTTACGCAAGCTTGGTTATCAAGTGGCAGAAGAAAGAAATATTAAACATAGATTTTCAAAGGAAAAACAACTTGTTAGTTGGGATTGGCTAAAAGGATTTACACAACGCTACCCCTCAATCAGTCTAAGAACCCCAGAATCCACTTCTGCAGCTAGGGCCCGCTTGTATAATAAGCAACAAATAGAAAAACTATTTTTACCGTTTGTTAGAAGTTTTTAATCAACATGCATTTAAACCAGCAGATATTTGGAATGTTGACGAATCGGGCTTGTCTACAGTTCCTTCCAAAAATGTTAAAATCTTCGCAACTAAAGGACAAAAACAAGTCGAAGTACTCAGTAGTGCTGTAAGAGGCTAACACTTAACGGTTGTATGTTGCATGAATGCCGTTGAAACGTTCGTACCACCGACATTAATATTTCCGCGTAAGAATATGAAGAACGAATTAATGGACCATGCACCACCTGGATCAATTGGATTGACTCAAAAGAAAGGATGGATGAATAACGAAGTTTTTTTAAAATGGCTCCAACATTTCGTCGAGTTTGTGAAACCAACCGTAGACCAAAAGGTATTATTGTTGGTAGACGGTCACTTCAGTCACAAAAGTCTACAGGTTATAACTTTCGCGAAAGAAAATGGTATAGTGTTGTTTTGTTTCCCACCTCACTGCACTCATAGAGTGCAGCCCCTGGATGTCAGCTTTTATTCACCCCTTCGTTCATTCTATAATCAAGGGTTGGCCACCTGGCTAAAGAACCATCCAACTCGAACTGTTAGCCAATTTTAAGTTGCCGAAATTTTCAACGCGGCTTATATGAAGGCAGCCACTGGAAGGAATGCAACAAGCGACTTTATTTCAACAGGCATTTGCCCGGTTAATCCGCATATTTTTCCCGAATGGATGTTCTCTCCCGCAGATGTTACTGATATACCAGTAGGCAACGATAACCAAAACGAACTCCCTAAACTCTCATAACAATAACAATGACTACAATAAATCTAATACTTACGTTTACCAAACTGCTGACGTTGGTCATATTTCTGTAGCCGACATATCTCCAATTTCCTCTGATTTACAAGTAAAACGGAGTAACAGGCGAAAAGGAAAATATGGAGTTATTAATACAACCCCAGAAATCTATTTAGCAAAACAAATGGTAGCTGAAAAGGAAGCACAAATATTGAGGAAGTCTGCCCGCGCTGTAAAGAAACGTTTGATAATATCTGACGACGAGTCTGAAGAGAAAGATTTGCACATTGAGACTAATGATGAAGATGATGCAGCATGTTTATATTGTAACGAATTATTTTCATCTTCCCGTTCCCGAGAAAATTGGATCAGGTGCCAAACTTATTACAAAACCTATAGCAATATACAAAGATAATAACGATTTTATTGCCATAGCCAGCGATCCTGTTTTTCATAAACGATCAAAACATATTGATCTTAAATATTATTTTACAATAGAGCAAATTGAATAAAATGTAATAATTTTAAAATATGTTTCAACAGGTAAGCAACTGGCAGATGGATTTACGGAACCTCTACCCTTTCGAAAGTTCAGCGGGTTCCACTTAACATTAGGATTGGAGAAATTTCATGAACAAGAAAAATTGGACAATGAGTAATTTATGATCTGGTTGGGTTTTACCGGAGTTCAACAGTTGGGCACGTTTACCTGTGTAATCTGTTTCTCAAGTGAGGGTTCCTATAATCCTACATACTAGTTGGACACGGAGCTACCTGTACTCGATGATGCATTATAATAATAAGTTTATTAGAAATATTTTTTTAAAAAGGGCGTATTTGTAATATACCGGGTCATTCAATAATAACTGGCAAGAAATATTCATTCTATTGCTGATTTAATAATTTTACTAATTTTTTAAAAAGATAATAAATAAGAATCTAAAAAAAAATCTAAATAATAATGTAGTATTATATAATTCTAACTAATAATGTAATAATATATATTTTTTAGAGACTAGGCGCATATTTATAGGAAACACTTCTAACAAAACTTATTCTAGCAATGACATTGCCAGTATATTCTACAATTTTTTTTTCTCTACAAAATCCCATTTTTTTCTGATACCGGGCCTCAATACTTTCTGAAACTTATAAGCCGAATTTATTTTAATGTACACCTCACTTTGAATATTTTGAAGCATATCGACAAAGTGATAGATATTAGGATGTGGGTGATAAAAGCTAGAATTAAATTTTGAATGAAACGATTCGCACGCATTAGTCGTTCTACACAATAATGATGTAGAGCAAGCCCAAATGCTCGGCGGAAATAATGAATCCTGACTAATATAGTTATCTACTAAATAATCGCAAAAATCTTGAGGTTTAACATTTACAGGCAAGTCAGAAACTAAATCAAATGTAAAACATTCACCCATCTCTCCAGGATCTAAAAAGGCCAAAGAAGTGTCTTAAAATCTTTCCAATTTCTGTATTTTCTTTGAATTCAGAACTTAACCCTAGAAATTTAATTTTTCTGAACCAATAAGCTTGTGACAGGTGAAACCTACATCCCATAATATAAATTTCAGACCAGATATTATTAACAGTTTGTGAATAGCTACCTCAAAGTCAATTACAATATTCCTTGGATTAAAAATTAAATCATTGTCTTTACACTTATACAAGGGTTACAGAATAACCACCCTTAAATCCAAACATACTGAAAAATTGGCAAAAAAACTTGGCACAAAACTTAAAAGTTCCGTCCATAAATACAGTTTCCACAGTACCAGAGAAAATGTAGATTTGTATAACACGAAAAAATTATAATTTCAAGTTTTGCATTATTTACCGATAAGAATGACTCGTCCTGGGAGTTTTGGGTTGCAAAGTTGCGAGAGATGAAGAAACTTCATTCCGATTCTTTGGCAAAGTGGGTACTTGGCTTTTTCTGCACTCATAAATATTCTTTCGGATTAAGTTTAAGTCATTTGTTGTAATGCTTTCTGTTACATTATCACGAAGTTCTTGATGAATGAGTTTTGATGGCCGCTCGTAGATATTTTTTACAGCCTTTCTCTTGATAGTGTTACTTAATTTGTCTGCAAATGTTTTCTTCTGGCCCATGATTATGAGCCAAATTGGCCTAGTATGGTGTTAAAGTTTGCAATGGGGGTATACACCTTAGCTAAGCACTTTGATTTTTTGTTTACGCATCTCCAATGAATGCTATTTTTTTTTAGTTCTTCAGCAACACATAATTTTAATTGATCTATAATCAACAGCTTTTTTCCTTTTTCACTAAGCATTTTAACTTCCATCTTCGAACCGGTAAACTAAACAACTGAAGCAAATTATTGTGCAACCTCGTATCCATATACATTTTATAAGCATGCCCATTAGTAAATATTCTAAGAAATTACCTACCTGTCAGGTTCACCCTCTAATGAGATTACACTAATCTCTTCAAATTTGGTTTCGTGCCCAACTGTTAGGTAGGCTGTTCGAATTTCCATCGGCTGTGCCCAACTCGGTAGCGCCCGGCTTTACGGGGTTTTTTCAATCCTTGAAATAAATGTTGTAAAATTTTTTCTTTCTCTTTCCATCGGTAACGATGTGATTACTTTCTTTATTTTTTTTTAATTTAATACAAGCACATAAGCATTTATTTTTATTTTCTTTATTTTTTATCGCGTCCTGTGTGATTAACAGGTATATTAGTGGTTAATTCTATTCGCACTTTTTCTGTATACGCTCCTATGTCAAGAGAGTAAATGGCAAAAGAATTCTTAAATTTGTTTAAAATTGCAAAAAGAGTGCGCTCCGCCATTGGGTCATAAATTCCGATATTAACATTATTTGTTTTATTTAAGACCAAATTCCCCGGATGAGTAATAATTTTAAAACACAACGTTGAGCCTTGTTTAAAATATCTGACATCAATTTCAGTAAAATTTTGTCCCATCATCAGCATTCATTATTTTTTTATTAGTAACATATAGATTTATTTGTTTTTCAACGAAGTCGATATTTACATTAGTAGTAACATAATAAGAAACTTTTAAATCTGTATCCTATGCGGTTATGATTTTTTTAACTTTTAAATGTAATGTAGAATAATAGATTCATTAATTTTATTAGAGAACACCCACGTCCGAAATCAATGGAACATTAATTAGCATATTATCTTTTATATACCGGCTGTCCACGGAAGGTGGCTCGCCCCTATAACTCTTTTGCTTTTAAAGATAATGGCAAAATTTGGAGGATTCGTATGCGATATAAAACTGCATTTTTTGAAGGGTGATTCAACTTTATAGAACTTCCGGTTTCACCGGAATTGACATAAACTTTCGATTTTTCAATGAGACACCTGGTATATTTTTACTTTCTTTTAATCCATATGACATTCTAAATACAACCATGTGTCACTTGTCACTTTAAAAAGGAAAAAGAACTGAAATTCTACATCCACATATCTATTAATTTTTAGGGTTGCAGATGTTCAAAGTGACCTCCATCTTGTTGCTGACATAGTCGTACTTTTTCTACTGTCGCTCTTGAAACGTTTCTTAACTGCTGTGGTGTAATTCTATAAGTAGCTGCCCTTACTTTCTCCTCTAATTCGTTCCGTGTGGCAGGAGGTACATCATAAACCTCGTTTCTAATAGAACCCCATAAAAAGGAAATCTAAGGGCGTAAGGTCAGGTAACCTGAAAAGGTTGACAAAGTAATAAATCTTAGTAAAGTGTAAATTTTCGTGGGACCAACCTCGCTTATTATTTCTGTTGAAATGTCCCAAATTAGTGAAACGGCTTTCGTCAGTATAAGGAATTTTATATGGAAATGTATTATCCTCCAAATATTTTCCTAAGAACCAATTGCAATACTCAAGTCTCCTTTCATTATCGTTTGGGTACAGATGCTGATGTACTTGGTATTTATATGAATGGTATTTATGTTTATTTAAAATATTGCCGGCAGAAGACATACAAATGCCACATTCTAGCGCGATCTCCATGAGTGACGCATTTATATTCACTTGCACGTACCTATGCCAGAACATTTATTTCTATTTCTTTACTCAAAATAATTGGATCGTTTTCGTTATTATCAGGCTCATTTCACATTTCCTGAACCAGTTTTGGATAATAATGCCAGGTTGGGTGAAGGCGTTCAGGATATCTCGGTGCGTAAACACGTGAAGCATCGGTGGAGTTTTGCCCCCACTCTCCAAAAACTAATAACTGAGAGGGACCTGCCCAGGTCCATATTTTTTTAACAAATTTTTAAATATAGCTAAAAGTGTGTTGAAAATTATACTAGGGAAATGAGTTAATAAGGTTTAATAACTAATTAAACATAACAACAGTAAGTATGAACATTTAAATATTTTTCACAAAATTTCAGCTCAATAAAAAATTCGCAAAGTTAGGACATCGCTACGCACGGACACCGTGACAGCGAGCCAGGGAACAGATAGAATGACCGCACAAAGAGGAGACAAAAAATGCGCGGACACTAAAAATCGGCTATAAATAGCTGAGCTGCAGGCTTCCACGAGTGACGAGAAAAATTTTCTTAAGAATTAAAATCTTAAAAAGGCTCTTCCAGCCACAGGGAATCATAAAATATTGAGCTGGTATTTTCAAACTAACTTAATAAATTTCAAACAAAAAATAGGTAAATATTTAAATTCAACATTTCTATCTTAATACATAATTTCGTTTCTTGAGTCAGATATCTATATTTTACTCTTATTAATTTCTTAAATATCTGCAAGGTTTTATTTATTTTAATATTTGTTCGAATTTTACTTAATTGCATAATGGATGACGGAATCGAGAACCCCCCTGTTCCAGGTTAGGACCATCTCCGTTTCTTCAACTCTTCAAATTCTTGAAGATTCCTTTCTTTTTTCTTTGGTTTACTTTAGAGCGATTTCTGAATATTTTTGCTGTAATCCATTTTTAAAAGTTTCTCTTGTCGCTGCGTTTTTCGCAGGGATTAACTTACCGCTCTCCAAGAAACATGTTTCAATCAAGTCCGTGAACAGTAGCGGCTGTCCGATTTAGAATCACTCCTCTCATAATTTCTTTATAGCGGAAACTTTGAGGGTAATTTCTGCGTCTGATTTACGTTCATATGCCCGTAGGTTTATCATGCTCTCCCTACGAACTATTGTGGGACGACAGTCCACGCTGGACACAATATAGAGTTTAATGCTCTTGGAGATGTAAAGACATTTATTAGAACAGAAAGAGCATCTCATTTTCCACCGCTATAATTTGTCTAAATTAAATAAAAAATCTAACAGCCCGTTACTGGCGAACAAATATGTCATTATTCTTAGAGTAGGCTAGACGATGGCCCCCAATAAATAAATAAATACTTCTAAAGCCAATATTAAATCTGCGTTAGAGGTTGATTGGAGAAAAGTGCGGACCTGGTCTTCTGGTTAGACTAGCAGGGTTCACAGTGTTTCCTTCAACGTGGGGCGGAGGGCGACAGCTCATTCCAGCAACCGTTTGAGGGGAACCTATAGAGATAGGCGACAGCCTAGAGCGACAGCTCCTTGTCTCGTCCGGCATGCAAGGTAGGGAAACCTTTGAAACGTGACCGGAAGTTTCGGTTATCCAGATTTTTCGCCGTCAGCAGCAAATAACGTCTATCTTCCAAATTTTACAAACAAAAAGAGCCGTTCACGTCTAGCCACTTCTCGGTACCGAAACTCTTCTATATTCAAGACACAAAAGCGTTAATCCCTGTGCGAAATTTAGCATTCGCAGTGTAATACTTCGCTCTGATACCCTTTTCAGCGAATCTGACACAACGTAGAGTCCTACCCAATAGACGATCACAACCACGTCCGAGCCTAGTCTTTGATTACATAAGCGTATAACATAAATAAATACTAAAACAGCTCTCAATGTAATAATAATAAATTTCCTGGTGCGAACGAAACGTACGCCTATGGAATTCAAAGACAGGTAAATTAAAGACTCGCAGCCAGAGTCGTGCGGCACTTTTAGTGCTATACTCGGACACCCAGGGGCAACCCTAATTGTTTTGGTGATATTTACATCCCCAAATATAAACTTAATTTATATAAATAATTAGTCCCATAATAATATAAATTACTCAAGTATAAAACTGATCAATTAACAAATCATCAATTTCTTTTACTTCCGCATTGGCGGGGGGCCGTAAGGCTACATAACATATCAACTTTTTCGCTCCATGTACAAATATTATTATTTTCCATGATTTTTCAACAATAATGTATACAATAATTACCTAATTTACTTTTGCAGAAGCGAAGTTTCATAATATTATGTTGACTTGTCAATTTTTTACAAGACACCTTAACGTTTTTGTTTCTATCAGTTGTGATGGTCACAGGCTAGGTACTCGATTAAATCTTATTTTATTCTCAAAAGGCGCTTTATTTTAGGAAAGTCGTACATAACGTAACATTTTTACAGTTTTTTAAAGGAAATTTGTTTAAAACCTAATAGTTTGTGGTATCAAATTAATCGTAACAAAATGCTCTTTTTTCCTAACCCGACGAGCCACCATGTTGTCGTTTAAAAAAAATGAATAATACAGCTTTCAAAATGTAATTTGACACAGCAGATTGGTTTTGACCAAGAACTGTAAAGTAAAGTATTTTGTCAAAGATGTTAGGACTGAAATTGGTGATTTTAACGCATTCATAGCCTTCCAGATTAAAAAATGCAATTAAAAAAATAAATAAAAAATGGTGACAAAGAGTGACAAGTGACAAATGGTTGTATTTAGAATGTCATATGGATTAAAAGAAAGTAGAAATATACCAGGTGTCTCATTGAAAAATCGAAAGTTTATGTCACTTCCGGTAAAACCGGAAGTTCAATAAAGTTGAATCACTCGTCAAAAAATGCAGTGTTATGTCGCATACGAATCCTCCAAATTTCATTCCATTATCTTTAAAAACAAAGAGTTATAAGGGCGAGTCACCTTCCGTGGACACCCAGTATTTTACGGAGCAACATTTTACAGGAGACGAACAGAAGCACTTATTTTTTGTGTAAAAAACGGCGGCACTTTAATGTAAGATGAACTAAGTTTGACAATATCATTTTTGTGTTCAATGTAACTATTTCTTTCATCAAAAATTTTAAAATATCGAGCTAGCTTAGCGGGCTGTTTATGTCTGCGGTTTTAACAGATAAATGAATTCGTTGATTTTTTATATCGCCCATTATCAAATTGACCTTATCAGCATATTGCGGAATTTCCATTTTATTTATCAGAGAGAGTTTACTAAAAGAATATTCTTACAAGCTTTGGTGGTGTCGAGGAAAATAAATTAACATTCATGACATATCTGAATGTAAATCTATTTTGAGTATAAAATGTTCCAGTATAAGTTGCTTCCATGTAAACAATCATGTTGGCAGTCCCTGGTAAAAAGTAACTTGGTTGAACTAATGATTAATTTCCGAAAACTCATCAACTGCATTAACCCTTAATAAGCGGGGTCTGAGAGACCCAAGGCATATGCCTGAACCCCACTCTTCCTTAACCAAAAGCAATTGAGAGTTGCAAAACCGTGTTACGGATATATCGGGGTCTGGAGGACCTAGTGTTAGTATTGGTGAGAGCTTTGCTCAAAATATAAAGAAGGTAAATATTTATGAGCAAATGTTTTTTTCTAAGTTTGGTAACTAACACTGTAGTATGAATTTGTTTTAAGTGTTTTATTTTGTTTTAGTCAACATAGAGAATAATGAATCTTAAGTTATCGAAATCGGTGTAATATTTGTATCTGAAGATTTTTGGAGGGACGATACAGAAGAGGTTGCGCCAAGTACTACTTTCGCACAAATTCTTTCTGTGGCTGGTATCGAACTAATATGAAATGCAGAAAAAAGTGATCCGGATGACAGTGACCACGATATTTTAATCATGATTTAACTAGCGATATCAAATGGCATTCATTTGAAGATAAATTGGACCTACCTGGACTAGAAGAAATAGTTGAAGAGTCTTATTTTTATGGTAAAGACAAAATGAATTGGCCAAAGAACCCACCATCAAGAGGCAAAGCCACGAAAGAAAATATTGTTACGATTCTACCTGGTCTGAAAGGTGCTGCTAGGTTAAATCCTCCCAGTAGTCCTCTAGATTCTTGGATGTTACTTATCACTGCTAAAATGACATAGGAAATTGTTAATTACACCAATTAAAGAATTGAGATGATAAAAGTTAAATATAGTAAATTTTAACGTCGTAAAAATTCAAGGCAAACATTTAGTCCTGCATTCATAAACCCGGTAGATAAAGTTGCGATTGAAGCATTTATTGGTCTTTCCTATATGCAAGGAATTTTTAAATCTGGTCACGAAGATGTGAGATCCAGGTGGGCGACTGACGGAACAGGTCTTGATCTTTTTAGATATACGATGACATTGGCCAGATTCTTCTTCATTATGTCATGTCTGAGATTCGATGATTCTACAACAAGGGCTAAAAGGCGACAAACAGATAAACTTGCTCCGTTGTCAAACATATTTGATAAGTTTGTCAAAAATTGCAAAGATAGTTATTCACCTGGATGATTTTTAACTATCGATGAAATGCTGGTACCGTTCCGGGGGAGATGTAATTTTCGAATGTACATTTCGAATAAGCCAGGTAAATATGGTTTAAAACTTCAAGTCCTTGCCGACTCAAAAACATTCTATATGTGTAATGCAGAGGTTTATACGGGGAGACTCAGCAAAAAAATCATGTTTGTTACACTCGACAGAAGTTATATTGCGTATGATAGAACTGATTTATGACTCAAATCGTAATGTTACCAGAGACAATTAGTACACTCCTTTATAAACAAGAGGCAGATCCCACCGGAATTTTTACCTAATAGGCAAAGGCCTGTAGATTCATCCATTTTTAGATTTACCTCGGAAAAACCATCACACGTACCAAAGATGGCAGAAAGTATTATTTTTGTCTCTACTATGCACCATGACAATAAAGTTGATACATATATGATACAAAAAAAAAACAGATTTAAACCTGTTTTACAGCTCAACAAAATCAGTTGTCGAATCCTTAGACGAGAAGTGTGCAAATTATTCCCAGACGTACACGTAGATGGTCAATGACTTTGTTTTATGCTATTTTAAACATAGCCTAGTATCAGCAGCAGAGTTATTTATCAATTCGTCCAAAATGGAGAAGAATTACCACGTGATCTGTTTTTGAAGAACTTGGGAAAAGATTTGTATGCACCGCATATGAAACAGAATTTATAACAACAATGTTCCTAGGCAGATTTGAAATCTTGCAGTAGAAATTCTTACAATCGAAGTTGTTAGTTAGTTGGAACCTCCACAAAACGATGTACAAAAAAAGAGAAAGCGATGTCGAATGTGTCCCCCAAAAAAGGACCGAAAAACAAACTATGCTTGTTCGGTGTGTAAAATACCCATATGCTTACAATGTTCTATTCAGATTTGTGCAAATTGTAAATAGAAATTATTAGGTTTTATTTAGCGTTAATGTTCCATATTTTCCACTTTTTGCAAATAAATATGTCAAAGTTATCAATAAACCTCTTTTTTGCATCAATAAATTCCGGACCTCATAGACCCACTTTAAGTAGTAGCGAGACGAATATGTGACGATAGCAGTTAAGGGCTAAGACATTTCATAGGATCATGAGATATAGGGTTAAACTCGGCTACTATATTATTATTGATGAATCCTTCATTTACTTTTGTTTTATTGATAATCCTATCGATTCCCTCAAAAAAAAAATTTACTTAAAGACTGAATAGACTTACTACAGTCATGCTTGTTGCACAACGAAAACATTTGTTGATGTGACAAATCTAATTTCATTTAGATTTAGATCTTAAAATGCCCTTGAAAACTCTTCTCTCGAATTTGTGGTGCGATTAATGATAAACATGTCTACCACTAGACAGAAATCGAATAGATTAAGATCGGATGATTTTGGAGACCAATTCTAATAACACACTGGCTTGACGCACGACACTCGATTGCACTTTGGCTAAAAACTAAATGAGAATACCTTTTTTAAATAGACGCTTATGGGTCAAAAACTTAACTAGTAGCATGTAGGTATAATATACATAAAAAAAAAACAATTTTCGGCAGCGTTTTAAATCAGTAATAATATACAGAAAATTATTTAAAAAAAAAGCTGCTCTTAGACATTTTTTTTAAGTAACCAAAATACCAGTATTTTTAGACCATCCTGTATATTATGCTCCCCGGTATTTCCTAACTCCCAGTGTCTGAGTATGTCCGAGTTAAAAAATATCAGCATTTGTTAAGATCATGTATTTCGGAAAAAAACTAACCTAATTTACGTAATAACTCGAAAACAGTAAGTGTAGGAAAATTGTAAAAAAAAACTGTTGAGAAGTCCATACAGATTCTAAAAAGAAAATAATGTACAGGGTGATTAATTTAAAGTTTCGAAGTTGCTTTCCCTTTCGGTATGATCAGGGAGCACATCATCTAAAAAGTTTTAAAAACGTAAAAATCCATATCTTATACCCACAGCCAAATTTTCAAATTAAAATATCATTTAGTTATTAAGATACTCATATTAGGCCAGTTTATTCTATGCACTTTCTATAACCCCCGTAAAAAATTAAAAGTAAGTTCATTCTAAAGCGACATTTTCATTTTTTTTAATTCTCTATAGCATCTTACTCATAAATTCCTAACGCGAAACTATTATAATCTAGCTCAACTTACCTTAATCGATGAGCTCACAGTTTCCCAGATATAGGGCGGCAAAGTTATTATTTATTTTCTTTCGGTGCACCGTGTATAAAACCTTTTCTAACAAAAAAGTTGTGTTTCATCGACCCAGACATGAATTCATAAAATAAAAATTAAAAGAAGACTTTGTGTTTTATTTCATAAAAAATACGGCATCCTCAGAAGGGCGACTTTTATAGTTCGACGGTTTTGTCGCTGAAAATGGAATGCATTAATTTTAAATATAGTCGTGCATACGTGCTACCACAAAACAAATAAGATGTTAGAAATGCAAGGTACGTAGACATCCAGCAAAACAAAGATTCAAGTTGGCCACCAGGCCACCCCGGGCGCTACGGTAGAAAACTTATGGCGGGTAGTATGTAGGTCGTTTTTATATTACTGGTTTACTGTTTTGCGATATTTGAGATTTGTAAAGACGACTTATTGGATTTTAATTTAATTTACTATAAAATACCATATATTTAATAATTTCCAGAAGTATCTTATAATAAATTGTACCAAAAAAGCAATAAATGTCATTAAAAACCGAATTTTGCCATTATTTATTAACACCGATGTAAATAACAAACAAAACTTCTAAAAAAACATTTAAAATTTATTTGAACTTAATCATGAAAGATAGTGTGAACAAATTCTGACAAAAATTGGAATCAGAATAACAATAATCTTCAAAGCTACAAATAACTACAATGGTTCCAAGTGTTCCACGAACCCGGGCTTGCTTGAGGCCCCGGCTAGGGTTGCCAATTTTTCAGTAGCAAAGGGAGGACGCTTCTACATTGAGAGGGGGGGGGGGAGTGAAAAAATCCAGTAACCCAAAAAATAATAGATACATATTATAAAGTATTGCTTGCAACTGAGACTGAATATGTAACCAAAGAACAACAAAAATATATTAAATAAATACAAGCGAACTAACTATAATAAACTGTGATATCAACATAATAACATACCTAATACATAATAATAAATTCATTCCAGGTAGATAAGCAATTGATTAAGGAAATACAAATTTATTTTTTTTTCTGATTTTACAAATAATGATAACAGTCTTGCATTCTACTTCATTTTTCGGTAAAATTCGACGAAAATTGCGAGTTCACTTTTAATTAATTAATCGCTACTTGGAACTTCTTACATAGAAAGCCCGTTCTGAAAGTGCCGAACTTTTGGGCATACTTAAAAGCCCGTTCTGAAAGTACCGAACTTTTGGGCATACTTAAGAATCAAGATTTTAAAAAATCGGGATTAGGTGCCTTAGCTTTTTAAAAATTTGACAAAATGATTCACATTCATCGAGTAAACTATCACACCATTCCAATTTTTCATTATCGCTTGTAATTCAAAGCAGATACTCACGTTAATAATTTTATCACAAATAAGTCATATAATTTAACTTAATAAGTATGATATTGAGTTCTGAGCAAGTTCAAATCTGTCTCTATATTAGCTTAAAGAAGTGGTTAAAAAAGTAAAAAAGTCGGACTAAATATTATTTGCCTGTTAATGCTCAGGTAAATTTTTCAATAATTTCATAATTGAAATTAAAAAAAAAAAGATTAATTTGATGACAGTTTTTTAAAAACGATTCCAAAATTTCAAAGATATTCAAAATGTTGTGTGGTTTCATTCCAATTGTTAAGCAGTTTCTTTAAAAACTTTTAAGATATGAGACGAGACATTTAAATCTATAAGCCCCTTTTCAGAAATTTTGTTATAAATAATTAACAAGGCAGGTTTAACCACCTTAAGTATATCATATAGTGAAGATAAAAAGTACGATTTCAAAGCATCCCACAATAACACAATTCTGTCAATAGCAGGTTGTGACAGGTTGGAACCGCTGAACTGCGAAAGTCCACGAAACGCCGAATATGAAATCAAGCGGCGAGACATCTATACTATATTGTCTCTAATCCATCTCATAACTAATTTTCGACGCAACGTTGCTGTGGCTGTCTGAAATTTTAATTCAATTGACTGAATTCACAACGATTTCTTTTATCACAATATGATAATAGGAGAAAAAAGGAGGACATTTCGGTGAAAAAGGTGAAAGAAGGACTCAACGTCTTAAAGAAGGACTGTTTTCCCGAAAGGAGGACCCTTGGTAACCCTACCTCCTGCGCTTCATCTCAAACCCAGGTCTTCTAGTTACGCCATTGACTAATAAAATTCAGTAAGTTGCTTGTCAGTTTTGACCTGTTTACATAAAAATCTTACTGCTCGTCTTTTGAACTTAGCTCAGTCAAGTGGTTACATTGTAAACAGTTAGTTATAGTCTTTAGTAGAAGGATAATATTAGAAAAAAAAATTAAATACATTCCATAACTATTGGCAATTGAAAAAGTATTGCGACATTAAATATATTTTTCTTGTTCCAGTAAACCACTGTTCAGTAAAGAAAATAAATAAAAATATTTGACATCAAAATAAAACATAACTATCCATGTACCTGCTGAAAGTGGTCATCCCGGTGCAAAATATCTTAGCCAGGTGCAGATCAAATGTTGCATCCAGAGTTAAATTTTTACACAGTACTTGGGCTCGATAAGTGATCCAAGGTAACCAACTTTCCAAAACTGAGAAACAGGACAAAAAAATATTTTTTCTATCAAAGAAACTTTGTACGAAGGTACCAAGAAAATTCCATAAATGTCTGGGTGGGAATATTTTGTGTGATTATAATTGTGAATATAATGTGCTACAAAACCTGCTCGATGTTATGCCTTATGCTTAAATGACAGATATGTACTTTATGCAAGACGAGGCTCCACCACATTTCAGTCTTAATATAAGGGCACATTTAAATGAAGTTTGTTATGAATAAAGGGGGGAATTTATGCACTTAAATTCAGCCAAAATATGCGCATATAATATGCAGTAATATGCATTTTTGACCAAATATGCATACTGGTATGCAATATTTCTTAATTTATTATAGTAAAACAGGCTAAAGAAACACACTAGGTTCTAAAGAAGATATACAAGAAATGCAAGGAAAAACAAAGAGAAGTAAAAGTAAACAATTTTTTAATCTGAAATTGTATAAAAGGCAATTATTACTAAATAAATATTTTTCAAAATTTTTAACTAAAAAGGATTGTCTCCTATCAGTAAAAATATGTTTATACAAAGAGAAGCTTCTTTCAACATCTATTAATGTAATCGGACAATACTGCAACTTAGGCAATAAAGTATAAGGCCAAGATACAACTATTAGATATTATGTTCGGTATAAAACTGAAAATAACCTCAATAAAACAAGATCTTTAACTACACTTGCACTTTTTAAGAACTTTTTACTTTGCACAACACACTGCGAATCGTCATCTAAATCCAAAATAAGTTCTTTGAAATGTTCTGCGTAGAATATTGCGGCCTTAATCCATGTTCGCTACCGGCTAATTACATGTTCTGGAGGTAAACTAACTCCTGGTAATCTCTCTGAATATCTGCACTCTTAGACGTGCTTTTAGAAACACTTTCTTACGTTTGAAATTAATTTATTTACTACAGGATATTCAGTTCTGACGGTTTCTGCGACTCGGTTTATTCCATGTAAAAGACAAGTCACATGTACCATATTGGGGTAAAAGAATAAAAGATTCTTAGGTTTTGGCCTACTTTTACCATATACAGTGCTGCATCAGACAAAAGCACTAAAAACTTCTCATCTGGGACTGAATTTGGTAAGAAAAAGCTCGAGAGGGGCTGCTGAATAAATCGGGTTACGGTCACATTATTAGTTTTGTCTAGCTGTTTATAAGCTATTAAATATGGGTTTGTTGCGTTATCTTCTTGAAGTGCTCCAATCATTAGATGTGCGATATATCTGCCACGAGCATCTGTGCTTTCATCAACAATAATGCAAAAAAATTTTATCGCCCAGTGAAGCTGTAATTTTTTTCAAAACGGTTTCGTATACTAAATGGACATTCTTCTTTCTAAGTGTGGATTCATCAGGAATGGTTTGTAGACAATATTTTTGCAAAAATTCTCTAAAATGCGGATTTTCCAATTTTTTTTAAAGGTATGTTTGCTGCTGCAACCAAAGCCTTGCACAAGTCTTCTTCAAAAATTTCCTTTTCAAATTTTGATTTTATTCCAACATTTTAAAATGCGTTTTTTACACTCAGCTGAACTAGCTCAGCTTTCATTTTTTGTAACTTTGATTCATGCAGCGGTGTTTTGAAATGTTGATCGATTTGAAACTCCTTTCACAAACATTCATTTTTGGACAAGCTTTACAGAAGACTTTTTCTCCACTAAACTCTAACTCTGGGGAATTTTTTTTCCACGAAGACGTTTTCGCCACTTTGGACATATTAAACACAAATTTGAAATCACACTGAAAATACTTAAATCTTTCGACAAACTAAAACAGAAGTACGTATTACAACCCGATATAAATACAATTTGTTAAGCAGGTAATAATAAGGCATTATTAAATGACAATAAATAACCCTTAACAATATACCTGCAAACTCCAGAAACTCCCAATAAATACCTTAAAATGTAAATATTAATTATTATATAATTATCTTCAGACTGGAAAATCCCTGAAACAAGTGCTGGACTGGACATTAAATCTATGAGTCTACGAATTTTCATGACCAGCCGTTTTTAATTTTTTGGTAACGCCGAAAACACAAAAATATGCTCATAAAATAATAATTTGGAAAAATTTACATTTTATTATAAGTATTATAGTATTGTGCTACTCGCCGCACAACCCAATGGGCTTTCTGATACTATATTTACATATTTATATATTTCCATACGATTGGGATCACCGACACAACATTTGGGTTTCCTCCGCCACTGAAATTCTAGGTAACAGTTGACCAGACACTTTTATTGTCATAACAAATTCACTTTCGCGGGCCCAGACGCTGAAATATGTAACGAGGTTAACCTGCTTGAGGCTATTTTACTAAACTATTTTAACCACCCTTAAATAAAGTAGGATAACTATAACAGAGCATAGATTTGGATGTTAATTTTTACTTTTTTCATAACTAATCTGATCTAGTTAATTTTATATTTTTTTGATTTTCTAAAATTAATAATGTTTTAAGTAATGCTAAGACTATAACAACGGGCGTGCCTCAGGGTACCGTTCTGGGTCCTGTACTTTTTTGAATATATATTAATAAAATAGGTAAAATATTGCAAAATTGCAATGTCATTTCATATGTGGACGATACCGTTCTACTTTTTAATGGCAAAACATGGCACGATGTCTATAAGGAAGCAGAGATGGGGGTAGAGGTAGTGAACCGTTGGTTGGGAAGGAGTCTCCTGAGTCTGAATATCTCGAAGACATTTTTTATGGCCTTCTCTGCAACATGTGCTGACCAGCCAACCATAAATAAAATATACATGCATAATAAAGGCTGTAAAAAACAAACCACGCAAGTCTGTGATTGTCCATTTATCAAAAAAACAAATAAAACCAAATATTTAGGTGTAATGATAGACCAGCACTTGAAGTGGGATTCTCATATCTCCTATTTGAGCACCAAAATTAGAAAATTATTTTATAAATTCTATCAACTTAGAGACATTTTAACCAATCAACTCCTTATCATCTTATACACCTCACTAGTAGAGTCAATTCTGAGATATTGTATTGTCATCTGGGGAGGTGCCTATGACAGGGCGTTAACTACTCTGCAGGTTTGTCAAAATACTGTACCTAAGATTATCTTCAGTAAGCCTCGACTGCATCCCACTGCATTATTGTACTCAAACTATAAAATTCTTAATTTAAGAAACCTTTACGTTTATTCTAGTCTGTCATATTTGCCTAAAATAAAGGATGCATTCCCGGCTATTACACACTCACATCAAACTAGAGCTAATTTAAATAAAAACTTGGACCTACCTTTACTACATTGGTCAGTCTGCCAGAGATTCCTAATGTATAATATTCCTAAAATGTATAACATATTGCCTATTTCCATTAGAAATAAAATTCATCAAAATAAAATTTATAAACGAGAATTGAGAATATTTATTGTAGATAACCAACAGGTATTTATTCCTATATTTACAGTATAAAGTATAAATATCCTCTTAAGAGTATGAACTTGAATCATTCTAAATAAAACTAAAATAGAAAATAAAAACCTTCGCTCGTCACACATGGTCCACTGTTGTCTACAGCACGGTATGATAAATTTTCTGTACTCTATCCACAGCGTAGTTAATATCAATCGATGATGACGAATGGGGAGAAGTAGCACACAAGATGCATCTTAATGCAGCTTAGGCGAAATTTCCTATTTGCAATCATAGTTTATATATTTTTATTTATTTTTTCTCATAAAATATATAAGAAATAAATTAATTATTTCGTTACTAAATAGTTGTAATATCCTATGACTAAACTTATTTTGTAAAAAATTATTTTATGTAATATATTTGATTTGATTTGATTTGATTAATGTAAGACGACGTATATACCTAATATAATAGTATGAAGATATTAATAACTGAAATGTATAAAGACTTTCTAATATTAGAAGCATGTTCCTGTTTTTACGCTAGTACGGGTAACGATACCGAGGCCCAAGATATGGAAGAGAGATTTATCTCAAAAAGGAGCCGCAGCTTGTAAATAGTTTTTAGAATCTAAAAATGTGTTTAAGTTATACTTAGAATTTAGCATCTTAGGCTTAAAAGATAATATTTCATTAATTCGAAATCATATGTCTACGAAAGAGTAATTTATATTAAATCTTACCTAGCGGGAAAAATTAAAATAAATGAATAAAATAATTAAATGAAAAATAATTTTTTTTTTCTTATTAAATTATTTTTGTTCAGCCAGGATCTTTCAGACTTACGATAGGCCTTCCTGGCTTGACATTTTTCTGGCGGGACCTCATTATATTATGTATTAACACACAAGGTCGAGGATTGTACGGTTTTGTGATCTAGGTGCCAGTCAACAGGAACAGCATCTGATTCCAGTGGTCGACAAAATCAGGGTCTAATGTTCTTTTTTCTTATTAAACTATTTTTGTTCAGCAAGGATTAATTTTGCAGTCCGATTTCTTTCAGGCTTACGAAAGGCCTTCCTGGCTGAGTTTGATATTTTTGGCGAGACCTGCCTTAGTATATTATATGTTAACACGTAAAATAGTGGACCGTATGTTGTTGTAATCGACAGGAACTGCGTCTGATGGCAGGTCCCAGCTGTAATCGATAGGATCAGCGTCTGATGGCAGGTCCCAGCTATAATCGTTAGGAACAGCGTCTGATGGCAGATCGATAGGAACGGATAGACTTGACTCGTCCCAGCTATGATCAGTCAAAGGATTTATTTCAACAGAATTCATTATTATAGGTAAAATTCTTGAACTGCTTTTAGCATTGAAAACAGAGCTTATATATGCTCGCCATACCGGGTCAAAACATTCACTTGAAACGTTTTTTTTATTATTCTTATATTATGGAATCATTCTCTTAATTAACATATTAACCTCGGACAATGTTATATCAAACTTTTACTTTCTCGCGAGAGAACGTGATGTGATGTACTATAAATTGTCAGTTTCGCTTGCCTTCCTTTACTTAAACGTGTATGTAATGATTACCTCGTGTAATAGTCTAGTAAAACCAGTTAATAATATATTAGAACATTATAATTCCGACAAAAGAGGTTAGTAATGATACATCCATAGACAAGGAATTTATTTCTTTATCTCCGTTGTTTAACTCTGAAGATATTTTTAATGAAGATTTAAGTTTTACCCATAAAATTGATCAAATTATACATGAACTAGAATGTACAGATAACCAATGTTCATTAGCTACTACAAGGCCGTATAATTTTCCTAAACAATTTAATTATATTTCAACACAACCAAATAATAAGCTTTTGAACGTGGGAACACAAACTGAAGAGTGTCTAACTAATTTAGGCATTAAAAAATCTGTATTAGACAAACAAAGAAACGAGCGCAGAACTAAAGCTACCTGAATGAGCATACAATTTTGGTTAAATGACTTTTACGAAATCCATGTAAAAAATTTAACAGTTAGAGAAAAGCAGAAATGGGTGAAAATTAAAGAAGTATTTAGAACAAGTGTCAATATTATAGCAGAGAATTTTTCGTAGCATTCTGTGATTCAAGTTTTTCCTCCCACTACCTTGCTGACTATTGAAAGTAAATTTAAGTTAAATATTACTTAATAATCGCTGGTTATTCCTAGATTACATAGCAGGTTTTTAACACAAACTTTAAGTAAGACAAAAAAAAATGGCATTCAGGTGCAAAACTTGCAACAAATTATTTACCAGAAAAGATAGTTTTGTTGTATGAACAAAAACAAACAGTAATTAATGGATATGAAAAATGTAAAGAAATAGAAAATTTGTAAGAAAACAGGTAAGACCAATATTCTTTTTGTACTAATAATAAAAAAAACAAAATATGTCCCAGATAATCCTGTTTAACACATTGTCTTTTTTTTTAGAACAAACATCGAAATACTGTTCCGTCTGTAAAAAGATGTTTCCGGAAATGTCATTTATAAGTCATCTAAGCTCAAATGAACATAAAAATATTGTGTATATAGTTTCACTAAGTAATTTATTAGAAGTAGAGGTTCAAGAACATAACTGCATAAAAACTAATTTGGAACTATTTGTGTTATATATATACGCCCAATAAGTGTGAAGTCATAGTGTGAAGTCTTTCAACACTAAATTTAAAGTACTCTGTCACACTTCCGACCTAACCCTGTATATTGATGATATGAGTAAAATAATAGATGTCAAAGCTGATGAAATGGCCGAAAGAGATTAAGGTGTTTACTATGCATAGTAACAGTTAATATAACTTTATTATTTGTTTGAGTTAAATTTTTCAAAAATAGTTACAAAAGTTTTTTTTTATAGGATGGAGATTAGTCAACATTTTATATTTGGAAGTTAACATCAACAAACATAATCCATTCATTAGGAGTTAAAAAACCCAAAGGATGATGAACTCCTAATTTATATCAGGTCTCTTTGGGAACTATGGACCGACTCTTTATTCATAATCCATTCAGATTCATGCTTCTGCACATATTGAACTACCCAGAGATATTCAGAGAAAGGCAGCCGTCATCAACATGAGGAACAATGACGAATTTTGTTTCTTCTGGTCAATCGTGGCAGCCTCACACCCCCCTACAGAAGTAGAGTTCGAGACAAGTTCGTATACACACTTTACAACAGTATTAGACGTCACAGGTATTGAAGCCCCAGTAAAAGTCAGTGACATCCCAAAATTTGAATTACAAAATAATATATCGATTAGTAAAGAAAGATGTTCGATTAGTGTTTATGGTTCAGAAAAACTAAAATATGATTTCAAGTCTAAGCATGAACTGATTGAGCCTTTAAATTAACCAAGGTTAAATAAAATAAGCATGTCAATTTATTGTCAATAAGTGACGAAGATGCGGATTTTCATTACTGTTTAGTTTCCGATTTGTCTCGATTAGTTTCTCAACAAATATCAATAAATCATGCGAAAAAGTATTTTTGTGACGGTTGTTTACAATATTTCGCAACTATTGAGGAATTAACAAGACATAATATTTACGATTGTGATAATATACGAGTTTACTTACCAACCACACAAAATAAAATAGATACATTTGGCAACTTGGTACCTGTAAATGTTTTGAAATTTACAAACATTCAAAAGCAAATGGAACTTCCCTTTGCCATTTATGCGGATTTCGAATGAATCCTTAAACCTTTAAATAATAAGCCAAATGACCTGGAAGCCAACCAACCTTACACTTTAAAACAATATGAACATTGCCCATTCTCTTTTGCATACTATATTAAATCTTCTTTTAACAATAAAGCTTTAAAATTTCAACTATATCGGGGTAATGATTGTGCCAATGTTTTTATAAATTGGATAGAAAGAGACGTTCGTAATAATTATGACAACTATTTACAGCATAAAAGCCCCATGCATCCTTTAAGTGAATTGGAAAAACTACATAACATACATAATTATACAAAGTGTTATATTTATCAAAAAATACTCCAAACGATTGTAGAAAAAGTTGCTGATTATTGTCATTTAACAGGGAATTATAGGGGACCAGCACATTCTGTGTGTAATTTAAATTTCAAGATACCAAGTTTTATTCCGGACGCCTTACATAACCTAAAAAATTACGCTGCCCACATATTTATTAAAAACCTCTGTCAAAATAAAGAGCGATTGAAGGTAATTGCACAAAATAAGGAAAGTATATTACGTTTAAAAACTTTCTTTACATAAGTTCATATATCGATAAACAAAGTGCTAAAAAACAAATAAATTTTTAGCCACTTGGTTTATAGACTCCTTTCAATTTTTACCATATTCTTTTAGCTGAAACTTTAAAAAATGATCATGCTTAAAAATTTCAACATATTTTAAGGAGAAGGAAAAACTTGATTTTATTCGTCAAGAAGGTGTTCCTCACAATTATATCGATAATTATGAGAAATTAGACGAGGATACCTAACATGAAAAAGAACAGTTTTATAATAACTTGATTGATGAACATATTAGTGAGCAAAAGTATGCTAGAGCAAAACATGTAAGGAACTTGTTTCAGTGTAAGTCCATAGGGGAATATTCCGATATTTATTTAAAATCAGATGTATTACTTTTGACCGATGTATTTCAAAATTTTAGGAAAACCTGTTCTAACACGTACAAGCTCGAACAAGTGGCTTTTGTGAGTTATCCAAGATTTAGTTTTGATGCTTTTCTATTACACACAGGGACGGAATTAAAACTATTAACAAATGTTAACATGTTACATTTTTTTAAAGATAGTGTGAGGAGAGGGGTTAGTACCTGTCTTTGTAGGAAATCAGAGACAAATAATAAATTTATGTCAAACTATGATTAATCTAAACCCGATAAGTATATATGTTGATGCAACGAATTTATATGGCTATGCAATGTCTCAGTACCTGCCACAACAAGATTTTGTTCGGTTATCAGCGGAACAAATTGAGACCTTTAATGTCACAAAAATTTCCGATACATCTGACAAAGGATATGTTTTAGAAGTGGACTTAACTTATCCAGGTGACTTTCATGGTTTACATAATGAATTTTCTTTCCTAGAAGAAGGGTATTCTAAACGACTATACACTTTGTTTACAAGTTAAGCATTCTTAAAAAGGTGATTGAAGACTATTCTAAAAAGTCTTCCATGTTTAAAACATTTACTGTTTTAAAAATTAATTAAGATGTGTTCAAGAGATATTATGGATGTGCAAGGGTTTATGAGCACCCATAATAAATTTATACCTATGGAATTAGCCACTTTTGATGGAGAGAAGATAAGTCACTATATTTTCAAACAGCCTTTTGCACTAAATTTGCTTTCCCAAAAAAAATGCAAGCAAGTGGACTGGTTAGTGAAGAATCATCATTGCATAATCTGGAACCTAGGATCTACCAGTAGATAAAGCTAAGCGGGTTCTGGCCCAAAATCCCATAAGAAATAACATGGGACCTAAAACCCGTAATTTTAGTGCCATTTTAGGGCGTGGCACTTTTCCTGGAAGCCACCATCCTCTATTAACCTAAGTGGAACCCAGCTACTATCGCCACCTAGTGAGCGACGTCATAACTGTTCGATGTCGGTAATATAGGGCCCTATTGACCTGTGCGGAACCCTCCACCGCTGTCACCTAACCCCCCACACATTATTCTAACCTAACTTTTGTCCCAACGGAACCCAGATCACGTGTTACACCGATTATATAGTAATATCATTGTAGGGGTGCCACCTAACGGGGAGAGATGTACGTACCTGTTATCTTGAGACCTGTAGCGCCACCTGCTTTTCATATAAGGCATCTTGTTTACCGCGATGGTAGGTATGACGTTGTAAATCAGTTAAAATATTTTAAAATATAATAATAACAGAAAAAAAGTTTTTGTCCTCGGTGGGATTTGAACCATAATCCTCTGGGGCCAAACCTCAAAGCCTTGCAAAATACGCTACGAGAGCATATAGATTAAAACTGCTAAACAATGTTAGACAACGTGAAACCACGGGGGCACATCCGATTAGATTGCTGGAACAAAAGGTCCTTAGTGGGGTTATGGTGGTGTTTTATAATGTACAAAATTAGTGTAAACCAGGCTGGACCCTCCAATGTTAATTTTCGGAGGGATTTTTATGGCTCATATCTCCGGAACCAATGGGCCTAGGATATTGCGCATGCGTAGTTGGGGTCTATGAAATGGGTTCTTGCGCATGACTCGAAAATGACACCTGTCACCTGTCAATTAAGAACTGTCACCTGTCAGATGTCACCTGTCAAATGTCAAAATCGACAGCTGATGTATGTCACGTGTTTAGGGTGACGTCATGAGTCGTTTAAAAAAAGAACCGGGTTGATCGGGCCAATAGGGCCAAAGTTGATATAGCTAATGCCCTAACGGTAGGAGGGTGGCCATAACATGTCATCAATGAACATTGTTAGAGGCCGCGTGGTATGTAATTAGACAACTGGAGATCTAGTATGTCCTTTTGGCAAACAGTATTTTCAGACGCCATCTATAATTACGTTCGCGCACACTCCCGCTATCTGGGTACTACCTGAACTTATGCAACCAGAAGCCCCTATCAGCAAATATTACCTTCGCCAATTTATTAACAAACCTAAGTGTGGCGATGACCACAAAATGGCGGTAAACCTAGCTTTTATAATGCATTCACCATTTTATCGACAAACCAGTACTAATGGCGTCGCCAAACCAATATTTCCCCTTATTCAACATAAAAATTGTCGAAACGGCAACACCGCCGTTCCAATACTGAAAATTTAAGAAAATACGCTTAGGCCATATTGTAATAGCCGTTCGTACAAAAACACGTATAAAAGATATGCGAAAATGATAAGAACCAAAAATAATATCCCAGACGTTATAGCTCCATAAGCCACACTAATATTGTATCAAGAATATTATTCGATATACAAGATAATAATAAACCAAAACAGCTATATTAGAATAATTTAAGATCAAGGACAAACTTATTACCAACCTCGTATAAAATAATATAAATACTTATGATTATTATTAGGAACTTATTTGATGAAATTGTGGCCTTTCAAGAACACATTTAACATAATGTTATAAACAACTGCGTAAATTATAAGCCACACTGTATGTTTCATGAAGAAGAAAATTATACATTATTGCTGTTAAATATCAATAAGATCTCGTGCTAAAATTATTTAAACAAACGACCAACTATCACTACTAAACACACTGTATTTTCTGCAAACATTTGGTGATGTTAGAGAACCCAACATTTTGACTGGTGACTATGTTTTAAGTTGCAAATATTACCGAAAGACACAATCACAAGCCATTACGTAGGGGCTCAGTATCTGTTTTGTGCGTTGTACAGGTCCCACTGCATGAGGAATTAAGACATAAATGTAATTTATATTTAAATTCCAAGTACTAAAGTCTCTAAATATTCTTTTTAAATTTTTGAAAAACCTCTCAGTAACATCTTAAATAGTGTAAAAATATAATTTATATGCTCCAGAACTAAATATATTATACCAACAAGAACAAACTTATTACCAACCCCGTATAAAATAATACTTATGATTACTATTAGGAACTTATCGACAGGGTGATTAGAATTTAGCCTAATAATACCAAAACGCAGCTATTAAACTTCCCGAGAGCCAGAAGTAAATTTCGTCAAACCAGACTGCAAGCCAAAAATCTAAACCTCAGCTGGACCAGACAGCGATATTTGATATTAGAGGACATCACGAAACTCTTTTTACCATTACACAAGATATCCAAGACAGTGCGTTTTTGGTTTTCAAGAGACGTACTGACAAAAATAATCTACATCGTAACACTAAAATTTACCACATGATTACAAAAACATGCTTATTTACAAAATATGAATAGAAGATAAATACAAAATCATATACAAGGTATTAGTTGACATAATAACCATTATAACGACAATATAATTAACATCAATCAAAGATAGTTAAATAATATGGTATATTTTATATCAAGGAATGCTAAAAATTTTTTATATTTTATAGTCTGCATATGAGGGAAAATAAAAGTTCACATAAAAAAGACAGTTATCACTAACCTCGTATATACAGGGTCCTGCAATAGTGCGTCAGGCTTCCATAGCTCCTATACGAATTTAGTTAGGAATTTCATTCATATGCTAACTTATACTGTATCATACGGGGTACTTCAGGAAAATATTTTTTTATATACAGGGTAGCCCAAAAAAGTGTGGACATAAAAAGTTTTGATTTTTTAAATGGGATACCCCATATTTTTTTGCATATTTAGATTTATGCTATTGTCCTTTATAAATGCCTAAAATTTTGTTTGATTTGCGTTTTTAGTTTAAGAGCAATCAATTAAAAACTAAAAAAAAACATATTTTGCAGTCGTGAAAAAAATATCAAAAAAACAATCTAAAATTAGTTTTTCAACAACGGTATGAAGTGAGTTTAATGACAAGAGGTTTAAAGATACTATGAATCGAATAGTATTTATCTATTTTATACAGGGTGTTCATAATATGGTTTCAAAAATGACACATTTCAAACCTATTTTTCTCAACTTTTCCAAATGGAACACCCTGTATATTATTTCGGTATTTTATATAAAATACACAAGCAATTTTTTTTTGTAGTTGAAGCATATAAGTTATTTCCAGCCGTTTTCGAAATAAATGCAAATTTCATAAATTATGTTGATTAAACAGAGTTTATTTTTAAAATTAAGCGTAGGCGACTACACCTACTAATAATTATAAAGTATAGCAAATGTTTAAAATATCTTCCATTTTGATCTGTGCAGAAGCCAACATGTTTTTGAAAAGGTCTGTTTACTTTCCTTTTAACATTTCAATTGAAATACCAGCAAAAAGGTTCATTAGTAAGTTTTATCCCTAAAGCCCATAGTAGGCTTTGAAATAAAACATGGATTCTTATACTTAGTTTGACAAGTTCTTTAATTCATTTTAAAAAGGTGTAATATCGGGCGAATAAGTTATAAGAAATTAAAATGAATTTTAATAAAGATGAGTTGGTCGATATGATTTTTGTACTTGGCGAGAGCGAAAAAAATTGCTTGTTAGCAACTAGAATTTATGCGTCACGTTATCCAGAGAGAAGGCGCCCGGAAGAAAAAAGTTTTAAAAGATTATTACTAAGATTTGTTGAAACAGGAAATGTTGTGTATACAAAAGAAGAAAGAACAAAGACGGCTACTAACGAGGAAAATGAACTTGCGGTGTTGTTGACAGTCACAGAAGATCCACACGTAAGCCAAAATAAAATCGGTAACGCAACAGGTATAAGTGAACGATCTGTGCAACGGATTTTAAAAAAGCATCGATTCCATGCCTATCATATTCAATTGCATCAAGCGCTCAGCGATAGAGATTTTCAAAATCGATCCGAATTTTGTGCCTGGGCAAGCACTAAAATACAAGCGGATCCAATGTTTTTCAAGTATGTTTTATTTTCCGACGAAGCAACCTTCCATAACACCGGTAGTGTAAATAGACATAACTTTCATTATTACTCCACGGAAAATCCGCGATATATGAGACAAATCGATCACCAGCATCAGTGGTCATTAAATGTGTGGGGTGGAATTGTTGGTGAAACTATGATAGGTCCTCATATCTTTGAAGGTCATCTTAATAGACCCATGTATTTAAACTTTCTACGCAATGATTTACCAGGTTTATTGGCAAACGTTCCGCAATATACAAGAAATAGGATGTGGTTTCAGCAAGATGGTGCTCCGGCACATTTTTCACGGGAGGTAAGAAATTATCTTGATGATACCTTTCCGAACCAATGGATCGGTAGAAATGGACCCACGGTCTGGCCAGCTAGATCGCCGGATCTTACAAAACTAGACTTTTTTTTATGGGGACACGTAAAACAAATTGTTTACAAAGATCCACCTACAACTGCTAATAATATGCAGCAAAGGATAAGAGACGTGTTTGCGAGCATTTCCCCTGAAATGTTAAGAGAAGTAAACAGATCTTTTGAAAAGCGTGTTGGCTTGTGCACAGAACAAAATGGAAGACATTTTGAACAATTACTGTAGTTTTTAAATATTAGTCTAGTCGCCTACGCTTAATTTTAAAAATAAACTCTGTTTAATCAACATAATTTATGAAATTTGCATTTATTTCGAAAACGGCTGGAAATAACTTATATGCTTCAACTACAAAAAAAAATTGCTTGTGTATTTTATATAAAATACCGAAATAATATACAGGGTGTTCCATTTGGAAAAGTTGAGAAAAATAGGTTTGAAATGTGTCATTTTTGAAACCATATTATGAACACCCTGTATAAAATAGATAAATACTATTCGATTCATAGTATCTTTAAACCTCTTGTCATTAAACTCACTTCATACCGTGGTTGAAAAACTAATTTTAGATTGTTTTTTTGATATTTTTTTCACGACTGCAAAATATGTTTTTTTTTAGTTTTTAATTGATTGCTCTTAAACTAAAAAAGCAAATCAAACAAAATTTTAGGCATTTATAAAGGACAATAGCATAAATCTAAATATGCAAAAAAATATGGGGTATCCCATTTAAAAAATCAAAACTTTTTATGTCCACACTTTTTTGGGCTACCCTGTATATAAAAAAATATTTTCCTGAAGTACCCCGTATGATACAGTATAAGTTAGCATATGAATGAAATTCCTAACTAAATTCGTATAGGAGCTATGGAAGCCTGACGCACTATTGCAGGACCCTGTATACTACATTTGGACATAAAAAACCAGTGCAAAAAATAAAATGGCATATCGTCAAGTTCAAAAGACCCTGTATAATAATATTTGGAGTACAGTGTACTACTTAAATATATAAAACAAAAAATATTTTCAGATTAAAAATTATAAAATAAGCCATTCATTTTCCTGCAATTATAAATTTGAAGACCGGTAAATCCTGAGAAGGTCAAAAGCAGCATACACGAGTCAAAGGTCAAAGCAGTACCATTTTACTAATTCATCAACAGTAATCTGATATACTTACTTACAAAGTCAATTTTTAGGATTACTGTTCTGTTAGTCGTCTCTTTTGGGAACCCTGTATGGAAATTGAAATAAATAATTAGGATCCGTCTATTTAATAAATAAACAAGTTCTCATTAATAAATAATTACGAACAAAATATTATACTAAACCTTTACCTATATAGGCACAATCTAGCTATGAGTTAAGTGTCCAAGTTTCCCCATTTTAAAAATGTATTAAAATATAAATAATTGCATTTTTATCCGCTTTATTACAGATATTAAACATGAAAATATTGTTTAAAGAAAAACCACATATTGAAAGGTCAAAAATTAACATGAATAAAGCATTATCTAAACAAGACTCGCAGGTAACTGACGATCTGCATGATGATGTTACATTTTTAATTATTATAAACAATTTTAAATTATTTCTTCTTCTTATACAGAGCCAGAGAAAAGCACTTGTCTATCTAAGAAATAAAATAAATTAAAAATATGTTGGAAACACTACATTAGGAATATACCATGAAAAATATATATCTATCTTAAAAAATAAACGGTGTACTACTTAAATATATAAAACAAAAAATATTTTCAGATTAAAAATTATAAAATAAGCCATTCATTTTCCTGCAATTATAAATTTGAAGACCGGTAAATCCTGAGAAGGTCAAAAGCAGCATACACGAGTCAAAGGTCAAAGCAGTACCATTTTACTAATTCATCAACAGTAATCTGATATACTTACTTACAAAGTCAATTTTTAGGATTACTGTTCTGTTAGTCGTCTCTTTTGGGAACCCTGTATGGAAATTGAAATAAATAAAAAAATTGATTTTTATTAATATCTAAATGATCCTTTTACCGATTTTGTTGAAATCTGGCAGGGTTATTCATTGTAATAAGACGCTAAGTTGGCACTAACTAAAAGAAAATTATAAGTTCCAGTGGCGTCTCGGGGGGGCAGTGTCACGAATAATATTGACAAAAAAAAAATGTACGCTACTGAGTTTTTTGAAAAATTTAAATTTTTTTCAGATTGGGCATCTACAAATACAACTTTTTTGTCTCTTAATATCTATTCGTATATAACTTCCTTTTCGAGGAAAAAATAAAAACGACTTCATTGCATGACGGAAAATTGTTAAAATAAAATCAAGTTAACTTTGATCGTTCTCGTGAAAAATATATAGAAATTTGAAACTTGATTATTTTGTCTAACCGACGGACGCTTTAAAGCAGGTTAAAGGGTGAACAGGTGAAACGGGTATCCATCTATCAGGTATTAATCTTACGGTAGACGAACATTTTCCGAATTTAAAACTGAAGAAAAAAGGCGTTTTTGAATTAAAAATCCAACAGTTTAGATCAAAATTTATATGAGAAATCGGATAAGCTCATTAAAAATACGGCATCCCATTTAAAAAAATATCAAAGTGACCCCTAGTACTTTTGTTTGATGTTCAATTGTTTCTTGCCTAAGATATTCGAATTCGCGGGAGAAAATGACTTAAGATGGCTATTTCAGTTTTTTTATAAAAGTACAGGAAAAGTCAAAAAATCGCCTTGTCTAGGCTTGGTTGGATAACCCTGTACAATGTTGACCTGAACAGCCCTGTTTAACAGCCCTGTTTAACAGACCCTGTTTAACAGACCCTGTTGACCTCTCTGTTACAGAAAACAACCCCGATAAGGAAACAAAAACGTTTGAGCTACGTGGGAAATAAATAAAAGCTGGCTTGTTGAAAAATTTTAATATTTATTAAGGTAAAGCTTAGTCTAAAAATATAGTACTTTGCAAAAATTATACAGTAAGCAATGAAAGCATTCAAAATTTTCAATAAACATTCAAGGATATCCAAGTATGTATATTATTTATTAACACAGTTGTATGTAACAATATCCAAAAAACTAAGGTTTACTAGAACACACTGTATACAGCATGGTAGAAATACTTTACATATTTCATATTCTAATGTGATAAAAGAATAAAACATAATTATAGTTTAAAGTCAAGCCTATAAATATTATTCTCAAAAGAAAAGGTAGGTACCTTGCTCTGTACGAAAAGTAATTAGAAGTGCTAATATTCAATCAAGAAAATACTATAGTGCGTTATATAGGTTCATAAAAATAAATAACAAAAAAAAGACAACAGGCTGTTATTTTAAGTTATATAAAGATGTAGAATATTTCCTTAAAGAGAAAACTCTTGTCAATTTTTCACAAGAAGCAATAAACAATTTAATAAAATGTAAGCACCTGTATAAATTGGAGAAAAAATTGAACTAAAAATATGTATCGATAATAAAAGCATTAAAAAATGTGCGTGTAATAAGATAAGATACCTATCTATAGCGAACAAATATTGAACGTTTCGAACCCCAGAACTAACCCTGTATATACATTTACAAACATCGAAAATTAAGCAGGTTAAATAAACTAAAAATGTACCTTGTGGGAATCCACAGTACTGTAAAGAAACAGAATAAATCCAATTCAACGCATGGAAAGTAACCATTTTTTAAAATATATTCTGCACTTGGCATATAATTAATTCGATTATAACATTTGTGAAAAAAATATCAGATCATACTACTAAACTTTTGCATAAAATAGATTATCTAATTTTAGGTAGCCTTGATATTAAAATGCATATAGTTTGAATACCGAATAGAAATTTTAGAGTAACGAGAAATATTATAAACATATTTAAATTATGTGTAGATCAGAGAGAAATGTATGTATCTACCAAAGACGAAATTGTATTAATTTATTCTATAAAAGACAACGTGCATACGGGGGAAGCTAATAAAAAAGTCATTTTTATTTTATTACATTTTTCCAAAAACTATTTAGCTAAATTATTAAAATTTAATACACAATGATGTCTAATTATGTTGATACATTGTTAACAAAACTGGTGTTTTTCTAGTCACCCGTTTCTGATATAGGTACATTTTGATATTTGATTATTAGTAATTATATAAAACGATAGGTAAAGTCGATACAAGCACGGCTTTTTAAAACGAAGAGGGTTAAACATTTAATATTTATCAAATGTAAGATACAAAAAAAAAATTAAAGTTCTACTTGCAACCTAGAATATAAAGCTAAAAGCCAAATTTTTATCAGATAAACGCTACGTTAAGGTGCCGTTCAAATGAAGGAAATGAAAAGTTTGCCAATTTTTGCAGAAATTTTATATCTACGAAAACATGGTTCGGGGAAGCTTCTGAAAAAAACTTTGGAACAGGTCAGTTCCCGGGGGAACAGGTCAGTTCCCGGGGGAACAGGTCAGTTCCCGGGGGGAACAGGTCAGTTCCCGGGGGAACAGGTCAGTTCCCGGGGGAACAGGTCAGTTCCCGGGGGAACAGGTCAGTTCCCGGGGGAACAGGTCAGTTCCCGGGGGGAACAGGTCAGTTCCCGGGGGAACAGGTCAGTTCCCGGGGGAACAGGTCAGTTCCCGGGGGAACAGACCTGTTCCCTGAACTGACCTGTTGTCGGGAACTGACCTGTTCTTTTATTTATTTTATTTTAACAATTTTCCGTCATGCAATGAAGTCGTTTTTATTTTTTCCTCGAAAAGGAAGTTATATACGAATAGATATTAAGAGACAAAAAAGTTGTATTTGTAGATGCCCAATCTGAAAAAAATTTAAATTTTTCAAAAAACTCAGTAGCGTACATTTTTTTTTTGTCAATATTATTCGTGACACTGCCCCCCCGAGACGCCACTGGAACTTATAATTTTCTTTTAGTTAGTGCCAACTTAGCGTCTTATTACAATGAATAACCCTGCCAGATTTCAACAAAATCGGTAAAAGGATCATTTAGATATTAATAAAAATCAATTTTTTTATTTATTTCAATTTCCATACAGGGTTCCCAAAAGAGACGACTAACAGAACAGTAATCCTAAAAATTGACTTTGTAAGTAAGTATATCAGATTACTGTTGATGAATTAGTAAAATGGTACTGCTTTGACCTTTGACTCGTGTATGCTGCTTTTGACCTTCTCAGGATTTACCGGTCTTCAAATTTATAATTGCAGGAAAATGAATGGCTTATTTTATAATTTTTAATCTGAAAATATTTTTTGTTTTATATATTTAAGTAGTACACCGTTTATTTTTTAAGATAGATGTATATTTTTCATGGTATATTCCTAATGTAGTGTTTCCAACATATTTTTAATTTATTTTATTTCTTAGATAGACAAGTGCTTTTCTCTGGCTCTGTATAAGAAGAAGAAATAATTTAAAATTGTTTATAATAATTAAAAATGTAACATCATCATGCAGATCGTCAGTTACCTGCGAGTCTTGTTTAGATAATGCTTTATTCATGTTAATTTTTGACCTTTCAATATGTGGTTTTTCTTTAAACAATATTTTCATGTTTAATATCTGTAATAAAGCGGATAAAAATGCAATTATTTATATTTTAATACATTTTTAAAATGGGGAAACTTGGACACTTAACTCATAGCTAGATTGTGCCTATATAGGTAAAGGTTTAGTATAATATTTTGTTCGTAATTATTTATTAATGAGAACTTGTTTATTTATTAAATAGACGGATCCTAATTATTTATTTCAATTTCCATACAGGGTTCCCAAAAGAGACGACTAACAGAACAGTAATCCTAAAAATTGACTTTGTAAGTAAGTATATCAGATTACTGTTGATGAATTAGTAAAATGGTACTGCTTTGACCTTTGACTCGTGTATGCTGCTTTTGACCTTCTCAGGATTTACCGGTCTTCAAATTTATAATTGCAGGAAAATGAATGGCTTATTTTATAATTTTTAATCTGAAAATATTTTTTGTTTTATATATTTAAGTAGTACACTGTACTCCAAATATTATTATACAGGGTCTTTTGAACTTGACGATATGCCATTTTATTTTTTGCACTGGTTTTTTATGTCCAAATGTAGTATATATACGAGGTTAGTGATAACTGTCTTTTTTATGTGAACTTTTATTTTCCCTCATATGCAGACTATAAAATATAAAAAAATTTTTAGCATTCCTTGATATAAAATATACCATATTATTTAACTATCTTTGATTGATGTTAATTATATTGTCGTTATAATGGTTATTATGTCAACTAATACCTTGTATATGATTTTGTATTTATCTTCTATTCATATTTTGTAAATAAGAATGTTTTTGTAATCATGTGGTAAATTTTAGTGTTACGATGTAGATTATTTTTGTCAGTACGTCTCTTGAAAACCAAAAACGCACTGTCTTGGATATCTTGTGTAATGGTAAAAAGAGTTTCGTGATGTCCTCTAATATCAAATATCGCTGTCTGGTCCAGCTGAGGTTTAGATTTTTGGCTTGCAGTCTGGTTTGACGAAATTTACTTCTGGCTCTCGGGAAGTTTAATAGCTGCGTTTTGGTATTATTAGGCTAAATTCTAATCACCCTGTCGATAAGTTCCTAATAGTAATCATAAGTATTATTTTATACGGGGTTGGTAATAAGTTTGTTCTTGTTGGTATAATATATTTAGTTCTGGAGCATATAAATTATATTTTTACACTATTTAAGATGTTACTGAGAGGTTTTTCAAAAATTTAAAAAGAATATTTAGAGACTTTAGTACTTGGAATTTAAATATAAATTACATTTATGTCTTAATTCCTCATGCAGTGGGACCTGTACAACGCACAAAACAGATACTGAGCCCCTACGTAATGGCTTGTGATTGTGTCTTTCGGTAATATTTGCAACTTAAAACATAGTCACCAGTCAAAATGTTGGGTTCTCTAACATCACCAAATGTTTGCAGAAAATACAGTGTGTTTAGTAGTGATAGTTGGTCGTTTGTTTAAATAATTTTAGCACGAGATCTTATTGATATTTAACAGCAATAATGTATAATTTTCTTCTTCATGAAACATACAGTGTGGCTTATAATTTACGCAGTTGTTTATAACATTATGTTAAATGTGTTCTTGAAAGGCCACAATTTCATCAAATAAGTTCCTAATAATAATCATAAGTATTTATATTATTTTATACGAGGTTGGTAATAAGTTTGTCCTTGATCTTAAATTATTCTAATATAGCTGTTTTGGTTTATTATTATCTTGTATATCGAATAATATTCTTGATACAATATTAGTGTGGCTTATGGAGCTATAACGTCTGGGATATTATTTTTGGTTCTTATCATTTTCGCATATCTTTTATACGTGTTTTTGTACGAACGGCTATTACAATATGGCCTAAGCGTATTTTCTTAAATTTTCAGTATTGGAACGGCGGTGTTGCCGTTTCGACAATTTTTATGTTGAATAAGGGGAAATATTGGTTTGGCGACGCCATTAGTACTGGTTTGTCGATAAAATGGTGAATGCATTATAAAAGCTAGGTTTACCGCCATTTTGTGGTCATCGCCACACTTAGGTTTGTTAATAAATTGGCGAAGGCAATATTTGCTGATAGGGGCTTCTGGTTGCATAAGTTTAGGTAGTACCCAGATAGCGGGAGTGTGCGCGAACGTAATTATAGATGGCGTCTGAAAATACTGTTTGCCAAAAGGACATACTAGATCTCCAGTTGTCTAATTACATACCACGCGGCCTCTAACAATGTTCATTGATGACATGTTATGGCCACCCTCCTACCGTTAGGGCATTAGCTATATCAACTTTGGCCCTATTGGCCCGATCAACCCGGTTCTTTTTTTAAACGACTCATGACGTCACCCTAAACACGTGACATACATCAGCTGTCGATTTTGACATTTGACAGGTGACATCTGACAGGTGACAGTTCTTAATTGACAGGTGACAGGTGTCATTTTCGAGTCATGTGCAAGAACCCATTTCATAGACTCCAACTACGCACGCGCAATATCCTATGCCACTATCTTTCACCCCCCCCCTACCGTTAGGGCATTAGCTATACCAACTTTGGCCCTATTGGCCCGATCAACCCCGTTCTTTTTTTAAACGACTCATGACGTCACCCTAAACACGTGACATACATCAGCTGTCGATTTTGACATTTGACAGGTGACATCTGACAGGTGACAGTTCTTAATTGACAGGTGACAGGTGTCATTTTCGAGTCATGCGCAAGAACCCATTTCATAGACCCCAACTACGCATGCGCAATATCCTAGGCCCATTGGTTCCGGAGATATGAGCCATAAAAATCCCTCCGAAAATTAACATTGGAGGGTCCAGCCTGGTTTACACTAATTTTGTACATTATAAAACACCACCATAACCCCACTAAGGACCTTTTGTTCCAGCAATCTAATCGGATGTGCCCCCGTGGTTTCACGTTGTCTAACATTGTTTAGCAGTTTTAATCTATATGCTCTCGTAGCGTATTTTGCAAGGCTTTGAGGTTTGGCCCCAGAGGATTATGGTTCAAATCCCACCGAGGACAAAAACTTTTTTTCTGTTATTATTATATTTTAAAATATTTCAACTGATTTACAACGTCATACCTACCATCGCGGTAAACAAGATGCCTTATATGAAAAGCAGGTGGCGCTACAGGTCTCAAGATAACAGGTACGTACATCTCTCCCCGTTAGGTGGCACCCCTACAATGATATTACTATATAATCGGTGTAACACGTGATCTGGGTTCCGTTGGGACAAAAGTTAGGTTAGAATAATGTGTGGGGGGTTAGGTGACAGCAGTGGAGGGTTCCACACAGGTCAATAGGGCCCTATATTACCGACATCGAACAGTTATGACGTCGCTCACTAGGTGGCGATAGTAGCTGGGTTCCACTTAGGTTAATAGAGGATGGTGGCTTCCAGGAAAAGTGCCACGCCCTAAAATGGCACTAAAATTACGGGTTTTAGGTCCCATGTTATTTCTTATGGGATTTTGGGCCAGAACCCGCTTAGCTTTATCTACTTCTACCCCCTCCATTGTTTTGACGAGATAGTTAGGAAAATTACTAAAAAGGTCCAATTTGTTTATGTTAAAGGAACAGAAAAATCCGAGTTTCTAAGAAAATATGTGTCAAATGATGATTAAAAGAACACTAATTTTATTTACTGTTTCATTTTTTTTATTATAGTTATTATTACAATTTATTTCCTAAACAGAGATTTTGTCCTCTTTTTATCAATCATATTTAGAGTGATTGGATCGGTAATATGGTCTCTTAAGCTCATTAGTTCTTCATAAAACTTATTGTTGTGAAATTTATTCACCAGCTCCATTATGTTTGAAGTTTCCAAGTAATGCGCATATGCCTCCACACTACTTCCATAATATTTTGCTAAATCTTGATGAGAAGGAGTCTATCGTGGTTTACTATTAATAAAAACAAAATAATATTGAGTCTTAACCTTCTCGCAAAAGATAGTATGTAATTTTTGAATATGACGGCTTAATTTACTATTTGCGATACTAGAAGCTGCCATTATTTAAAGATAACTAATTGGAAGTGAAAAGTAGTTTGGGTTTTAATTCCAAATCTCCTTCCCTAGCTTAAGATATTGAAAGGTCAGGGACGAGTTTTTGGGTGTTGTAATTATTATGGCCTATCAAATATATTTTATTTGTATGCATTTTTCTTTTTGTTAAGAATGAATAAAAGAACATTGAGTTTATTTACTGTTTTATTTTTTTAATTCTATCTACATTACAATTAGTGTATTAAACCGACATGTTGATAGGCTCCTCTGTAAGTTCTTCATCAATCATTAGAATAGCATTCAATACTATAGGGTCCGTAACATACTCTTTCAAGCTTAATAGTTCCGCAAAAAAACACTTCTGTTGAATTCATACACCAGATCCGTCAAGTTGTAAGTTTCAAAATATTGAACACATGCTTCTACAACTTGTTCATAATATTCGGCTTTATCTTGATGGAAGTTATACTGTTGCTCACTAACCTCCTCACAAAAATACTTGTGTAATTTCTTAACATGGTGGTTTAATTCACTACTTATGATACTAGACGATTCCATTATTATAAATAACTAAATATGGCTGCCTCGTTCGCCTGGTTTTAATTCAAAATCCATTTCCATACTTTAGCTTTCTACTTCTCTTTCTGCTTCTTACTGTTTTTTTTTTTAAACTCTATTTTACTGTTTTTTTAATTAATTAATACCTATGTTAATATAAACTTTTCTCTTTTTTTTTTATGTAGGATCACATTTAAAAATTCTTCATGGTAATTTTTAGACATCTGTATACAGGGTGTTTCATAACTAATTTACAATATTGAAAGGGGTTAATCTGTGTATGATTTTAGGATAAACACTTTAGGTCCGCAACCGCTTTATTTTTGAGATAAAAAAATTAAAAATTAAAAAAAAAACTCTGTTTATTCCTTCATATGTTTGGACCACTAATGTTTTGAATTTCAATAACAACTAGGCATAAAAGCACATCGTTTAAAAGAAAAAAGATTTGGTCTACTTCTACCAGTGGTGTCCGCGCTAACATGTCTTTTTAGATTTTGACGAACAAAACACCACTGTTTTTTTTAGAAATAGACATTATTTTCATCATTACGTCTTATCGCTCCTAAATTTCCTTTTGAAACGACGAACGGTTTTTGATTAATATAATTGATTACATTTGTTTGCTATGCTCATATCAGAGTTTGATAAAATTGCATTTATCTCGTAACCGAAGCCAAATCCAAAAAAATGTCAAAATGTACAATGCATTAGACATTGAACTGTCTAAGCTGTGTAACAAAAAAAGAAAACAGCAGTGACTATGTTCACTTTTCAAGAAATTGGAAAAAAAAATACTTACCCCGTAAAAATGAAAAGGTTAGTATATAGCATGTCCACTTTTAAAGAAAACGGCTTGCAAGTACATATGAATACTGCAAAGTGTGGGTCTGGCGTCTCTTTACTTACCCCAGTAGAATAGCAGTACCAATCCCAACCCAAAACCCCATAAGAAAGAACATGGAGCCGAAAACCTGCATTTTTCGGGCCATTTTAGGGCGTGGCACTTTTCCTGGAAGCCACCATCCTCTATTAACCTAAGTGGAACCCAGCTACTATCGCCACCTAGTGAGTGACGTCATAACTGTTCGATGCCGGTAATATAGGGCCCTATTGACCTGTGTGGAACCCTCCACTGCTGCCACCTAACCCCCCACCCATTATTCTAACCTAACTTTTGCCCCAACGGAACCCAGATCACGTGCTACCCCGATTATATAGTAACATCATTGTAGGGGTGCCACCTAACGGGGAGAGATGTACGTACCTGTTATCTTGAGACCTGTAGCGCCACCTGCTTTTCATATACGACATCTTGTTTACCGCGATGGTAGGTATGACGTTGTAAATCAGTTAAAATATTTTAAAATATAATAATACCATAAAAAAGTTTTTGTCCTCGGCGGGATTTGAACCATAATCCTCTGGGGCCGAACCTCAAAGCCTTGCAAAATACGCTACGAGAGCATATAGATTAAAACTGCTAAACAATGTTTGACAACGTGAAACCACGGGGACACATCTGATTAGATTGCTGGAACAAAAGGTCCTTAAGTGGGGTTATGGTGGTATTTTATAATGTACAAAATTAGGGTAAACCAGGCTGGGCCCCCCAATGTTAATTTCGGAGGGATTTTTATGACTCATATCTCCGGAACGAATGGGCCTAGGATATTGCGCATGCGTAGCTGGGGTCAATGAAATGGGTTCTTGCGCATGACCCGAAAATGACACCTGTCACCTGTCAATTAAGAACTGTCGCCTGTCAGATGTCACCTGTCAAATGTCAAAATCGACAGCTGATGTATGTCACGTGTTTAGGGTGACGTCATGAGTCGTTTAAAAAAAGAACCGGGTTGATCGGGCCAATAGGGCCAAAGTTGATATAGCTATTGCCCTAACGGCAGGAGGGCGAAAGGTTGCAAATACATATCGCGTGTTTAGGGTGACGTCATGAGTCGTTTAAAAAAAGAACGGGGTTGATCGGGCCAATAGGGCCAAAGTTGATATAGCTAATGCCCTAACGGCAGGGGGGTGAAAGATTGCAAATACATGTCGCGTGCTTAGGGTGATGTAATAAGTAGTTTAAAAAGAACGGGGTTGATCGGGCCAAATCACAAAAGTATTTTGAAGATCCCCCCTGTATTTCAAATTTTATTATATCCTACAAGCTTTTAATTGAATGCAAACCATTAATTATACACGAGGTTTGTCTAGATAATGATTTATTTATGCTAATTGGCCACATATGCTAATTGGGTACAGGTAATTTACAACAACAAATATTGGGTCATTTATATGCAAAAGTGCATTTCTTAAACAGATAATTACTTGCATAATTTTATACAAAAATCTATACAGGGAAGATATAAAGTAAGTATACAAAGACCTCCCAGATCCCCCACAAATTCCCTAAAATATATATTCCCGACGAAATTGTAACCTTAGTATAGCTAATACATGTCGCGTGTTTAGGGTGACGTCATAAGTTGTTTAGAAAAGGAACGGGGTTAATTGAGTAAATAGAACCAAATTTAACAGTCCGCATGTGCGAGAAAAAAAATTGTTTCGCGGATATGGGTTATATATTAAATAAAAGAAAAGACATCAAAATTATAGAAAATTATTTATTTATCTATACCTTGACTTAATAAAGGTATGCAATAGATTAATTAGTAAAATGGTACAAGATACGCATATAAATACAATTAAACTAAGCACACCATGTGTTCCAGCATATCCATCCACTATTGGAGAATTGTGAGGAGCATTTTGGTTTATTAGCGTCCTCCACTCGGTTTCGCCAAAAGTCAGGTCTCTAAACTGAAACCTAACCTTATATCGTAAATCACCAACTGTTGGAGCGTTTGATTTAAAAACAGCCGTATGTCTATTATCAATTTGTTCATATGTCATTTGAAGCCATGTGTTGTTTGCAGAAAAGGTTGGAGTTCCCAACATTACCGATGCATTCAATACATTATACGGAGCGTAAACGTAAAACACATTTTGTACTAAGGCAGTCAAGAGAATATAGGATGAACTTAACGCCGCCATGACTGTAGGTAGAATGATCTAAACTCCATTCCCTAAAACCTTTATTACTTCACGAGATTGGTACCAGACGCTCATAAAAATTATAAATATTACTAGCATACAAATGGCGTCGGTATATGAGAAACTCTTGTTTTTCTTCTCTTTTGTACACTTTATCGGTTTATTTTTTCTCAATTGGCGGCATCTCCATAAGACTTTAGCTAGCTCACAATGCTTGACATTCTTATAATGATCTTTCAAAGGATCATCTCCCACATACCAACCATCAAACTCACAATGACAAAATGAACACCTGACAATATCCAATCTCTCAGTGTAATAAAACCCTGCACCTACCAACTCTTCAGGATTGAGCTTGCTAGGCCAATTAGCGAACGTAATTAGCCTATCTTCAAAATTACGAAGCAAACTATAACCATCATCTCCACACATTTTAGGAGATGTTGCTATCTAAAGTGTTGTAAGAATACTATAAAATAAAACCAATAAAACGGGTTAATATACATTTATTATCATCAAATATTACACATTTGTATTCTATCAAAGTCATCTAGTACCTTCTTGGGATTAAAGTGTATTAGTTCCAACATGTAAATAGCTTGTTCAGACATGTTTAAACTACACATATTTTTAATAATCTTAAAAAAGTTTCCTGGGATGTCTTCACTAATGTTTATATAATTTAAAAAGTTATCATAAAATGCCATAAAATCAAAATTTTTTATCAGGTTCAATCTATAATTAATAATGTGACTTATATTAACAAATGAGGTTATGTCATGAGAACAGAAACATAACGTTGTATTATTACACACAAGATTTATTATTTTTTCACTCAACAATGTAACGGACGACACTGTAAAATTTTCAGTTTCAGAATCAATTCTTAATAATGTATCATCTTCAACCATTTTGGACGCGATTTCGAGAAACTCATGCCACTCGAAATTGGCTAGTGATGCTGCAACTTTTTCCTCAGGTAAATTTAAAACAGTATTTATTAACTTTACACTCGGCACCATTCCTCTAGCTACATTAGAGGGCCAACGATTATCTTATAATTTCCAGCGGAATAATGTACCTCGTTCAACAGCTTTTTCTCATTCTTAATGTCTTCTCTACTTCTTAATATCATGCTATCAAGATATCTCCAAGGAGACAAACTTCTTGAATCTTCTTCAACAACGTATTCACCCTTGACTAAATAAGTACTGAAACCGTCCAAGCAAATTATCGACTACACTCTGACTACCCCACTCCTGAATATTTATTAATATTAAGTTCTAGGAATAAAAGTTGCGACAGGGCCCACCCGCTACCCATCTCGGTAAATTCTAAAGCTTTTTAAGTAGGTTATTTTTATATAGTTCAAACACATGTTCTAAATTAGTACCTGGATGAATCACGCTATATCTCGAATTAAATGATTTAATTTCTTGTTCCTGCGTTGATGGTTGTAGACACCATAAAGTTCCATATTCATTGATATAGCTCGATAAAGACTCAACTGCTCCGCTAACACCGTTAGAACCTTATGTTTCAAGTCTTTCAGGAACAGCTTAACATCTGTCAAATTATTATTTGTCGATATGTGATAGGTATTCACTCTATTCTTAAAAGCTGTTTGAATAAGTTTAATACCAGAGCCTACAATCTCCCCACAGTTTTCCTTATGTTTCGTTGTACGATTATGACCTTTAATCACCTCACAGTGGCACTGTTTGCAGTATATCTTATACTATAATACTAGCTGATTATTACGAAATATGACGTATTTATCCAAATGAGTCTGCATAACACTCAATTCTAGCAAACTAAACAACATCTTTTATCATGTCCACCCAGCTGTTGTGTGAATTATCAAAGCCAAGCCACTTGACAAACATTTTCTTCCCCTTTTTCCGTATAATTCTTTCAATAAGAAATACATCGGGCTGTTTAGTTTTCTGTAATTCCGCTTCATAAAATCCTCCACTGATTGGTCGTCCCTGCATATCCTCCAATATATAGGTTGTAGGATTTGTTATATTAACCTTGGAAATTTTGAAAAGCTCGGTTGTCCAATTAGGTACATAACCCTTTTCAAAGACATGCTTGGATTTGCTTATACGAACAATATCCCCAACCCCAAATTTTCGTTTCCCCACAACCTTTAGATGCGTATATACTGAGTTTAATAACTTATCCGCGTTACTCTTATTAACATCCGACGGCTTCATGCCAATCGTGTGATGTTTAGTAGCATTGCATGTATTCACGATTTCCTCCAACAAATCAATCCATCGATGATTTCCATTTAAAGTAAACAATCTAAAAAGCTTTTCTTTAATTGTTTGAATTACTCGCTCCGCAATTGAAGCCTTCAAGATACTGAAAGTGCTATAATGATGTATTTTATGCGTCTTCATAAGATTTTGAAAACTAGTATTGTAGTATTCCTTTCCATTATCTGTAACTAACTTTTTCGGGATTCGCTTGGAGTGTATAAAAATATTTTCCATCGCTTTGGTTACTTCTTGAGCAGTTTTCGTCTTTATGGGTCTTGCCCAGAGAAATTTCGAAAACGAATCGATAACAACAAGTATGTATTTATACCCCCTATTTTCACGCGCATATTGATCGAGTTGCGCAAGATCGGATGCAAATGTATCATCTAAACCATATTGGATAAATCTACGACGTTTAAATTTCGAACGAGCTGGGGCGTGTAACTCTTTAACAACCTGTTCTCGCGCCTTAGTGATGATACCCTTGGGCATTTTGTTAATAAAGTGAAATATTTGAAACATGTTATACAATTTATATACCCCTATCAACTGTATCTGCTAATTTAGTTACTTTTTCATCAAGTTTCTTCAAGTCTGCAGCTAAAGGTGCAAAAGAATTTTCGATTTTTATATGCATGTAACTATGTAAGAGGTCCTCGAGTTTATCGAACTCTGGTTGCACTATTTTCATGGCTTCTTGCTGGTAATTGTCAACTAATTTCAATTTAACATCAATTGCATTAAAACGATCATTAATTGTTGAAATATCTCTTGTTATTCTTGAAATACTGGTCGAAGACTTTAGCAAACGATCATTTAAATCGCGTAATTCTGCAGATACAGCCTTCATGCGACCTTCGATGCTATTGGTAGTATCGTTAACCAGCTTAACACACTCGTTTGAAGAAGCAATAATTTTCATGTAAATAACAGAAATTGCATCATCTAAAAATTTTTTATTAACACCATCTGTATCATCTGTTGGGGGACTGACGTTACAAAGCTTATGTTCCCTAAAATTGTAATCACCATCCCTAGTGAAGGAAAGTATGGTGGGTGCTGGTAAAACTCTCGGAACCCTGTAGGGGGGAGGTAAAGAACGTCCAAACTTATTCATGATTAATACTTTAATGATGCTTTTAAGGAATTACATGTTTATTTATAGAATTCAATAATTCCAAGTCTCTGCAATTCCTGTAAAATATTCTGAATCTCGTTCCAATTATTATTATTACCAACATGTTCGGAGGCTTCAAGCTTCTTCATTCGCTCAACTAGTTCATTTACATCGTCGTAATATACAAATTCCTTTGGTCTTTCGTTGTACTCCATTAATGCATTCCCAGATTTCAGTTTAGATCTTGTTACAGGCATTCTACTAATAGGCGGTGTTTTGTTCGAAGAACTTCTAAGATTTCTAGCATGAGAAGATGCTGATGATTGCAACAAAGACGTTGATCCTCGTGTTCAAGATGTTAGTAGCGGTCTAATAATATTTTTATATTTTTCCGATTTGCTACCTTTTAGTTGACCATTACTTAACCGCCTATATGCATTAGTGCGCACTAATATGTCTTTATAATGCACCTCATCATCTTTCTTACGATTGATGGGATTCTTTAAAAACAATAACTCATATAGACCCTGACTTCCTGGATAAGCGACATCGCCTACTTTAATGTCTCCATTTTGCAAAAAGTCCACCGACAGAGAACCCATTGTCCATTTACCATTTTCAAAATTGTATGTTAGACCTTGTGAGTCATCCAAATCAGGGGAACTTGTCCAATACATTTTTAAATATTCGTGAGAAATTGGAGGATATTGACTGGTAAATTCCTCGAAAATTGCCGGATTCGTTCTCATAGTAGTTTCAAATACCTCCTTTAAATCTTGTGGGGTATTCTCTTCAAACACATCATCCTCGATTTCCTCATCATCAACCAAATCTCCATACCTAACTTCCGCTTCTCTGGGCAAAAATTGAACTTCTTCTGGTTTTGTTTTTACAATCGTCTCTGTCGGTTCAGTTTTAATCTTTGGCTTCTTGGCTCTCTTTTCCATAAGCGGTACAAGCATATTTAGCGGGGTAGTAACTGGTGTTAAAAACTTGTTAAGCGCAGCATCTTCTTCGTTTCTTTCCAGCTTTAAAGCCAAGTATTTCCTTCTTATTGTATTAGAGGCGTCAATTATGCGACGTTTAACATTCTTATCATAGCTGTTAAATTGTCGAGACATTGCGACTAAATGGTCTATACTTTACAATGATGACGGTGATACTAACTACATATGATGACGTTATAGTATTATATAGGTATCGAATTTATTACGATATCTGCCTTTATTAATGTCGTTGTCTTTAACCATGACTAAAAACCCATATTTATCATTCCAACATTCAGAGCAAATGCGTTTAAACGAATCGAAAGACATGTCAGTGTTTACATGATCGCTATAAATATGTTTCAAGTTTAGCTCGTCTTGTTTAAACAAAACTAACACGTTGGCATTATCGCGAATCAACTGTTTGGGTACTTTTGAATATGTTTGCGAGAGATAGAATGAGTCGATATCATTATGACGGCCCATACAGAAATAATTTCTAATTTTATCCTGTTTCTCGCAAGCCACATCGTCAAAGATGAATACAGAGTCGGGTTGAGCAGTTGACGGGTCTATTACATCATCATTCTCACCATATGTGAAATACCCCAAACGACAATGTTTCAATGTTTCTCGGAGGAAATCATACTTTTCCTGTTGTAAAGATTTCGAATAAACGTACACATTTTGAAATTTTAAACCATTGGCGTCAGTTAATAGACTCATCATTACATTGGTTTTTCCACAATTACTCGGTCCACATATTAACGCCCTAATGGTGTTTGGAAAAAGCTGCCCGTGTTTGTTTGTTTGTTTCTGTTTGGGCATATCGAAATTTTGAATATTTAGGTGGTGTTTTTGTTTCTGCTTCCGCATTACTATAAATACACTCTTTTCTCCTCAAGAACTTTATTTGTAATGACAACGTTGCAGGGTGCAGGTGTCTTAAATAGTACAATAAATCGACTCCCGTTTGAACTTCATTTACCTGGTTATTCATATTGTGGTCCCGGCACTCGATTAAAAGAACGTTTAGCTCGAGGTGATCCCCCAAAAAATAAATTGGACAGTTTTTGTCGAGATCACGATATTGCATACTCTCAGTCTCAAGACTTGAAACAAAGACATCAGGCAGATAAAATACTTGAAAATAGAGCGTGGGAGCGCGTGAAAGCCAACGACTCCAGTTTTGGTGAAAAAACATCAGCTTGGCTAGTCACTAACGCTATGAAGGTTAAACGTAAGTTGGGGGCGGGGTGCAAAAGCTTGACTTCGATTGTGAATAAGCTTAGTAAACACGGCGCTGGTGATATAACCAAGAAAAAGACCTTGAGTAACTTACTAAAAGCAGCACGCATGTGGATAAAGAAAGCCGGTGGACGTAGAAAAATTAATATACCGAGAGTTATACCACTCCCTAAGACTGGCGGGATCCTTCCTTTGATACCAATATTTGCCGGGCTTAGTGCTTTGGGTGCTCTCAGCGGCGGGGTGGCCGGTATTGCAAAAACCGTCAATGATGTTCAAAGTGGGAGAGACAAGCTACAAGAAGCTAAACGCCACAATGAGACGATGGAAGCCATTGCTTTAGGGAAAAAGGGTAGCGGTCTATATTTAAAGAAGTATAAATCGGGGTATGGATTATATCTAAGAAAAATGCCAAAAAACTACCACTGAAGCTGCCCAAACGCCCGTTAACCGATGAAGACATCAAAAACTATACATCTCAATTAAAGATACCCAACTTTAGGGGGGTCTTTATGCGAGATACTCTTCCAAAATCACCTAACCATACTGAGTGTGGTGTTGTCAATTTAGATCGAAACGTCGGATTCGGAACACATTGGGTAGCTTATAAGAAACGCGGTGATAAAGTTGTTTATTTCGATAGTTTTGGCAATTTGAAACCACCCAAGGAATTTATAAAATATATGAAAAATTGTAAAATTTGCTTTAATTACGATCAGTATCAGGACTTTGGATCATCCAATTGTGACATCTAGCATTGGCTTTTCTCTACAATAAATCTCTATAAAACATATCATTCAAAGTCCCTTACAACAGTCATGTCTCAGACGTTTACGCTAAAAGGTCGTTCTCACCAGCTTGAAGCACACTTTGTTCCTCCAATAGAACTTGACCCAAACTACGAATACTCTCTTGCACTTATATCGCTGAATACTTGGAATACTATTCCAAACATTGAATCAGGAAAAAACAAGATTTACTATACTGAAAATAACGTGGAAAAGATATTGAAGATACCTACGGGGTCGTACGAACTGCAGGATATCGAAACGTTTGTTCAGAATCGCATTCTTGATTCACACGCTACTTTAGACGAGCGCAATCACGTCTTTTCGTTGAAACCTAATAATAATACGCTAAGGTGCGAGTGAGAAGCCAATACGACCTAAATTTTCAGCCAGAAGATAGTATAGCAAGATTATTAGGTTTTTCTCAACGTAAACTAACAGCAGGTGTTGTGCATGAATCAGATCTACCTGTAGAAATAATATAAGTTGTTACTATACGCATAGAGTGCAATATTATTTCCGGTTCGTATTATACAAATAATCCTTCACATACCTTATACGAATTCTCTCCAACAGTCGATCCTGGCTTCAGTATAAATATCGAGCCAAGAAATTTTAATTTTTCTACCGGTAAGAGAAACGAGCATTTACAATA